>JARKIC010001562.1:0-111746 GCA_029378375.1 Mycena olivaceomarginata
GCCTCTGCAAGAGCTTCGGCTTCCGCTAGTGCCATCATCAAATCTCCTTCTGCCTTGATTTCCTCCTGTGACAATTGAGGTGGTCCCTTCTTCTTTTCGGCACCCTGGAACAGGACAGCAAGTGTCTTCTTTTTCCATTTCGATGGAGAGCTTGCTTCTTCATCGGGGTTTGCCGTTTCATCATCAGCCACAGCCTGTGCGTCTACAATCCACTTATTTATCACATCTCTCCAACCCGATGCCATTGAGATAACCGCTGGTCTCTGGGAAGTCATGCCATCGTCGGGCTCCTCTTGGATCAAGTCACAATATTGTGGGACTGTGAGAAGGGCCTTGGTGGATTTGTGTACGGCTCGTGTTCACAGTTTTGACGAGGCCGTGCTGCTGGTGATTGGACTTGATGTCAGCACCGATCTTGACCAGCAGCGTGAGAATGCAAAATAAAAACAATGATGGGGGATGACCAACCTTTGCCATCTTGTCCAATTTCTCTAATTTCAGTCGGTTCCGACGTTGTGTCTACTTGACTTTCAGATCAGAAAATATGTGCTCGCATCCAGCCTGGTTGACAACAATCTTGAGTATTGTCAGTGCAAAATCCGCAAGCTCGGCGGTCTCCGCAGTACGGAGTGCGACCCAAACGGCGATGGGATCGCGTCCCTGGAAAAATATTATTAACTTGTGAAGTGGAGGAAAAATCAGAGCAAACCATTCGCTTCTCAAACAGCTCTTCGTTCCCTTTCCAAGCGGTGAATGATTCGGTACACGGAAGGTATTGCAAAAAGGCGGTTGAGAGTTGTTCCTCTTTCGCTTTGCGCACCGCCAGCAGATCTGGATTATCTGGGCGGGCTTTCATCCGCTTATACATCTGCTAATAATGTGAGGCCAAAGAAAATCATAGTGGTACGAAGGACAAACCGTAACCAGTAAATCGAGGCAGTTAAAATGATTGAGGCCTGCTTTGGGACCAAAACAGGAAAGCCGCTCGAACGAGTTGAGAATCAATGCAAGCAAAAAAAAGTGGCTGATCACAGTCTTTCCATCGCTTTCAAGACGTTCCGCCATCTCCTTCGCAACCTTGGGCTCAGGATGCTCGACCATGCGAAGGAACATCCCCACCAAGCTCAGAAGAACTTGATCGGCGTGGGTCGAATCTTTCTGATTGATGTTAGTCCCATAACAAATTGGCTCGATGTCTTCGATTAGGGACTCGAGGCTGTCCAGAACAACAACTGCATAATCATGTCGCAGAAACCGTGTGCCTCGGCCGTGAAAGCAACCTTGTCAGCGCCCTTGGCAGCCCCAACCTGCGCCGCAACAATTGCACCTCAGTTCTGCATCACCACCAAACGAAGGGCATTGTTATATCCGTGTCAGAAGAAAGCCAGAACCAGAAAATAGCCAGAGGACGGAAAATAGCCGGAGGGCGGAGAATAGTCGGAGGGACGGATAAAGCCATAAGTGATACCACGTAGGAGATCGGGTACACCAACTAACTTGGCTCGACGACGAAGGAAGCAGAAGTCAGACCACGGAGCAATGCAGAGGCAAAGCACGTTAATTTTCAACTAAAGATACAGTAGAACATAATATGTATTTATACTAAATACGGAGATAAATCTAATGCGGAAAGAAGTATGTTAAAGACAATAAGAACAATAAGAGAGAAGCATAGTTGCATAAGTCATATGCTTGATTTGGGGAACACTCAGAAGACCTTCATTGCGAAAACCCCAAAGGGCGTGCATCAACGGATTATAGCCGGATGCACAGCAGTTTAGACGGACACGAGCCGGGGTGCAAGTCACATCCGGAATAGAAGGACGAGTCAGAGCCGAGGCTTCAGATTAAAATAGCCGGAGGAAAGCCGGAGAAGATCCGGAAACTGCACGGTCGTAACAGGCATCCTCAATACGGAAAAGCCGCATGAAAACGATACAGTGAGTCGTCCAGCGGGTAAGATTAGCGATGAGATATGCAAGGACTAGCACATAACCCAGGCGGGTCCTTACTGATCTGGGTTTGGGCGGCGTTGAATATCCTTTGGACCTTTCCGTGGTTGTTGATCCAGCCAATCAAGGCGGTAGCCATCTCGGCGGTTTGAGTGACGAACGTGTGGACCTTGAAATAATCACCAAGGATCAATTGGAACTGGTGGTGGGTCAGAAATCACTCCCATGTCGAACGATCCATACCTGGTGTGCCCAACACGAGGGCAAAATCAGATACAGACGCTCTTTTCCCAATGGCACTCGGCCCTTTTTACTTCCGCTGTCCGCATCAGTAACAAAATAAATCACAATGCAACCGTATTTTCGTTCGAGGCGGTCAATAATGTCAGCAAATTCTCTCCACATCCCCGGGCTGCTCTTGTCCATTGATGTCACGTCGACGATTTCGACGATATAAGACTGTACACGCAGTCGTCAGGGTTCTTTTGACAAATTTTCATGGTCGTAACATACCTTGTGATTGACATTCACACATACGCCGTTCCAAGCCGCCTTTGTGAGCGCTTTCCAGCTATCAGTACTACATCCCGATCAGTAAGGAGATTGCGCAAGGATATGTACATACACCAATCCCAAGGCTTCACACTCGAGAATCATCGAAAGCTTCTTGTGGACAGTTGTCGATGCTTCATCAAGTAATCGGCCACTGAGAACCTTACGCGTTGGTATGATGCCGGGGGCTTGGCTTCGCAGCATGCCGAGTAGCGTGAGCATCTCTGGATCTTCAAAGAGGCCGAAAGGGGAGTTTGAAGAAACAATGGCACGCAGGACCTGCGCTTGAATTGTGTCGGCCTCGGAGGTGCTGAAAGGCATATCGTGCCGACTGTTTCGCTTTTTTCGGAGCCACGGTGTCGGAAGACTCTGCCATCGACCCAGATCTTGCATGCTTTAACATCGTGGAAGGCGGCGGGGCCTTCTTGGTGTTTTTTGCTGTCTGTGCTGCGACGCATTGTGCTGCAGCCTCGGTCTTCGCCGCAACTGATGCATGTGAACAGGGAAGTGTCCTGCCGTCCATGGAGCCCAAAAGCACAGTCAGAGTTGTATCGTGATCCGTTCCCATGTCAATAAAAAAACATGTACACACTTGCGCCCACAGTGCTGTTATCTCTTCTTTATTCCTACTGTCATGTCAGGCCTCCCCCCTCCTGGTTGGTGTTGGAAGATTACAACTCCCAAGCACCCTAGGCCAAAGGGCCCCCAGAAAAAGCCCCCCCCTTGTTCTCATAGGCCCTGGATGTGACGGGGTAGTATACCAATGGGACACGACAAGCGTACTAGCAAACAATACTTGGACTTGTACATATAATTGTAGTGTAATTACGTACGCATCACTAACGTAATATCATCTTTAATCTTGCTTTACACTATGATGTGTGAAGAGTGAAGAACCCACCGGGGACCACCCCCACAGCCACCCTACTAGCCTGAGCACGCGTATAACTGCTCCACAACACCGGTGCTGCAGGAGGTCCCAGGTGTGGGTCACACACCCCCTGGTTGATGGGTTACAACGGTAGCGGGCACCTGAGTCGGCGGCCCCCAGCCTCAAAACCTCGCGAGCACTGCATCCATGGACTGCGCGCTCATGAGTCCCTCTTCAGCAATATGAAGCCTACGAGACCCGCATCACACTGGAAGTCCAGAAACACCAATTTACGTTGGGCCAGGGACCCAAGACGAGCCTTGGGAGTTCGATTTGGAGGATGAGGGTGTTGAATAGTGCTAGTACTTCAGGTGCTACAGCTCAAGGTGTGTGTTGGAAGGCTCCACATTTGATTTGGCTGACTTTGATTGGTACAGTATCTGCGCTCCCCAGAGCCTTGTTCCCAACCTCAAATAATGTTCTGAACCCTGAGGATCTGTACAAGAACCAGGTGTTACCTCCAACTTGCCCGGCTCAGTCTAGCTCAACCCTGCATTGCAGTATGCAGTCTACCAGACTACTTACGCTCATCCAGTTGTGTGAGTACAATGTTTCTTCAGTACTCATCAATATACGGGATGCTTTGCTGTCACTGTCCTCACCATGACCATGCTCTACCCTGATTTTGTGCTTGTCCCGTCTACTGTCCTGGACACCATGCCCCAGGAACAGCAGTTCACATTGATGGGTCTTGTATACGACGTGATTGTTGCAGGAAAGCTTCCGGGAGTAAAGCCAGGTGCATAGCAATTGATGTATATTTTAACTTGTACTCAATGATGCAGCCACAGGATACGGTGCAGCTCTCCAGGCTCACTTGGACAATGTAAACAACATGCTCAAGGCCATTGATGCCGCCAAGGTCGTGTACAACACAGACACGGAGGAAGGTGCCCTCTAAAGCTGGATGAGTGCAATTGTGTCAGCCAGCCATGTGCTCTACGGCACCTGTCCCCCTGCTCTTGGCAGATATCAACACTTGCGGGGTCTCTGTCTCTCTCCCAACACCCAGGCCATCGCTCAAGACCGGAGTTGGATAGTGGAAGGACTATGTCCACAATATCAAGGATCACTTCAAGCTCAACTTGTACGCGGGATACCGTGCGTCTCTCCTTTGATGTGTTCACTGCTTGACGTGTCTCCAGGAATCGTCCCCAAAAAAAATGTTGAGAAAAAGGTTGACGTCACATACAATAAGTGTGTACTTGTGTCAGCCCAGCTCATCATTGTTGGCACCTTCTGCTTCAACCTCGGGTTGGTACTCAACCAAGCAGTGGCGCATCACGGAGAGGTTTGGGAGACACACAACAAGGCAGTCGAGTATTGGTTGTTTCTGCTGGGGGAGTTGGGGTGTCGGATGAGCCACCAGATATGTGTTTGTGAAGTAGTAGGCATGGTTAGACCATTTGAACACAACTGCAAGCAGTGCAGAGATTAGATCTTGAGGAGGGAGTGGATCTGAGAAACTGTTGCTTCTTTCCAAAGATGCTCATCTTTTCACTACAATGCTTCATGATACATTTGTGGGTTGCCAGAACATACAGCGCAGACAGAGCCAACTACATATGGGCATAGTTAACTGCTTGAAGCAGAGCACTGATTGGATCACCTTTATGTGCAACAATGAGCACACTCCCTGGCTGGAGAAGCAACTCATCATCACTGTCCTCAGATTCTGGAGGAACAGGACCAGGTGCTGGCACAGACAGTTTCCACCACTCTGAAGCAGGCTTTGGCTCTCTTCTCTGGCTATAATATTGACAGCGTGCAGCAATGCCAAGTGGAGAAGGAGGAGGTGCTGTCCCAGCTAGAGGCTCATCAGCAGGTGGATCTAGCGAATTAGCGTAAGTAGATGTCAGTGACTGGAAGAGAAGGAGTGAGATTAGGTGGATTAGGAGCTGGTGCAGGGAGTGCTTGATGAACACTAGAACTGTTCTTGTTGTCTCCCTTGTCATCATGCACCACCGGTGGCACAGCAGCAAAAAGATCAACAAAGGCAGATGCAGGTCCCCTAGAACAGCGCTTGAGAAGATCAAGCTTGTTTCCATTCACTTAGTCACAGGGTAGAACAACCAGCCCTTGTATCCTATAAAAATCCACTTCTGGAAATGGCACCCGGAAGCACCTACCCTACCCTTATATTGGGTCTCATCAGCTCTGCTAATTGAAGCAGTCAAACTCCAGAAATCTTGTCATATGTGAAAAACAAGTCCTCTTCCTTTTTGCCATCACACAATGCATCACCTCACCTCTGCCATTGACCAGCCCACCCCCCATTGAACCACCTGCATCTACCCCTTTCTACCCGCAAAGCAGCTCATATGACGTGGTGTGCACATCTTCCAGAATCCCTAGTCAAAGTGGCTCAAGTAAGCGCACATCTGGTTCCCCGCAACAAAGCGGCCCCCACAACGCAGAGTGCGCATCTAATGGACCCCCTGGTCAAAGCAGGTTAAACGAGTGTGCATCCCACCCAGAGCTACCCAGGATCACCCCCCCACATCAGCCTAGCTAACATACCCTGGCTACACAGGGGAGTTCAGGATGGCACTCTCAATGTGCCAGACCTAGCCGCCAAGTTGGCTATGCTAGTTGATCCCTCTGACCCGGTGATAACGTGTGAACTTGAATGCATCTGAAATAAATCGATTTTTGCAACCTTTCAGTTGGTTTGGCTAATAAAACCCATGAATAAGGTTAGAAGGGGCTAGCTGTTTCTTAACGACGGAGCACTAGGCTGTTTTATGCATTTGAAAGCCAGTTTTATTATTATTTGAACTATACTGGTCATAACACTGCTCCTGCAATCTGTACAGTTTGTGCATACGGCCATCTTTGGCAGTAGAACCGCTGTTACGTCCATGCACATCCAGGAGCGTCCGGTTAATTCGGACGCTTTATCCATCCAGTATATTTAACTGAACCGGATCTTCGGCTTGGTTACTTCCAACCACCTGGACGTGTTGTCCGTGTCTCGGGCACGCGTCCGATTCAACATGCTGATGCATCCAGCCTTGTCCGTGATACACGCCCTTGGGGTTTTACACAATGAAGGATTACTGAGTGTTTCCCCATGATTGTTCATATGACTTATGCACACGTGCTTTCTTTCCTCTTATTGTCTTTATTGTTTTCAACAAGTTCTTATTGTCTTTACCTTACTTCTCGCTACATTTGGATTATCTCCGTATTTAGTATAAATACAGTTATTACTCTGCATGTATCTTCAGTTGATAATTAACGTGCTTTGCCTCTGCATTGCTCCGTCATCCGACCACTACCTTCATGTTGGAAAATGGCTGAACCCGGAATCGAACCGGGGACCTCTAAGTGATTGCGCCACTAGTGCTCTTTCCAACTGAGCTGGTCTGCCGATAGTGTGCAAGGAACGAATCCATACTGCAACACTTCATCCTACCTCGACGCCAAGTTAGTTGGTGTACCCGCTCACTTTGTGGTATCACTTTGCATCCGGACTAATCTGTCCGGCTCTATTCATCCGTCGTCCGGTAATCCGGCCGAGCTCGCTTACATCCGGCCAGTTATCCGGAATCTGTCCGACACGGATATAACAACCGCGATATACACTACGAGGGGGGGAACAAGGTAGATGGGTGGGTGTAGCAGTGAGGACGGGTGCGGAGGGGGAATGGGTCATAAATCAGCAGTGTACGTAGTAGGGTGGGGGGTCTCTAAAGTGTCTATACCCTCTGTCCTCTCTAATAGTCTTATGACACCTCTTACTGGCAACTGCTTGTAGGTCCTCACCCATCTATGTTCTGTCCTAATCACTTTCCCCACCCCTCATTTGACACTAATAACCACAGCCCAGTTCACCAAGCAAACTGCGGACTCACTTGATCTCCTTGCCCACCTCCACACCAGCAATGTATTCAGCTTTGGTGGTTCATGCGACCATGATGCTCAGGGTTCTTGGACACTCAAATTGCGGACTGATTGTCCATGCGGAGAGAAGAAGGCCCTGACACTCTATAGCCCAGTTCACCAAGCAAACTGCGCACCCACTTGATCTCCTTGCCTGCCTCTACGCCAGTAATGTATTCAGCTTCGGTAGTGGAAAGGGAGACAGCGGATTGCAGCTTGCTCTTCCAGCTCACTGGACCGCTGTTCATCATCACCATGTAACCACCTGTGCTTTTCCCAGTGTCTGGACAGCCACCATGATCAGTGTCGGAGTAGGTGATAAATAGATGAGGTGAGGATGATGTTGAGTAGAGGATGCAGTAGTCAAGCATGCCCTTGATGTAACAGAACAGATGCTTGACTGCCTCCCAGTGAGCTTCACCAGGATTGGAATTAAACCGTGCAAGTACTCCAACAGTATAGGCAATATCTGGACGTGTTTGGGTGGCAAGATACATCAGAGAGCTCACAGCAGACAGATAAATGCTGTGATATTTCTTGGCCTCTTCTGCAGTTGTCGCATCACTCTCCTTGGCCGAATTAAGCCCAGGAAGCATCGGAGTGCTGACAGGATAGCAATCACTCATGTTGAACTGCTCAAGCATGGCCTCAGCGTAAGCGTGTTGCGAAAGATGGATGTCTCCAGTAGAAGAGTCACGCTCAATCTTGATACCCAGCAGCCACTCTGCAGGACCAAGATCCTTGACTCTGAATGAAGAGCCAAGTTGAGCAATGACTCGGTCAATATCAGCATCATCCTTAGTACAGATCATGCCATCATCGACGTAAATGGGGAGGATGATGCGCACAGCTCCATCAGAATAGATGTAGCATGAGCGATCAGACTGGAGACACTGAAAACCCATTTCACATAGCTTTGCACTCAGCTTCTTGTTCCATTGACGGCTAGCCTGCTTGAGTCCATAAAGAGACTTGCACAGTTTAAGTAGCTGGCCACGCTCCCCCTGGGGGAATCCTTCGGGTTGAGTCATATAGATAGGCAAGGCAGCCGCCTTGAACGATGGCGGCAGGTTTGCTTCATGCAGCATAGCAGTGGCGTGCTCATCAGTCGTGCGATTGCCACGCTCTGCAGTCCCGTTCTGTTGTGGTCTGTTCCTCGTCGAATGACGACGCACAATGCCTGCAGAGCGCAGAAAGTCTGCAAACTCATTTGACATGTACTCTCCAGCTTCGTCGTCCTGCAGCGCTTTGATTTTACGTCCAAAGTGATTCTCAGCATAAGCCTTGAACACCTGGAATGCCTTGAATGTCCCACTCTTGCGCTTCATATGCATGACTGCTTTGAAGCTGGTATGATCATCAACGAAGATAACACGATATCTGTAACCCTCTCGGGTGAAGACTTTGTATTCCTTCAGATCAGAGTGGATTAAATCAAGGAGCACGCTGGAGCGATGTCTAGTGGAAGGAAAAGGAGCCGCATTCAGCTTGCCTGCAAGGCATGGCTCACAGATTGGATCTAGCTTCTGGTTTGAAGTGATTTTCGCACCAGTAACCTGACCAAGTCGACGATGCAACAGGTCTAGATCAAGAGGCAAAGTTCCAACTGCAGACAAGGCTGAATCAGAATCAGGAGCGTCTTCTCTCACAAATGCCTGGTTCCTCTCATCAATGTCCGCTTCAAATAGGAGCTCTCCATCTCGACTGAAGGAGATTGTAGATCCCTCCATGAGAACAGCCATGAATGCGACACAAATATACTGCCTGGTCACTTCAGCTAAAGCTGAAGATGCCGCTGCAAAAGAGAAGTGTGCTGGCATTCTTTGGTCCATGTTGGGCAAAGATGTCAAGCCCCTCGTCCAGCAGCATGAAGACGACCCTAAAGCGATGTGGGACGCCTTGGAGACTATCTTTTCTCCGAGGAAGGCTGGAGCTCACTTCAATGCCTACAAGACACTCACCTCCATTCATCTCCAGGAGGATGAGAGTCTATTAGCCCTCGTTGGTCGTGTTCGTGATGCTATGCGCCGTCTCAAAGACTCCCGTTCCAAGGAGTTCACTCTTGACAAGGCAGACGAGGAACTGCAAGCAGTAGTTCTTCTCATGTCCCTTCCTGATGATTCCCGGTTTTCCGCACTCAAGTCGCCGTTTGAGCAGTCTTCGGGCGAGCTCAATGCGGAGGCCATCGTGGATGCCTATACCACCCACCAGGGATACCGCACTCATCGTCAGGAAGGTGATACCAGCCAGATTAGTCCGCTATCTGGTCTTGCTATGGCAGCAGCTCCCCCATCTGCCCTAGTTGCACAACCTGCTGCAGCTCTTGTGGCTGCACCGCCTGTCCAGTTGCCCTCTACTTGCGCTGGATGCGGCAAGCCCAATCACCAACTTGTCAACTGCTTCAAATTCCTGGAGCTTCTTGGCAAAAAGGGCAAAGGTGCAGCAGCAGCGTCCTACGTTGCACCAAATGCAAGTCTTCTCGCTTCCTCTACCTCACCTCTTGCTGACGAACGATGGAACTCAGACTCAGGGTGCACTTCGCACATGACTCCCAACCAGAAGTGTTTGTTGCACGCCCATCCGTACAGAGTTCCAATCCAAGTTGCAAATGGAGTTATAGTTCACTCCGAGTTGAGGGGGGATATCTTGCTTCGGCCACGTATACACGGACGTAGTAGCTGTAGGCGTATTCTCCTTACAAATGTCTTATATGTTCCACATTTATCTCACAATCTCATCTCAACTACTTATTTGTCTCGCATTCATGGCTATTCTGTTCTCATGGAGGGATCTACAATCTCCTTCAGTCGAGATGGAGAGCTCCTATTTGAAGCGGACATTGATGAGAGGAACCAGGCATTTGTGAGAGAAGACGCTCCTGATTCTGATTCAGCCTTGTCTGCAGTTGGAACCTTGCCTCTTGATCTAGACCTGTTGCATCGTCGACTTGGTCATCATTCTGATACCCAAAAGATCTTGAGCAAGAATCTGGTTACTGGTGCGAAAATCACTTCAAACCAGAAGCAAGATCCAATCTGTGAGCCATGCCTTGCAGGCAAGCTGAATGCGGCTCCTTTTCCTTCTACTGGACATCGCTCCAGCACGCCCCTTGATTTGATCCACTCTGATCTGAAGGAATACAAAGTCTTCACCCGAGAGGGTTACAGATATCGTGTTATCTTCGTTGATGATCATACCAGCTTCAAAGCAGTCATGCATATGAAGCGCAAGAGTGGGACATTCAAGGCATTCCAGGTGTTCAAGGCTTATGCTGAGAATCACTTTGGACGTAAAATCAAAGCGCTGCAGGACGACGAAGGTGGAGAGTACATGTCAAACGAGTTTGCAGACTTTCTGCGCTCTGCAGGCATTGTGCGTCGTCATTCGACGAGGAACAGACCACAACAGAACGGGACTGCAGAGCGTGGCAATCGCACGACTGACGAGCACGCCACTGCTATGCTGCATGAAGCAAACCTGCCGCCATCGTTCAAGGCGCTTGCAGTTAATGCATACATTTATGTTGCAAACATGCACCCATCTGCTCACATTCCGGAGAATACTACTCCATATGAGCTCTGGTATAAGCATAAGCCGGATGTGTCTCATCTTCGTGTCTGGGGCTGCCTTGCCTATGTGCATGTGCAGAAAGACAAAAGGGACGCTTCTGGGTGCCATTTCCAGAAGTGCATTTTTGTGGGTTATCCTACGGAATATAAGGGCTGGTTTTTCTACAACCCTGTGACTTGATGAATGGTCACATCGGAGCGTGCCGTCTTTGACGAGCGCTACTTCCCTGGGAACAAGCCTGATCTTCTCAAGCGCTGTCCCGGAGGACCTGCATCTGCCTTTGTTGATCTTCCTGCCGCTAAGCCACCAGTGGTGCGCGATGACGGGGGAGACGACGAGGACAATTCTGGTGTTCATCGAGCACCCCTTGTACCAGCTCCCAATCCACCCAATCCTGCTCCTTCCCCTCCACATTCACCGACTTCTACTCGTCCTAATTCGCCGGATGCACCTGCCGATGCGCCTCTAGCTGAGCTAGCACCTCCTCCTTCCCCTATTGGTGTTGCTGCACGTCGTCGCCATCATGGCCAGACAACACAGCACAAGCCTGCTCCAGAATGGTGGAAGCTGCATCAGCCAGCACCTGGTCCTGTTCCTCCCGAATCTGAGGACGGTGATGATGAGTTGCTTCTCCAGCCAGGGAGTGCACTTATTGTTGCGCATGAAGGCAATCCAACCAGTGCTTTGCTTCAAGCGGTTAACTTTGCCCATGTGCAGTTGGCTCTGTCTGCTGTACGTTCTGGCAACCCGCGAACATATCATGAAGCATTGCGGCGAAAAGATGGACACCTTTGTGAAGAAGCAGCGGTCTCCGAGATCAGCTCCCTTCTCGAGAACTGCACTTGGGATGCTGTTGATGCACCACCCGATGTGAAGCCCATTCGTTCTCAATGGGTCTTTGTGATAAAGCACAAGTCTGATGGGTCAATTGAGCGCTATAAAGCGCGTCTCGTTGCTGATGGCCGTGGACAGCGCCATGGCATTGACCACAACGAGATCTTCTCCCCCACCTTTAAACCTGCGACACTCCGCATCATTCTTGCTCTGGCTGCTCAGCATGATCTCAAACTTCGTTCCATTGATTTTTCATCTGCTTACCTTAATGGTGATCTGGAGGAGGATGTCTATATGACTCAACCCGAAGGATTCCCTCAGGGAGAGCGTGGCCAGCTACTTAAACTACGTAAGTCTCTTTATGGACTCAAGCAGGCTGGCCGTCAATGGAACAAGAAGCTGAGTGCAAAGCTATGTGAAATGGGTTTTCAGTGTCTCCAGTCTGATCGCTCATGCTACATCTATTCTGATGGAGCTGTGCGCATTATCCTCCCCATTTACGTCGATGATGGCATGATCTGTACTAAGGATGATGCTGATATTGACCGAGTCATTGCTCAACTTGGCTCTTCATTCAGAGTCAAGGATCTTGGTCCTGCAGAGTGGCTGCTGGGTATCAAGATTGAGAGTGACTCTTCTACTGGAGACATCCATCTTTCGCAACGCGCTTACGCTGAGGCCATGCTTGAGCAGTTCAACATGAGTGATTGCTATCCTGTCAGCACTCCGATGCTTCCTGGGCTTAATTCGGCCAAGGAGAGTGATGCAACAACTGCAGAAGAGGCCAAGAAATATCACAGCATTTATCTGTCTGCTGTGAGCTCTCTGATGTATCTTGCCACCCAAACACGTCCAGATATTGCCTATACTGTTGGAGTGCTTGCACGGTTTAATTCCAATCCTGGTGAAGCTCACTGGGAGGCGGTCAAGCATCTGTTCCGTTACATCAAGGGCACGCTTGACTACCGCATCACCTACTCAAAATCATCATCCTCACCTCATCCATTTATCACCTACTCCGATGCTGATCATGGTGGCTGTCCAGACACTGGGAAAAGCACAGGTGGTTACATGGTGATGATGAACAGTGATCAAGTGGGTGCGCAGTTTGCTTGGTGAACTGGGCTATAGAGTGTCAGGGCCTTCTCCTCTCCGCATGGACAATCAGTCTGCAATTCGAGTGTCCAAGAACCCTGAGCATCATGGTCGCATGAAACATCTTGACCTTGCTCATTACTGGCTTCGAGACAAAGTTGCCAAGGGTTCTATTGGCATTGAATATGTGTCGACTCAGGATCAGCTGGCGGACATTCTTACAAAAGCTCTTCCTCGTCCTGCTGTGGACAAGTTGCGCAATCTTGTTGGATTGCGGGGGAGCTAGGCGAGACTGGTCTCGTCCCGGGGGAGTGTTGGAGTGTGTGAATGGACTGTGACATTCTCGCATCTTTGATCTGATCTGATCCTCTGTGATCCGTGATCATTGATCTCCTTATCTGATCCTATCTGATCCCTCTGATCCTATCCGATCCTCTTATCTGATCGGGATCTTATTGTCCTGATAACAATCTTATTGTCTTGACATCCATCTTATTGTCTCTATTGTCTCTATTGTGTTGATAGCCATCTTATTGTGTCTATTGTTCTTATTGTTCTTATTGTTCTTATTGTTCTAGCTACTCTATTGTCCTCATAGGTATATAAGTAGAGTAGCATTGCCCTGGATCTTCAGTTCTTACTGTTGACTCCAGGCAAGTAGTTGGAAAAATGGCTGAACCCGGAATCGAACCGGGGACCTCTAAGTGATTGCGCCACTAGTGCTCTTTCCAGCTGAGCTATTCTGCCGATAGTGTGCAAGGAACAAATCCATACTGCAACAGCGAAATCTTATCCTTGACTCCACTCGATGTGTACGATGCAGTGACAGCAGATTGATTGCCTAGGCATGCCATCCAGACCTGCCAGCGAATAATTTGAATTGTGGAATCCACTTCTCGTGGCTTTCCCGCCTGTTAAAGAGAGATTCCGTTCATGATATCAACCCAGATGATTTGCAACGCACCATGTACATTGCATGATATCCTTCATCTGTCTCGCGGTATTCTTTCGAACCACCAGTCGTGTCGCGCCGACATCCAAGGCTTCCAGCCATGCCTATGTGTGATGATGTCTCGGATTGCTGTGGATTATCTGCTGGTAAAACATGCTGAATAATTTTGAACAAGATCTCTTGCTCCAGTTGACAGTCATACGCCTCGTGCCACGCTCCAGGTACACTACAAACCTGTGATCAGAGCATGGCGAGGATTAACAACACAAAATTCAAATACCAGTCTTCAGCGAGGGCTACGAACTGCTCGGATGATGATGCATAAGGTGATGTTGAGGCGAACCGTATGAAGTATTCTTGTTGCAATTTTTGATGTGGGAGGTTCAAGTTTGTAACATACATGTTTGTATGTGCATTGTACTGCTCACATTTCCCGAGACGTCGTCGCTCCAGGGCATGATGCGGAGACAAAAGATAGGCCGTCCCTTCACTATTTCCCTCAAGGGGTGTGGCATGGAGTAGTGTGGTGAATATTCTATCTTGTCAATGAATTGATGTTCGGAGCCAGAAGAAAAACAAGGGACTAACCGGTGAACTCAATGGTAAGGGAATTGCTTAGGTCAAGGTAGTTGAATTCGAAACTCAATGCTGGAATGTGTTGAATGTCAGAAGTCTTGATGTCGAATAGGTCTCCCTGCGAAAAGAGATTAAATTATGTTCCCAATGCAGAATGAAGAAAACCTTGATTGTGGGTAACCGCTCCACCACATGAACATCGGCATAAACAAGGTTTTGTACTGTCATCCAACGAAGTGGGATGACAAAGGTGCCATCGTGCAGCTGCGCCAGTTCTTTGATAAAAAAGTGACAATGCGACCGTGAATTGTTCTCCCAATCTGCCCACATTGGTAAGAGGTCATCGAGATCAGCCTCAATGGTCGTCCACTTATCAGCCTGCCAGGCTTCAGACACGGGACCAGACACATCTGGATACACATGTATAAATGGCCGCACAAGGGGATTAGCCCAATCCTAAATGAAGGCAGAAAGTTAATAGTTGCAATAAACATAAATGAAGCGCACCAAGGCCAGCAGTTTTGAAGGATGGTTCATGTAAAAGTGATTTCCAAGCGAGGATGTGTGGTGTTCACTCTGGATTCCGACTTCTCGTGCCAAAGCTTCCTGTTTCTTTCGCAACGAAGAGAAACTTGGGACATTTGGTGTCTTGCACTTACGCATAACCCATATAATTGCCTTTAGATGGTCATCAGAGAGGCGAAGTCGAGGGAGATTGTCGAGAAGATCCAGCATGAACATCTGAGGAACTTAACTATGAGTGTCTGCTGCCAAATACATAAGATTCATGCAAATTACGGTTTGTGATCCATGCGGAAACCAGGCTTCATCTTCATCAGCCCTCAGAAAGTGGAATTCCTCCTCCCCCGCATCGTCCGATTCATCATCATCAATCCCTGGGACAAACATCAGACTGAATCCAACTCTTAACTCGTGTTCCAGTTACCCATTCTTTGGAGTGTTGCTGCGAAAGCTCCGTCAACTGTGGACTCGGGATCTATTTCATCCTCCAGCCGTTCGGAGACTTGTCCGAACATAGAATGGTTTGTAAGAAAAGACAATCTGTGGATTTGCTGCTCCATTTCCTTGTGTTGTGCTGCGAGTGGATTGGGCAAAACTCCAGCAGAGAATAAAATTGGTTGACCAGAGGCGTCAAAGAAGTTGTCGAAGTCATCATATTGCATTACATCTGAGAAGAGATTGCTAGATGGGCTCGGTGGTCTTTGACTGGGTTCTGTGTTAAACAGGCAAGCACAGAGGTCTGGAGTCAACAGTAAGAACTCTGTTAGATTGCATGAGATGAAACTACTTGCCTGGAGTCAACAGTAAGAACTGAAGATCCAGGACAATGCTACTCTACTTATATACCTACAGGAACAAAGGGAGTAGCTAGAATGGAAACAAAGGAATAGCTAGAACGAGGTACAAAGGGAAAGCTAGATAGGGAACTACAAAGAGATGTCCATATCAAGAACAAGGGAACATCCATATCCAGAACAAGGGAACATCCATAATGAAGTGATCCTTGCTTTTGCCAGGAATGTAATGTTCACAACTGCTCAAAGTGTCAGGGAAGAACAAGAGAGCTAGCAAGATTATTTCTTACCAGATGTATGGATAGTCATTATCGCCATATCCAAAAACCAGTCTCCCCTCACAGATACCCTCAGGCATGCGGTATCCGCGCTGGACTTGGTAGTGGTACAGATCCCTAGTCTGATGCTCCTCCTCCTCAGAAGCAAGTAGGAAGGTCTCTTCAGACAAAGGCCGACTACACCCAAGCTTCTACATAACCCACAGTGTGCAGGAAAACATCTTTGTATTAGAGTGTGTGAATGGACTGTGACATTCTCGCATCTTTGATCTGATCTGATCCTCTGTGATCCGATTATTGATCCTCTTTGATCCCTTCACATCTGGTCCCTTGTTCCATATATGAGTTCCTTATCTAGCTTTCTAGCTACTCCCTTTGTTCCTGTAGGTGTATAAGTAGAGTAGCATTGTCCTGGATCTTGAGTTCTTACTGTTGACTCCAGACCTCTGTGCTTGCCTGTTTAACAGGTTATAGGCCCCGCCCTTTGAGTGTTTCTTAAGCTTTATTCTGAGACCCTCATCTCCATCTGCGCATTTCTGCACATCTCTCTCTGCCCTTATAGTGTATGTGTTCTTTGTAAATAGGGGCACCAAGTGTTGGGACAAATCCTCTTTGAAAGGTAGTCTTTGAATCCACCAGGAAACAAACAGTGATCAATCTGTTGATTCTGGGGTTTGGGCCTAAGTGCCTTACAACTGGGTGTTCATTACATACTGAGTTACTTTACCTACATCTCCGACTTTGCACACACTCCTGAGGGCGCCACCTGTCTTTTGACATCTGGTTCTAGTTTTCCATCCCATGTCTTTGCACATACTTGCGTTGCAAGGAGGTCTTTGGCCACTGCCTGGTCACTTCAGCTAAAGCTGAAGATGCCGCTGCAAAGGAGAAGTGTGCTGGCATTCTTTGGTCCATGTTGGGCAAAGATGTCAAGCCCCTCGTCCAGCAGCATGAAGACGACCCTAAAGTGATGTGGGACGCCTTGGAGACTATATTTTCTCCGAGGAAGGCTGGAGCTCGCTTCAATGCCTACAAGACACTCACCTCCATTCATCTCTAGGAGGATGAGAGTCTATTAGCCCTCGTTGGTTGTGTTCATGATGCTATGCGCCGTCTTAAAGACTCCCGTTCTAAGGAGTTCACTCTTGAGAAGGCAGACGAGGAAGTGCAAGCTGTAGTTCTTCTCATGGCCCTTCCTGATGATTACCGGTTTTTCTGCACTCAAGTCACCACATAATGCAGCCAGATGTGATTCATAGTTGAAATTAATTAGATATTAATGCAGCATGGCGGCAGCAAGAATATTTGACAAGGCGCACGGCGGTGCTATACCACAATTGGTGGATCGGAAGTCTGAGCAAGTGATCAAAAAAAAAATACATGCAGCCAATATGCAGCATATATCAGCCCTGAGCTCCGAGCAGATATTGATTGCCAATGCACTTGTTTTGCAAGGCCTTACTCAACATCAACTCCCACGCACGGACACACCAAACCAGAACCTCGTCCTCTGTCTTCGACTTTTGACTTTCCGGCAAGTAGGGTGCCTACAACCTCAAACTGCATTGGCGTGGGCAGGTCAGTGTGGGTGGGTGCTCAGCGGGTGGTCGGCTAGTGATGAATCCGGTTCAATGGGTCAGGCTTTGCTTTGTATAGAACGTACAATAGGAGCAATAGTAAGAAATATATAATCACTGAGGATATATACAATCACCGAACTTGGATGATTGTGAAGGATAGTGCTACTAGTAGGCATGTCCTTGCAGCATGTACTGGAATGGATGGAAAAGACTGCTGGCAGGTGGTTGTACGTGTCTGGGCCGCATAGGCTACAGCCAGTGTTCGCAAGGCGATAGCATATTTTTGAAATACTGCCACGTCTGACTTTCCAAATCAAGAACTCTTGATCAGCTCCATGTCCACATGTTCCAGGCTTGAACAGCTGATATGTACGCGCAGGAACCCCGCAGTGGGTCAGGTCTACTGCCGTAAATCACATAGAGACAATATCTATTGGCTTCCCCTATGGAGCGGGCAAGGGTATTGCTGACACAAAGTCGAGTGGGCCTGTAGATGTCAGCACAGAGCAGATTCCGGGTTCTGAGGTGACGAGGGCGACTGAAGCACGAAGAGTTCCAATGAATAAGCCTGGAGTTTAGACTAGAATAGTGTAAAGTACAGGAGAATAACTACGGTTTATATACTAAAGTCCCTAGGGGTTTGTAAATTAAGGTACAGTGTCCAATGACAACGGACAAGATTAATGCGAAGTAAATGAAGGGGTATAGGAACGTAGAGGGGTGATCGGGAACCCGAAGGTCGGGAAACCGATCATAACCGTTTGGGATCCTAAAACGGTATCCAAGTTCGATTGATCAGATAGTTGATCTGATCAATGATCGGGTTGTTTGGGTTCTGGAAGTAAAATGAAAAGATGGTTCATGACATTACCCCCCCTCTAGGTGAAACCCGCCTCAGGTTTCACGATCGACACCGCTTCTTGTTCCACAGGTCCTGGCCTGTGATAACCCACTTCTGTCCGTGTGCGGTCTCTCTTAGAGCCTCCGGGTACTTCTCGTAGAAGTCTTCAAGACATTCGGTAGAATCCCCCAAGTGTTCCAAGGGCTCCCAGGTATTATCCTTGGGTCCATAACCCTCCCATCGAATCAGGTATTGCAAGTGTTTCCGCTTTTTGTTGAGGCGTATCTTCAGCACCTCGGCAATCTCATAGAGATCAACCCCGTCCACCACGTCAGGTGGAGGGGGATCATCATGATACTGATGAGCCGCCACCGGTGGAACCCAGGGTCGAAGGAATACGGTGTTGAAGACTGGATGAACCTTCCAGGAGTCGGGAAGTTTAAGCTCATAGGAGATGGCTCCCACTTTACGGACGACCGTGAAAGGACCATAGCGCCGAGCTTCGAACTTCTTCGTCGGGCGATGTGTGACCAAATTTGCTCCAGAGAGGTACATCTTATCGCCGGGTTTGTAGTCGGGGTCTGCCTGTCGTTTGGCATCGTAGAACCTTTTCATTGTCTCCTGCGCTGCGCGCATGGCGGCTCCCGCTTCCTCTCGGACCTTCGACATCCAGGTTGCAAATTTTGTCGCGTCCTCGGTCGGTACTTCAAGACGTGGTTCCGTCCCCTTCCGCGGGTGGAACCCCATGGTCACGAAGAAGGGGCTAAAACCCGTAGTCTTGCTAACCTGGTCGTTGTGGTTGAATTCCGCCAACCAATCCGCCCAGTTGTCCTACAGGAAGTTGGTGAAAACCCGAAGGTATTGCTCGATGTTCTGGTTGACTCGTTTGGTTTGTCCATCGGTTTGCGGGTGATAGGCCGTCGAGGCGTTCGACTTTATGCCAAGGAGCTTCAACAGATCCCGCATGAAGTGCCCCACGAACTGCGTCCCACGGTCGCTAATCACCACCTCGGGCAACCCGAAGTCTTTCCTTCTAGCGCTTTCTTTACCACATCCTCCCAATCGGCTTTCCCACCTTTGATGTCCTCCATGAACTGATCGCCCGCCGTGTCGTCCAAGACCGCCGGCATGGCTTTCAAAAATTCCTCCCCGTCCATCCTCCGGAAGTACTGTTCCAGTAGCAGCACAAGATTCAAATTATCCTGCGCCCCCTTCTCATGACCGCTTCACCTCGAAAGCGCGTCGGTTTTCGCGTGTTGTTTCCCGGGTTTATGAATGAGCGCGAAGTCGTATTCGCTGAGTTCCAAAGACCACCGAGCCTGCCGTCTATTGAGTTTCTTCGTCGTGGTGAAGTACTCCAGATTCTTGTGGTCGGTCCAGATCTCGAATTTCAGCTGACTGCCCTGTAGATAGTGTCGCCATTTGTAGAGGGCCCGCATGATCGCCAACATCTCCTTGTCGTGGATGTCGTAGTTCCGCTCGGTGTCGTTTAGTCCCTTGGACATGAACGCAATCGGAACCCACACCCCGTCCTGGCACTGCGTCAAGCAGGCCCCCATGGCGTAATCCGAGGAATCCGCCTCCACCCGCCATTCCCCATCGTCCGTTGGAAAATGCAGCACGGGTTCCGAAGTTACGGCCAATATTAATTGGTCGAACACGTTCTTTTCCAGTTCCCCCCACCTCCACTTGTAATCTTTCCGGGTAAGACGAGTTAACGGCTTCGCGTAATCCCCGAATCCTTTGATGAAGCGTCGGTAGAAGTTGAGGAACCCGAGGAAGCTTTGTACATCTTTGACTTTTCCTCGGGGTTGCCCATTGTTGAACGCCCTCGACTTTTATGGGATCCATCTGAATTTTCCCATCGCCGACGATGACACCCAGGTATTCGACCTCTCTCTGTTCGAACTCGCATTTCTCGGGTTTCAGGAACAACTTGTTTTCCTGAAGAATCCGCAAGACCTCCTTGACGGTGGAGCGGTGTTCTTCCAGATGTTCCGAATAGATGAGAATATCGTCCAGATAAACAATAACCCGTCCTTCCGCAATAAGATCCGCAAAGATGTCGTTCATCATGGATTGGAAGGTGGCCGGCGAATTCGTAAGGCTGAAGAACATAACCAACGGTTCCCACAACCCTCGGTTTGTGACGAACGCGGCTTTCTCTTCATCTCCTTCCTTGATCCGGATATTGTTGTATCCCCATCGAACGTCCAATTTAGTGAACCAGGTTGCCTTTTGGAGCATGTGCATGATCTCCGAGATCAACGGAAGAGGGTACCGGTTCTTGATGGTAAGGGAGTTCAACTTCCGATAGTCTTGAACAGGCCGTAGTTTCCCATCCTTCTTCTTCACAAAGAAGAAAGGAGAGGCCCATGGTGATTTCGAGGGGTGAATACGGCCGGTCTCCACATGTTCTTTAATGAACGCGTCCAATTCCGCCTGTTCCGGGACGGACAAGGGAATACTCCGCCCCTTTACGGGTTCTGCGCCGGGTTTCAACTCTATTGCGTGGTCCCACTTTCGCTGTTCCGGTAGTTTATCGAAGTCCTTTTTCTCGAAGACTCCTCGAAATTCCTCCAGATAATGAGCGGGGACGCTCTCTTCCAGTGTCTTAGCCCCCTTGGCCTCGTGAGCAGCGGCCGCCAGTTTAGTAGCCACGCTACCCATAGCGCGGAGGTGTTCGGCATCCCGGGTGTCCAGAACATCTTCGAGATACATCTTCGTAACGAAGATGCGGTCTCCCTCTCCTACGTCGGCGTTGTCCTCCTCCTCCCACTCCTCCCATAAGCGGGCTCATTTGCAAGCGGCAGGACACCTGGAGAAACGAATGGTTTGTTTCTGCCAGTCGATCTCCGGGTTGTGTTGTTTCAACCAATTGAACCCGATGATGACGTCGCTCTTCCCAGTATCCGTTATCGCAAACGAGAATATTTCGGCATGGTCCTGCATTCGGAGACGCATGCGCGCAACGTGGGTGATGCGTCCTCCTTTGTTGAGGGAACCGTCTGCGTTGTAAACCGGAAACACTACGGCTAGGGGTTCCACTTCGATTCCGTGTTCGTCGACGAACCGCTGGCTCATGAATCCGTTGGTAGCCCCACTGTCCAGTAACCCGACCACTGTGTAACCTTTAAGGTTATTCAGCCCTTCAAGGGTCATGGGAACCATCATGGAGTTCCCAGTGGCCCGAATATACTGTGGTGGCTCTTTCAAGTTGTCCAGTATGCCCAGGGCGTCAGGGAAGTAAGCCGTCCGGATTTCTTCCACCATCTCGTCGTCCACCTCTTGTATTCTGGCCGGGTGAGTCCACTTGGTAATAATCTCCCACGCCTTCCATTCCTGTGCCCGCGCTCGGGTTGCAACCCGACGCGCGCTTCCGAGGGGGAGTCTGCACCATTCCGCTTTCTCCCGCTCGGGCTTCCGGGGTTTCTTGCCCCTTCACTTAGAGTCAGAGGGAGAAACGGCTCCCTCACTCTTCTCAAACTCAGAGGGAGTCCTCGCTCCCTCTCCTTCAATCTCCACTGTGTCTTCCCCCTCACCGGGTTCTTCGATAGTCAAAACAGAGAATGAATTGTTCGAAGTCGTTACAGGTGGGGGGGGTATACGAGAATCCGAGGGCACAGTCTTCACTCGGATTCTTGGGGAAAATCCTCCTTCCCAAGGTGTTCCTCCATCATTTCCGAGATCAAAGCTCGGAATTGTGGGTTGGTGGGTCCTCGGGTAGTGCAGTTACGGGCCATGTGCCCGACTTCTCCGCACTGGTAGCATCGGGGAACCGGCTTCTTGCTGACCGTCCGGTCTATATCCATAGGCGCGGGCCCTGCGTTAGGGGCCCCGCCAGTGGCGACCGGGGGCGGGACGACAGCTGCAGGGGGATTCGTTGGAGCGCGCTGCTCATTCCTGCGAAAGAAGTTCCCCGGGTTCTGGTTCTGTTGCACCTTAGGCACCGTGACGGGATGATCGCGAAGCGCGCCATCCATAACGTGGAAGGCGCGATGCAACCCGTCGTGCTTGATGACCGCCACCTTCCAGTCGGCATAGGTGATCGGTAGTGCGGTTTGTCCGTAGACGGACTGCAGAACCGGCTTCAGGATCCCTGCTTGAGGAGACGGATAAGCGTGGTTTCGTCGTAACCCGCGGTGTTGTTGTATGTGTCCAGGAGCGTGAAGTACTCCGTGGCCGTTCCCGCACCCTGGCGCAGCTTCTCGATTTTAGCCTGCGCGATTTCCACCTGTGCCCCTCCTTTAAAGGCATCAATGAGGTTCTTCTCGAAGACCTCGTAACTCCGATACAGCGGGGTATCGGGGTCCCTCGGGTTGCGCATGGCCTGCACAACGTTGTTGGCCCATGCCGCTGCCGATCCTTCCTTCATGTAGGACAGGACGAAGGCGATCTTCGCGCTGTCCCGCTCGTACGTCGGGTTGTCCAGGAAGTGCAACCAGCACTCCGCCAGATAGGAGTCCACCAATTCAGAGTCTCCTTTAAACGGGGTAGGGGCGGTGACACGGGCCGTCTTCACCTGTTTAGTCTCCCTGGGCCCTCCCGTAGAGGCTCTTCCCAAGGCGACGAGGGCATCACGCAAGAGTTGTTGCGAATGGACGTTGTCCTCGCGGAGCAGATGATTCTCTCCACGCAGGTTCCCCAGTTCCTCCTACATCACTCCGAATTGCCCTCCTGCGTGTGTTAGGGCCTGCAGCAGGACACTGTCCCTCTCCTCGCCGTTTAGGGCGCCAAAGCTCTCCATCGAGGGGAGCACGTATTCGGTGCTCATCGTGTTACGTCCAGTCGGGTACGCCGTGTAGAGACACTATTCTTTTGTCAGCACAGAGCAGATTCCGGGTTCTGAGGTGACGAGGGCGACTGAAGCATGAAGAGTTCCAATGAATAAGCCTGGAGTTTAGACTAGAATAGTGTAAAGTACAGGAGAATAACTACGGTTTATATACTAAAGTCCCTAGGGGTTTGTAAATTAAGGTACAGTGTCCAATGACAACGGACAAGATTAATGCGAAGTAAATGAAGGGGTACAGGAACATAGAGGGGTGATCGGGAACCCGAAGGTCGGGAAACCGATCATAACCGTTTGGGATCCTAAAACGGTATCCAAGTTCGATTGATCAGATAGTTGATCTGATCAATGATCGGGTTGTTCGGGTTCTGGAAGTAAAATGAAAAGACGGTTCATGACAGTAGACCCTCTATGAGTGAGTGAGCTTGAGAATAGATGCAGCCTGGGTTGATGCCTTGCAGTACAGTAATACCATTCTTTGACAATTTCACCAATCTCCTCCGGACCTGCCAGGGATGTGTGAGTTATTTTACCCCTGATAGGTTCAATGTCCACCTCTGGTCTAAGGGCAATGGGACCTATTATTGCGGGAACCATCCCAATAGAGCTGATGGTCAGTTTCCTCTCACCTCACCTAAGTCTGTTCTTTTACTCACAACCTCACCCTCACCAGTTTTGCCCGTAGACATCATAGTCTACGAGGACAACCTCCCCAATGTCAGTTCCCCGCAGGCTGCGGTCCCGATGAGTGTGGAGGTATAAACTTCATTGAATTTGGGTTGGTGACTGCAGTGGGCATTGGGCTTATTGCCTTCAATACCAAAATGGGGCTCCCTGACGACATTTAACAAGGTGTGCGCTCTGCCATCGTCCCTTGCCCTGACTGCAGCTATATACACTCCATCCACGTGCATAACACCCACCTCATGGACAGGGTTTGTCAGGATATCCTAGAGACATGTCTCATTACTCTCAGCAATAGCGAGGTAGCGGCCATTGGGGCTGACAGACAACACTCTGTAATTGCTATCATGGAGAACTAAATACACGTGTTTTATTGTCGCTTTGTCCATCTACTGTAGTTCTTGTTTTTCTTGTTGCTTTCCTCGTACGTTAGCATTTTGTATATGCTATGACTTCTTGAAATATCACTTTTTGGATGTAAAATAATTCTCTTAGGTCTTGATATGGACGTGACCTGAGTCCTGCCAGCCTGGAGTTCACCTGCGTGAAATTTCAGAACAGAACTTGAAGTTCGAGACCTCTGCCTTGTGAGAAATTTCGATAAAAACAGAGGTCTCAAACTTCAACAAACTCCAATGCCGCTGAGGACACTGTCTATTCCAGACTCCACTTGTGATCTCCGTTTTTTTCAAATCTTCAGATGAGGCAAAACTCCCAAGCAGATTCAAATCTGTGCCACAGAGTGCAGTTTCTTGCTCAGCTCTGTTCTCTGCTGATGGTGCCTGCAAGTGCATCTGGGATATAAATACAGATAATCTCCTTTCTTCGTAAGATGGCTACAGCTCATAGAGGAACTAGTTGATGACCTCCCTGATCTGACTCCACACCATTTTCTCTGACATCCTATTGTCAAGGCTTTTCTGTCTAAAACTTTTCTGTCCCTAATCAACCCCACTTTGTTGGAAAATGGCTGAACCCGGAATCGAACCAGGGACCTCTAAGTGATTGCGCCACTAGTGCTCTTTCCAACTGAACTATTCTGCCGATAGTGTGCAAGGAAAAAATCCATACTGCAACACACTTTGGCAGACTGGCATGTCTCACTGGCGAATCACTTGCACTTGAAGACATACATAAAGTATGTCTTTATTATCTTCAGCACTTATACTCTGCTTACTTTGGTCGCCAGGTATTGTGAATTTAAAGGCTCATTAGGACGAGAAACTTCTGAAAGAAAACCATTATATCAAAGTTAGTTGGTGTACCCGCTCACCTTATCCGTCTTTCCGGCTCTCTTTCGTCTTCCAGCCTTTTCCGTCTTCCAGCCTTTTCCACACAGATATAACAAACACCCTATGCGCCGCTGCAGATTCCCGTGTCCAGGCATGTGCACATCAGGACGAAGAATCTGAAGGATTATGTGGGTGATTCAGGTGTTTCTACTTCCCACACTTCTTTTGTACAATCCATCTCAATATGACATGAACGTACTGGAACAAGGCGACGTCACTTGCCCTCAGGGACCTCAGGGGGAGCAAGACCTCTGACTGGGTGGGAGCTCTCGATCTCGCGCAGGCGTTGGACAGCTGGGGCCAGTCGCGATGGACTTCACAGTCCTGGCGGACTCCACAGTCGCACAGTATGCAATACTCGCGAACGGGACCGCATAGTTGAGCATCGAGCAGGTGGAGCTTAGGTGTGTGTGCTCTTTCCTTCTCTCTTTGCACAGAGTTAAATGAAGTGCCCCTCAGCTTCAACACGTATAGCGCCTTCCTCGGGCCACGAGCCGTTGCATGCAGGCCCTGTTAGTGAGTGTCTCGACCCAATTCTGGATTGTTCTGCTCATTCGGCCAAAACGAGGGTATGCTCAAGACACCTAGCGCTGCTTCTTGCCGTTCAAGAACAACAAGACGAACGGGGTGCAACCACCGCCAAGAAGTCGGGCTCCACCTCCGGCATCGGCACCCCACAGCCCGCGGACTTTCTCGCCGCCCTCCAGCAGGGGTGGAGATGATACATGCCGCGGTGGAGCGGGAGCAGCGCGGAGCAGGGGAGGTGTGGCGGGTGTATCAGAAGGTGGGTGGTTCGCCATCTGTTCTCCCTTTTGGCCCTTTTCGTACACTGCTGAGAAGGCGGATGAAGGAGCGAGATGGGCGTATTTGAGGTGCGTCGTGCATTAGCGCATGTAATGTTCTTGTGCTGATTTTGTGTGCTTCCCCCTGTTCTAGTCCCCCACGTGTGCCCGCTGTACGCGTCGCTTCAAGGTGCCGCAGTACCCCTTCTCGTGCTCTCCGGGAACTACCGCGTCTGCATGTTCGCGCCGCAACCGTTCTGCGTAGACGACAATCCACTTCTTACGGCGTATACGCGGATTGCCTACCCACGCTGCGAACCCACATCGCGAGCATCATACATGCCCTTTGACTCCCATTGATCTTTGCTGATGCCCTTGTAGGTATTCCATCGTCTTCTTTGGCGTCTTCCATAGCGGAATTCGCAACAGCGTATTAACCACCATCCACTGCGTGTTCTCTCATGCCGGCGCGTTCTCAATTCATGGCATCGCAACTCAGCGGCACACGCTCAAACGATAGGTACCCATTTAATCCTTTTTTATCTCACCTTCATTTGTTGACCTGTCCAACAGGCAATACACGTTGTCATCGGCCATCATGCGCGCGCACACACCCATCCCTATCTCAACTCGCAGGAAGGCCCCAGCACGCACCCCGACGATCTTCTGCAGCGCTGCTGCCCGTTCCCCTACCGCACATCCTTCATTGCCCCTCTCAGGACGCACAGACACGAGGTGCATGCAGCGACCTCCGCACCCGCCACAACTGCTGTGTGGGGACATCACGCCGTTGTCCCACCGCCCAGCCCGCGCACGACCACGGCAGACATGGCGCAGGCGCAGGCAGAAGCAGACCGCTCCATGCAGAACAAGCAAGGGCAGCTACGGGTCATCGCTCACTGGTTGATATTGATATTGTAGTAGTCTCAAATGAATATATTGGATTGCATCTAATTCAAGTGCACACACGCGAGGAGCGAGCAATACTGAAAGCAAAGTGATCCAATCGCGGCCGCAGCCGTACGCGCGCGTGCACCTTTGAGAAAAAGTAGCTTGTCAATATTCGGCCAATAGCTGGCCCATATCCTGCCAATATCTGGCCAATACAACACATATTGGCCCAATACTGATCAACAACTACTTCACGTATATTCTGCCAATATCCTACCAATACAACATGTATTGGCCACATATTGGCTGCCATCAGCTTGGCCCAAACTCCGGTGATATTGGGTCACCTGGTGTCTCAAAAAACATGACCATGGGACTCCTACCTATAAGGTCACTGGTCTCGTTGCAGTCTCTGACACGTAGTAAGCTAGTCGCTAGTCGCCATTTGTGTCTTGCTCATTCCTCTATTTCTTCTTCCAGCGATGCCGCTCTGGCTACTGCCAGTGAAGTGTACATTACTGAGGCCAGTAAGTTTTCCTTCCTTGCTCAATTTATCTGACTGGCTTCTAGACGCAAAAATTGAACAGATGTGATACTCATGCATACAATTTTGTAGTTACAATATATACAAAATGAAATTCCTGATCATTCTTCAAATGTGGGATTCAGTAAAGTTACGCGCCCAGATCCAGTTTTGGTGAGCACATCCTGTTTCGCCCAGACCTTGTCAAACGCAGCTAGAGCTTTGGACTCCAATTTTCGCTTTTTTTCAATCTCCTCCTCCAGCCTCAGCCAGTGTAATTTTCCTTTTGGATTTGGTGGAGTTTGCCCTCAAGTGCACGTTGAGCTTTCACCACACTGTCAATACTTGATTGAAGCTTTCTATTCTAGGTATGAATCTTTTCTATTCTAGGTATGAATCTTTTCATCCTTGTTGACTAGATGTTTATGCATCTGGTTATCTTGGGTGCAAGTAAGAGCTATGCTAAGGAGAGGAGTAAAAAACCTACTTCGACGCTTGAGATTCATGAATGCATTCTCTGACACATGCCCAGATTTATCTGTTGGTGTGACACCAAACACTTCGAATGTCTAAGACAATGAATCAGGATGAAATCAGGAATGGTTGGGGCACACCTACCAGAAGTGTCTTCATCTTCATGGCGTCAAATTACTGCCCTTTTTTCAGCCCCCCAAGCAAAGTGCAATGTACTCCCTCCTGATTTGCGTCGCTGTGAACAGTTTTTGATTAGATTTGAGTTGCTATCTCCAGCTTCCCAAATCAACTGAGGCATAAAACTCTTTTGCCAACAGATCCCTCGAAAACAAACCAACTCGAAAGCTTGTTCTGCAACCATTTGATTGACGAAGATGTGCAGGTAAATTATACCTATGTTGAGATTAGGAAGGAATAAAAGATGTGCTGATAACATACTGGTATTGGTGTCTCTCTCCATACCAGCTACTTCGAACTCTTTAAATCCCACAATTCGTCTGAATGCAATATCACTCTGGAGGTAACACCCAGAAGAAAGTAGGTGACGGCTGCCTTCAGGAGTCATACAAATGATAATGTGAAGACAATCGTCTTTAACCCTTGAGGGATGTTATGATCCTCGTCATCCTCTGCTGAATAGGCTGGCTTTACGATGAAGGAAGCAGAAGTCAGACCACGGAGCAATGCAGAGGCAAAGCACGTTAATTCTCAACTAAAGATACAGTAGAATATAATACATATTTATACTAAATACGGAGATAGTTCTAATGTGGAAAGAAGTATGTTAAAGACTGTTATACATGAGGTCCTCTGGAATTGGCTTTGTTTGGGAGTTTCTCGTAAGTTCAAAAATGGGGTTGTGAAGTTGAAAGTGGGGAAAATCTCTTTAGAATAAGAGATTATAAGAAAGGTGTTGGGAGACTAACAGAGGTGAAAAAGGGTCTAGACTGGGGCTGTGAAAGAATCACAGGCGTAAAAGCAACTCTGGTTTGAGTTACTTGTATGGGTTTTGAGTTACTAGCGCTGGGCAGTGGAAGACAAACACAGGATGTTATGGATTCCAGCTATTTGTCTTACAAACACAAGAGCTTCACGGACTCAGTGTACTTTCTTGGAACTGACAGTGGATTATGTTGGAGTGTGTGAATAGACTGTGACATTCTTGCATCTTTGATCTGATCTTCTGTGATCTGTAATCATTGATCTCCTTATCTGATCCCATCTAATCTCTTTGATCCTATCTGATCCTCTTATCTGATCAGGATCTTATTGTCCTAATAACAATCTTATTGTCTTGATATTCATTGTATTGTCTCTATTGTCTTAATTGTGTCTATTGTTCTTATTATTTTTATTGTTCTTATTGTTCTAGCTACTCTATTGTCTTCATAGGTATATAAGTAGAGTAGCATTGCCCTGGACCTTCAGTTCTTACTGTTGACTCCAGGCAAGTAGTTTCATCTCATGCAATCTAACAGAGTTCCTACTGTTGACTCCAGACCTCTGTCACTAGACCAAGTAAGCACTTTGCAAAGTTCATAACAGATAGTGTGATGTTTTTTGCAAGCCCACCTTATAATCCTTATCATATCCCCGAAAGACTTATCTTAGTGAAAAGGGAAAAGGCCGTAGCCAGGATTGAACCAAAAACCTTTGAGTGATGGGCATCAATTAAACCATTACTATTACCACTACATCACTATAAACATACTTTATACTACATATTTATAGCTAGGTCTATCAACAAAAAGACATAATCAGCCTTGCACTCACCTTGTATGGCCCGTATAGGGCCTGGTTAGTGGTTAGAGTGGTTAGGGTTCAGGTTAGAAGGTTAGGGTTAGGTTTAGGTGCCTTCTTCCTAGGTATATTTCTAACTCTGGTTAGGGGTTAGGGTTGGTTAGGGTTTGGAGGCACCCCAAAATACATAATAAATAATAGCAAACAAACTTCAAACACCTAGGACAGCTTGCCTGCCCTAGGTGTGGGTATTAGCAGTCCCAGGTAGGGTAAGCCTAGGCTTACCCTAGCTAGGAGAGACAACCAGGTTAGTATAACTGCTGTGGTGTAGTGGTAATAAACTCAGTTTCTTGTGTTATCTAAATGTCACAAGTTCAATCCTGGTTTTGGCCACTTTTTTTACATTAAATTTCCTCATCAGCAGGTGGCCTTGCAAAATTCACCACAGTAACTATCATGCAACTTTGCAAAGTGGTTACCATACCGGCTGCTTCTGTGCTTGCCTGTTTAACACCTGCGCCACCGAAGTTCTATCGTTCCTTGGTGCCTTAATCCAATGCTTAAGCCAAGAAATCTCCCACCTCCTAACAACGAGCTTAAGCCATGAAATCTCCTGCCCCCATGGTTTTAACAACGATCTGGCAGCACTATGCCTCGCTAGCTTGGGACGAGCAAGACCATTCAGCTTCGCCACAGGTCCCTGTCGAACACGTCCCCGTGAACCCCCGTGAACCCTTGTTTTGAGAGGACCCATGAAAATAACGCGGGTGTGGTTGATCAGTAGCACTAAACACGCTTACACTCACACAAATCAAACACACCGCGTGGTGTCCCCATCCACAGACAATCTCATGTCCTGCCGCGCTCCCCTAAGCCTTGGTGTGCTCCTGAATCCTGAAGTGCCCGTTGATGCCCCCGCAGATATTAGAGCCCTCTTAGATGCCCTGGGCCCCCTTGACCATCCCCTCCTTGTCGCTCCCAACATCCATAGACAGCTCCAAGATATTTTGATGTCCTGTATTACATCATCGCCTTGACCTAAGTGTCCCTACCCTCCACCAGTGATCATGACCGTGGCCCGTAGCTTGGCACCCCAAACCGACCCTGATAGAACTGTCCAGTATAACATTCGGGTCTCAGACAAGACAATCCTGGCCCGTCTTTACACCTATGTGGGCGGTGCCTGTATTGAATACCCAGAAAGCAGGGGCGTCCACCCCATTGGGCATTTGATACCAATAGCTGGCGATCTCGACTCACCACTTCCTTGGACTGACTTTGTATATTCCAGGGGAGCCCCAGACAGCGGAACAATGAATTTTATTACATACCTGTCCTTGTTGACGACCGCGGGTCTCGTGTGCAAAATCTGGTATGCTACCTGTAAGTTAGTGGTGTGCCGTGCCACCCACAATTCCACCATATTCACCTTTGTATGCTTTTTTGCCTAGGTCTTGGAATGAAAGCATGCCCGCTTGCTAATCTAGGTCACCTTGGGAGCTCCTACCAGCACACGTCGGCTACACGTGCAGACATGGAAGAACACCTAGCTGCCAAATGAGAGGCCTACCTGCTGTATTCCTTGCCGTCCTGCAACATCTTCCAAACCATTACCGCTTACATCACTGCAGTCTGATTACTTGGCACACCGGATTCCGAACCACTAGGTTGACTTCAGCATACGGGACACTGGGTACAATATCAACTACATAGCGGCTGTTTTTACAGATGATAAGGAGGAGGCCGAGCGTATTGAGCTTGAAGCCAAGGCGCTCAACATTAGATTGTTGGCCAAATGCAAGACTGTTGTCAATTACTCCGCTCAGAGAAGTTACTGTTGTTAGTACCATTCTTAATTTGCTCCTTTCCTTTGTCTGAATTTCCAATTTGCAGCTGTCGATCACTGCCTGGAAGGTCACCTCGTCCAGCAAGAAATGGCTCATCTCAAATGCGACGTCAAATTTCGCATCTGGTGGCCTGTTGACTGCACAAAGTGTCTCTATGCCCTAGTTATATCGCATGGCACTCACCGCCATCCCGTTCCCCTTCTATAGAAAACCCCCAATGCTGTCTGGTCTCAGATTCTCAGAGTGTTTGACAGGATCTCCCCGATATGACTGCACAGTGTTTCCTCCAATATCCCGCCAAGGACCGCCAAGTCCAAGAAGGGCCTGTCGAAATCAAAGTCAAACAGGAAGGAGAAGGAGAAGGGGAATTCAAAACACCCACTGGGCTACACCATCAAGGGCACTGGTCCTCCTCTCACCAAGGATGCCAGCTTTCTCCTCAGCGCTCCTATGGCCTCTATTTTTTTCCCAGGAGAATTACACCTAGCTAAATGCATTCCTTAGAGCTCTCTGCTGGAACCGACCTTCTCATAGGTATGCTGTTCTTTCATCTTTTCCATGTTTCTCTCTGATTAATTTGCAGTATCAGGGAGGACTGCGTACACAAACACCTGCATGTACCTAGTTACAATAAATTTGCCTGGGAATATGGAGGTTCCTCTCCCTTCACGTTCAAGCAGAGGCTTGAGAGTGGTACAAGGCTTTTGTTGCGGAGCTAATAAGTTCATCTCTCACATCTGGGCACAATACAACTAAATTCTAACAGGTACACTGAATATCCGGGTCATAATAGCAGCCACCAGCATGCAGGAAGATTTCATTTCTAGGAGCAAAAGCACCGATGACAACATAATAGTTCTCTGCTCAGCACTCGGGGAGGTTTCTCATAAGTTTGTCTTGTTCCTTTTACATGTCACTCTTGCTTAGTATGCATCCACCCAGATGAGAAATGGGGCCCTCTTGTCAACCGCTTAAGAGTACCTCTAGAATATATACGAAACCAAGCAAAGGGGCTGACTAGTATTGATTTTCATTACCGTGTTCCTGACCCCTGCACAGCCCAAGTCACCAGAAAAGTCTCTTTTTACAGTCTTATTGAAACAGATGAGATACTAGAGAAGGTCCCTATAAAGTATTCATTTTCTTTGTGATTGGGATGTCAAGCTGATAGGATCTGCCCTGTCGGTCCTTGGAATATATTCCAAGACCTAGAGAACCTTCTACTGCTGGATGTTCACACAATTGTGACTCCTGCTGACTTTGTGAAGACATTTTGTCCAGTTACTGCGAGTACCACCAACAAATTCACAAGAGAGTAGAGGGAGATAGCGGAAGAAGCAGATGATGCCCAAGACCTTGAAGAATTGGAAGAACTGGTACTTCTTCCATATATTCAGTTTCCTCCTATTAACTATATGCACAGTCTTAAAGACTCCCGTTCTAAGGAGTTCACTCTTGACAAGGCAGATGAGGAACTGCAAGCAGCAGTTCTTCTCATGGCCCTTCCTGATGATTACCGGTTTTCTGTACTCAAGTTGCTTCTGGGTGCCATTTCCCAAAGCGCATTTTTGTGGGTTATCCTACAGAATATAAGGGCTGGTTTTTCTACAACCCTGTGACTTGATGAATGGTCACATCGGAGCGTGCTGTCTTTGATGAGCGCTACTTCCCTGGGAACAAGCCTGATCTTCTCAAGCGCTGTCCCAGAAGACCTGCATCCACCTTTGTTGATCTTCCTGCTGCTAAGCCACCAGTGGTGTGCGATGACGGGGGAGACAACAAGGATGATTCTGCTGTTCATCGAGCACCCCCTGTACCAGCTCCCAATCCACCTAATCCTGCTCCTTCCCCTCCACATTCACTGACATCTACTCGCCCTAATTCACCGGATCCACCTGCTGAAGAGCCTCCAGCTGGGCCAGCATCTCCTCCTTCTCCACTAGTGGTGATGAGTTGCTGCTCCAGCCTGGAAGTGCGCTTATTGTTGCACATGAAGGTGATCCAACCAATGCTTTACTTCAAGCGGTTAACTTTGCCATGTGCAGTACCACCCAGATATCTTCCGAAGTTCATCATTTTTGCTCAGTTATCTTCTGGATATCTTCTGAAGCCTGCCAAATAGCCACGTCATGCATACTATAGTAACACCATCTCTTTGTTCTTTCCCTCACCTCGCTCGCTCAATGGCTGCTTCTGCACTCTTCTGCAACTTCCCGCTTTCAACATCTTTCAATCCTGGCTCAGAGAAGTCTTGTATCTCGCTAGACTGGGTCTTGGCCTCGGGAATACCGGTCTCCAGATCTACTGCTAGCGGAATTCTCACTTTGCCCTATGGAAATACAATATGCTCTATGCATATGAGTCTTTCAGTCAGCTCCCCACTGGCTTATGATCTTGTTCTTGGCCAGGATTGGCTGTTCTTCTGTTGAGAAACTTTACCCGGTGCCTCTTTTCAGCTTACCTCTGGTGTCATCCACACTGGCTCTGTTTCAAGTATTATCTCATTCTGCACTTCATCTCTTTCTCAATCCCACATTGATATGGTGCCCTTAGCTGGCTATCTGATTCCCCTGGGCCCTATATCTCGGGCACCCGGCCCTCCAATGATGTTTTGATACAAGTGTCTGATCGTACAGTCACAGCAGAAATTGATGCACCACTTTTGGTGGTGATGGCATGCCAAAATGGTGCATCAATTTCCGCTGTGACTGTACATTGGCCTCCGGGCCTTTAACATCAACTTCTGGATCTTTTACAATGGCAATGTCCTCTGGGTCTGCTATGTTGGCCTCCAGGCCTTCAACCTCTGCCTCCGGGCATGATCTGATGCAAATTACTCCTCTGCACCTTTTGCATGAAATCTGTTTGGGACATCATGTACGACGTACACGCATATCCGTATTTCATAGTGATCTCTCCACAATACAACATTCTCTTGAACTTCATGCAATCCCATTTAGCAACCTCAATTTAGTTCAATGTAGGCGTGTTCTCCTCCACCATATGGTTACTGGTGCATGTACAAATTACTGCGACACGGTCTCAGCTCCGACAAGCGTCATAGGTGCGAATTTATCTTCCCGTTAATGCTTGAAACATTTCTTATGGAACTGTTTCAATACATAATATTCTAGATGTCACCTCATCAGCCTAACCCTTGCGCTCTACTTAAGCCGGCAAGCATTCCCGCTCTCTTCGTTTTTTCCAATGTCTCAGTCCAGCATCACAGACTATACCAATATGCAATGCTTTCAGCAGTGTTCAGCACCTGGTAGAGTGTATGAGTCATTTTTATCGGAACTCAAGGAGAAGCCAGACCTTCTTGCCAACACCGAGCTCATTGGCAGTGCCAAGCACCCTGCGAACATCTTTCAAGTCGAGCATTGGGGCCTGAACTCGTTGCTCAAAGTGGGCACTTCAGCTGATGCCGCCGTGTACCATGCTGTGGTAAGTCGCATGCTTTGCACATAATTCGAAGGTCTCATTTAGCTCACTAGGCAAAATTGCTGATGCTACTCATGGTACAGTCATTCGCGCAAATGGGAACCATTATGAGGGAGGCCTTGAGGCTGCCGTAAGAATACCTATTCCATAACGCATCCCACTCACCTTACCTCGTATGCAGTTCAAACCAGTGTCCAACAAAAATGCACCTCGCCATGTTCTCTTTCTCAAGACACCTACCAATGCACCCGACAAATTGACCAACAAGTTCTTCAATTAAATCGCGTTTGCCCGGGAGCTCGAAAATATAGAGAGAGCCATTGACAGAAAATCTGGAAAAGTAAGTCACCAACATTAGCTGAACAACGACAACTGAAAGTTCTACAGACTAACGTCCTTTATAAAGGAGTCCTCTGTTCAATTACGTCGACTAGCGATCACCATGGTAATTGTGACAGGCAAAATTTATAGGGTGTGACGTAATCTCCCGGATTCATCTTGTTACTCATTGTTTACTTTTTTTCAGACTCCCTCAAACACTGAGAATGCGGCCAGCGCAGCAAGTACACCGCAAGTGCGGGAAGAGAACCTCCAATCCCTACGTGTTAGGAGGAGACGAGACTCCAGCCCTGAGCCCGCGGTCATCAAGGAGCGTGAAACCAACGAATTCAAGTATAAATCCGGTGACTGGACCGATTTCGAGCTTCCCCTTGGTACGTTCAATTGTATATAACCTCATATGGTCAGCTCACACATCATTTAGATAGTGAAATCAGGCTCTGTGCTGGTTACGATCCACGGGTCTACTACGACTTCAACGGCCCCCCGTACTTCATGCTTGAATCTGCCATGGCAACACAACTTAACATCTGTGACCACAATAAAGCCCCCATTCCGCCTTGGAAACTCTACAATGCCTTCCGACCTGGTGCCCTGATCATGGCCATTGTCCAGGTATCTACATTCGGTTTCATGGAGAGGTCACAAGTTTGCAAGGCTGATTGATGTGTTCCTGTATAATGCCTACTAACACATCTAAGACTTTCCAGCTGGAAGCGAAGCAGATCTGGGTATATGATGAAGGAGACGGTGCTGTGGTGATACGGCGCCCCCCAGTGCCCCACAATCCCACCAGCTTTTCACCTGCTATGTCCACTCCGTATACCCCGCAGCGAGGAATGACAGATCTCTTTTCTACGTGAGTTTTGCGATACTTATACTTTTCTGGCCCCATAACTTTCTACAGCGATCATCAGACGCCGGGTACTCCAACACCAGCCAGCAAAAGTGCAGGCCCGTCGTCATTGCAGGAAACCCTTGGAAGCTTTGATATAATTGATGACTCTGAAAACTCATGCGAGGCGCCACCGAGAAAGAGAAGTAAAGGAACTGCTTCCAGAGAGAAGGGTAAATCTTCAGGACGGCGGGGCACTGGTTTTGCTTGATTAAATGTTTCGAGATTGTTTGTATGCTCAATGAGTGAATAAATCACCATTTCCGGTATTTCAGGTAGCGGGCCTTGCCGCTTGCCGGCCCTACCCGCCTTATTGTTGTTGAGACGAAGGCAAACATTGGAACTGAGAAGTTTCAAGTCCAATCAGCGAGCAGACTGCACCAGAAACATACATTTGCAGGCTATTGGTATGTCTGGCCTCCCAGGCAGGAGCAGCAGCCTGAAGGAAATGTTTGATTACGTCTAAGTACAGAGATTATGAGCTTCAAGGGGTTCAGGATGAGTAGGTGAACTGGTACAGACCTTCAATCAAATCATCACTCTCGAATTGAAAGCCCATATTGCCGACAACACACTGGGCCTTCGCCTTCCCTGTTCGGCCATTAATAAACAACTCGACATTAACGAAGGGGCGGCGAGGTGTCAAAGCCTGGGAAGCACTCGATATGGATGGGCCACCCCGACTTTGAAGGCGAGCGAGAGTTAGCTTGTCCATTTTCCCAACACGGTCGGCTTGCTGCTGGGAGCTCGCAGGAGACTGGTGCGGGATGTCGGCAAGATTTATACAAGGCCCACACATGTATTGACCATTGGCCTGCGCCTTCATGAACCGGTACCTGGTACCACACTGGTCACACTGCAGATAATTCTAAGGCACATAAGCGGACAATACAATAATTGAAACCCATGCAGCTAAGAATAATATATTTGCATCTCGGCCACTTTGTCCTAGGACACCTGTTGCAGAAGGGTGCAACCAGCACAGAGGCCAGCGTGGTTCTTCTTCGGGAATGTACCATTGCAGTTCATGCCGGCGGTGTCAGCATCGAGGCTAGTGCACAGTGTAACCGGGGGATCCAGAGGAGGAGGTGGATTCATCAACATAATAGGAGTGGAGGAATTGTTGAACTGGGTCGAACAAAACTCACTTTATATGTCAGGAGTAGAAAAAATGTATATAAAGGCCAAATGATGCGAACCAGGCCTGAGCCTCTCAGCCCTGATCCGACCCTTGCAGCCGGGGTTGGGTCAATGTAACCCTGTAGGCTGTTCTTCTTGGATATTCAAACCATGGGAAATATTTACGGCTGAAATGTCGGTGTTCTCTTTTCATATGCACAGCAATATACTCCTGAGCCCAAACCTGGCTGACAGGCTCGGGTTGAGCCTGAAAGCATAGCATCCGGTGAGGCGAACCTGAGGCAAACCTGGGGTGAACCTGAACCCAGGCCTCACCCTTGTGTCCGACGGGCTCGGGTCGCACCTGAAAGCATAGCGTCTGGTAAGGCAACCCTTCCCGCCGAACCACCCCTGGGATCACTAGATCACGGTAAGAGCAGTCAGAACCCAATAAAAGGAGGATGTGTGTGGCTACCTTTAATCCGCCCAACGGAACTTCTCTTCACTTGCCATCACAGCGTCACTTTCGCATGGCAAATGAGGCCGGGAAGAACAGTGTTAATAATGGGACAAGTATGGAAGGGCAACTGTGTTCGATGAAAATTACACTGACCTGTTCAACCCAGAGCCCCCGGACAAAGTGCTCAAGAAAAGACTTCATAATTTTGCGTGCCGGCAACTGTCCATCAATGATCGACTTGCAGAGCTTGTCCGACTGCATGGGTATTCAATCAAGTCAGTGCCATTAACATTTGTTTTTCAAGGCCCAGATTACTGACTTGTTACGAAGGAAATCCAAGTTGAAGACATTGAACAACAAATTTGAAGTTCCAAGTGTCTGCAAACCGCCCCCTCTCCTCGTATGCACTGCCCTAGTTGCCCAGAAGATGTCTGAAGACAATAGTCGCCATCACGGTCCAACAACAATTCAACACCAAATTGCGAGAGAAAACTGGTATACCAATTCCACGGTCAGTTTTTCACATTCCTGGTGAATCAAGGACTATTTTCATTCCTCACAGTGATACGGTCTGGAGTATAGCACACACAATTGATCCAGAGGGTGTGGAATTGCGCTTCCTGGGAAAGAAAACACTGTTCAAGGTTCGGGGACAACTGAAGGCTGTTGGGGCCGATGGAGGAAGTGCATTGTGACGGCCATGAGAAGCTCGGTTCAAAAGCGCTGCGAATAGGTCCAGTGAGCATTTCAATCTATGGATTCCATGACCATATTGGAAAAATTCTGCACCTAACTGTCATACCCAACGACCGCAATGAAGACACTATTGGACATGTATATCTTGACTTCGTCGAGAGCACAGGTGGTGAACAGATTCCTGTTCATTGACATCCTTCAATGGCTCACCGATACTGCAGAAATGCCAGTGCAGCTTACTTTCAACGGTGGTAATGAGACGGGCCTTATGAAAGCACTTCAGCAAGAACTTCGGTGAGCGTTGTTTTGTACATACATGAATGTAAAACTCATTGACTTTTGCAGTCACAGGCTCCTGGCAGACGAGCTCACTGAACTTGATTGGCCATCAAATGTCATGTTGAAAAGGATAATATTCTGATCGAGTCTCTGTGGAGCTATTGGCAGACCTATGCTGGACAGAATATCAAGGAAATAATCCTCCAAGGGAATGCAAACAGGCTATTTGCCCCTAGGAACCCAAACCATGTGTCAGTGTCCATTGTCTTGATACAATATTCTATCGACACTTACATTCTTGGCAGGAACTTGTTCCAATGGTTGTGGTCCCGCATCGTCCAGCTTCACCTTGATGAGTTCCAGGACCACTGGAATATGACCCTGCATCATTCACAGAAGTTCAAGCTGCTGCCAACGGCTGCACCTGAGATGATTTTCTTTTATCCAGAGTGGTATGATATGCTACACTGTGGGACAACAGTTCCTGCAGAGCTTGTTGAAGAGCTACGTGCTACACACCTCAATGAAACTCGCACGGAGGTAATAGAGTGGGTTCCCCAGGCGTTTGATCGACTCGTAGGGGACGCCTACAAGTATATTGGATCTCTGAGGCTCCATTATACGACAGGCTGGGCGACTTTTGGGAAGTTAATTGAAGTTATTGAAAGCGCATAATGTAGCGTGTTGAATGGAATATTTGACCTGATTCTGCAGCGGCGTCTTTAGTGCTTTGAGATTTCGGGTACATTGAATTTTGCGGGAACATTGCCTTGTGGAAGCAGGAGACTCAGGCATCAGAGAGCGTGGAGCGACACAAGACAGGAAGCCGAATTGGAACAGCTGCATCAGATGTTCTTCGGTGATTTTCAGGATCAATTGTTCAAATCACTGTTACATACACTTAGTTTAAACACCTGAACTGATGATTTCACTTTGCTAGACATCGTGCACTCAAGTCTAGAGAAATGAATTTGGAGCTGATATGACGTGCTACAAATGCCCACAGGGACTCGGAACCCATTTCCCCCAGCCGGGTATTGCAATAGCCGAAGCACTCATTTGCCATTGATTCAAGTACCAGATCCCAAAAGGCTCTTTGGTAGTGTCATTCTTCTGAACAACAGCATCCACAATTGAAGTCGGTAATCCAAAGTGCTCGTTCTCAAAAAGGAAATTTCATTTCATCCGTGGCCTTCCCACCGACTGTACACGCTCCCCAAATGGAAACCAATGGATCTGGATGTTTTTGACTCTGTTAAATAAGATCTCAGTGATAACAAAGAAATAATTGAGTTACTCACTGAAAGCGACCCGGATAGTGATACTGAAACACAAGTAGTGTTACTGGAGTCGTGGAATCACTCCAGGGCCAAAAGCCAGGACGCGGGACAGTAGGCGAGTGGTTCAAAAATATTTGTTGGTGCTGTAGCCGTCAAAATTGACAAAGACGGAAATGAGGTACCTCAAACCCCCAAATCCGATAACAAGGGAAATGGAGTAGATGGCCACAAGAAAGGACCGCACTATGACAAGTTCAAACAAGCAGGCCCTAGCAAGCCACGGACTACACAGCCAAGAAAGCAACCATTGAAAAGCCGACCAAGGCAAGGACGCACCAGCATTCCAACCACACCAACCATGTGAAGTCCAAGACACCTGAAATGGCAAAGGAAAACCATTTCAAACCGGTGAACTTCCGCAGGGAATATTCAGAAATTCCTGAGGGAGGTTATTATCGAGAAACAATGGCGGGTCCTAATGGACCCCCAGGCTCACCTTCTTCGGGCTCAAGTTCCTCGCCCTCTGAACCCGGCAATGATAGTGGCGATGAATTGTCACCATCAATGAGTAACAGCTCAGATGATAACAGGTTGAGTTCATCTGGCTCAAGTTCCATTCTATTGCGGTTGTCCAAGCGACGAAAGTGTGTAAGCAAAGAAAAGCGGAATGAGGACTCTAAGCCGCACAAAAAGACAAAGAAGGTACTTTCCTTGGTGAAAGTAAAGGCACTGTTCATCTACGATGGGAAGTCAGACCTCAACACATATGATCATTGGACATATGAGGTTGATACCTGGACTGAGTTGCATGATGTTGACAATGCTATGAGATGCTATGGTTGTCAAAATCATGGTGAACTTCATAAGTGGGAAGACCAGTATCTTCTTCATGAAACATGTGGCCTTACAGCGGAGGAAGTGGACAGTGAAGCAGGTATACAATGGATTGTTCGATTACTGCTTCCTGCCCAACTTCAAGCTGTGATTGCATGATCGTTTAATGAGTGCAAAGCAAGGTGCAAGCAAGATCCACAATTTTTATACGGGATCTGGAGGCGCTATCAGTTCAGTTCCTTCAAACACCACCTACTACGACCAATTGTTGTTGAAGTATTGATCAATGATAAACTGGTTTGTGCCCTGTTGGATACTGGGTCAATGGTAGACTTCATTTTAACAAAATTGATTGACCAACTCAAGTTGGAACACGAGATATTGGCGAAACCATTAACGGTTCAACTGGCCGTTCATGGTTCAATACTAAAGGCAAGCAAATTAAATAAATAGAGTCTGGACCAGAATAGTATACAGGAAGTATACTAGAAAGTATACTAGACTGGGGTTTATATACTGTAGCTAGGCCAGTTCTTTTTTGCAGAGTTTGACAATGAGGAGGGCTGTGGCAATAAGCTCTAGGGTTTGCTTATCCACCCCCCCTCCCTCCCCCTTCCCCCTTCAATGGAGGGTATAGACCTCTTTGCTTACACCCATGGCCATACTACTGAGCTCCCCCCCTGTTTGCCCAAGAAGGGTACTAAAACTCATATCATTGACATTGAGGTCCCTTGGATAATAGTTCATTGATAAGGCTATTGTTGATGCATATTGAGCTTGTCCTTGCCTCTTCTCACTATGGCACCTGAAAAACTAGGTATTGTGACAAACAAAGTTGGACAACCAGATATTGCCGCCACCACTGCAAAAAACCAACACCTACACCTAGGCAAGGCAAGTGATTAGTTTAAAACCAGATTATACACCCTAAAACCTATACCTAGATAATCATATATGATTTCAAGTTAGTTCATTGCATCACATAGCTGTAATTCATACTCACTATAATTGATCAGTGTATGTTGGATAGCTAGTATTTTCCAAGCTGTTGTGCTGTCCAGCTGATCTACATTATAGATATATAGCAACAGTGCCATAAAAATTACAAAAAAAAATAACCTGTCAACCATGCAGGAGTTTACATAGGCTGCGGTCTGTACCTGTTTGTACTGTGCTACTACAACTTGCTAATCAGATTGAGCTCCCATTGCCTAATGATTTAGCTTCGTCATTCATGATCTTTTACCTTTTCTAAACGAATTCCCAGAGTGTTAAATTTGGTGGTAGAAAATTGTGGGTTCTTCTCTATTTATGATATTGTTATTGATGCTTGCAGTAGTCATTTTTCATGCTCTCTCTGCACAACTTGACCCCACTACATGCATTGTCGATGTAGGTGAGTTGTTTGAGCTTGAGACTGGTAAAGCAGGCGAATGCAAGATGCCAGAGGAGCAGTGAGTTGGTATTATCTACATTGTAAATCATTCTGATCATGAAAAAATAGGTGTCACATTATAGTTGATTCTGCCAAAAGTTGTGGAAAATTGGTTACTGTACAGTCCATCCTGGAACATGCAAATGCCAAAAGAGGACTTGTCTCGCCAGAATTCTCCCTAAAGGAGGTTGTCAGACACCTTGAAATTTTGGATGCCATCCACCTTACAATCCCACTGCCAAATTGGCCGAGCCTTTTGCTGGCATCCTCACCGGCAATAGTTTCATGCTATTTGAAAAGCCGTTTGGCATCATCCCAGTCTTTTCAGCGGGTTGAATGGACGACAAGGTCCAGAAAAGCATTGCAGGGGACCCCCCTGTTGTGGTATATAGAAAAACAACCAGAATTGTGGGGGTACATATAAGCAGCAGTGCTTAATACTTTGCACTGTTAAGTAGATTGGTTATAGGTCATTTGGATGAATGTTGACCAGGTCCAATAAAATGTTTTAGGAACCAACCTCACCACCGTTCTCAAGGCAGGAGTCAAGGTTCCAAATATGCAGGATCTTTGTACCTGTGATTTCAAACCGTTGGGGAAAATCATCAAGAATTCTAAGTTCATTATATGAGAATCCACCCATATGCATCACTAACTGCAGATAACTAGCCTAAGGACTGTTTGGTACCATGTGGGAAGTAAAAAGGACCACCCAACCAATGGTCAATTGAAAGAGCTGGCAGACTTGTTCGCCCATATATATGTATTGACTATGTTCTGGTGTTGCCGCCACTGATAAGAGATTCTCAGATGTTCAGTGTCAACATTGGTGTTTTTGCCCAGATTGTCATGAACTATCTTTTCATTTTATTTCCAGAAACCAAACAACCCAAACGACCCAATCATTGATCAGATCAACTGTCTGGTTGATCGAACCAGGATACCGTTTTAAGATCCCAAACAGTATTGATCAGTTTCCTAACCTTTGGGTTCCCAATCACCCCCTTTATGTTCATATACCCCTTCATTTACTTTACATCAATCTTGTCTGTTGCTATTGGACACTGTACCTTAATTTACAACCCCTAGGGACTTTAGTATATAAGCTGTAGTTATTTCCCTGTACTTTACACTATTCTAGTTTAAACTCCAGGCTTATTCGTTGGAACTCTTTGTGTTGCAGTTGCTCTTGTCACCTCAGAACCTGGAATCTGCTCTGTGCTGACACAGATGGTGCCAAGCCACAAACCTGATCTTGTGGAATCACCTGTTACATTGTTTTTAGTTCTGTTATGTACGGCTTTCATTTCCATTCTCTGAAGTTGAGGGGAAAGAATACTGGGGATGTAGATGTCCTTTAGACAGAATCCACACCTACACGCCTTGGGGACCTTCACTGGGGATGCAGCATCAGCCTCCCAGAAATGAGGAGGCTGTAGCTTTGCATACAATGGTCAAGTAACTGTTGAGGACAGGCTGGAAATACAGCATGATGAAAAGAGCAAGTGGTTGCTTATTAGGATGGTGAGTTTACAATATCCTCTGCTGCCTGTGGCTAGATAAGAAAGTGTGATGTGTTTTGTAGCAACCACATGGAGGAGGCTGCAGAGGAGATGGATCCATTTGTTCTATGGCTCCTGGTAAGCTTTATGATTTGACTCTATGTTCATCCATAGGTGTTGATATTTTATGATTTAGTTTGCAATTGCCCACCACCAAATGCAATGAAGGTGTGCTTCTTGCTACAAGGATTGCAGTGGTGGCAAGTATATACATGTGTATACTGGGGTCATTCAGATTTGCAACTATCTGCTCTCATATTACCAGAACCTCCAGTGTGTACTTCAGCCTAAGGAGCTGATATCATCTACTCAGGAATCCATCTATGTATGTTTTTTGGTGCTTTTGCATCATTTGGGAACTAATTCACATGGGGACTATGTAGTAGGTCCAGAGCCTGGATATAACCCAATGTCTGTTCAAAAACTGTCACCATATCTGATATAGAACCTGTTCCAACCTGAGGCCCCCAGGGCTGGACCCCAAGGTACCATGGCACAAAACTGCTACTCGTATGGCTGGTCCAGGAAGGGGGATATATGTGCGTGACTCCCATTGGGTTTGGCACATTAGTGTAGCGGTTCAGAAGATGACCCTGATGCTGGCACAAAAGTTGTTAGAAGGAAGCACTGCCTTCCTTGGTAGACCAAAACAGCTAATCAGATGCTGTGGTCATCTTCAGCTATGTGCCTCATATAACCTCAACAAGGAGGCCCACAGCTGAGACTTTTGAGCTCTGCCTAAATTACGCCCATCCAGAAATTACTGAAACCCACATCATATCACTCCCCTCATGCCTATTTGGTAGATGCAGCCTGCATACCAGAGATCAACTGGAGGACTCAATGTAATTACATTTCAATCTGGGTGGATTTTGGAGACACCTTGGCTATCCCCACCATGGTATATCTCCTCAAATACCACTTGCACAGTCAGATACAATTCTTTGTGCTGTGTTCCCCACCTCTTCCACAGACCCCACCCTCTCCAACATATTTCCAATGAGAATAAGTCCCCAAAAAGGATATTGGTGTGGTCTTTGTGCTAACACTGACCATCTTGGAATGAAACACTCCCTACCCACCACATATGTTGGTCTTATTCAGTCCATGTAAGTCTTTTCATATTTCCTGGGACTTTATTTTAATCTGCCACCAGCTTAATCCAGCTAGAACTTATTCTCTCCCCCATTTTCGATGCAGGCTATTCAAACAGCATGTTACGACCATGCACTTTTCAATCTCTTTCTGGCCCTTTCTGGCCCTGTCCTAACTCTGGCCTAGTTTACAGCTGTTACATCCAAACCACTTTCTAGATGCGACTTGCACTTCTGTGTCATGAATCACCTGGGTTCTACTTTTTTTTACGCGATGTGTCCGTATGAATACAGACGTGTCTTAGCAGCACGGGAATCTCATGACGCTACCGCATGACCTTCTCATGGTTGAAACCCGGCTACAGATTCTAAAGCTGCAGACTTGGGACTTAGGGTAGTCTGTGCCACAGGATACAGAAGACGTTAGGGACTAGGAACCTGTATAGACAGATCCTAATCCCCAGACACATTATGGCTGACACAGAAGTGTATACAAAGTACATGACTGGTTACAAACCAATTGGGGTTTGAACCACTGGAGACAATGACATTAAGGATTAGGAAACCCGAACATCAGGTCTCCTAAGTCCTCTGGCACCACAGAAATGAACACAGAGGAGTCCAGAAGTATCAGCATTAACACTTCTTAATGCTGCGTTGTCAGGTGTATAAATTGTTATACACAAGGTCCTCCGGAATTGGCTTTGTTTGGGAGTTTCTCATAAGTTCGAAAAAGGGGTTGCGAAGTTGAAAGTGTGGAAAATCTCTTTAAATAAGAGTTTATAAGAAAGGTGTTGGGTGACTAACAGAGGCGAAAAAGGGTCTAGACTGGGGCTGTGAAAAGGTCACAGGCGTAAAAGCAACTCCGGTTCGAGTTGCTTGTAAGGGTTTCGAGTTACTGGCGCTGGGCGGCGGAAGATAAACACAGGACGTTATAGATTCCAGCTATTTGTCTTACAAACACAAGAGCTTCACGGACTCAGGCTGTTTGTACTTTCTTGGAACTGGCGGCGGATTACTGGAAAAACAAGCACAGGAGCTTCACGTACTCAGGCTACTTGTTTTATTACTGGACGGCGGATTACTGAACGGCAGATTACTGAACGGCGGATTAACTGGCAGCGGATTTATGGGAGCACAAGATGGGAGCAAAGCTTCTACCTGCTTATGCGTTCAAACTTTTTAGAGGGCAAGATTTTTCTATAATTCCTATAGAGTATTACAGTGGGTATTTATACAATTTTGAGTCTATGATGTCATCTGTTTCTATTTTGACGATGCTGTCCTTGGCTTACTTTTCCCACTAACTTAGCCCCATTGGCTTAACCACAGCACTGGTTTGCACAGCTGTAAGTCTGTTGGCTTGACAATAACACTGCTCTGTACTGCTTTAGACTCGTCAACTTGACTATAGCACTGCTTGGCACAGCTGTTCATTTAATTTAGGCTTGCTGGCTTGACAACAGCACTATTTGTAGTGCCCATGCTAGCTCCTAGTTGACGTATGGACGTTGCTGCGCCCAGAGACTTGTACTGAAGTGCGCAGCTGTAAGGCTGTGCAGTCTGATAGGCTTGTTCTAGTTGTCCTTTCGACGTTGTTGTGTCTATGGTGCAGCTGTAAGGTCGTGCAGTCTGTTTCCCATTATTTCCTAGCCTTTTCTAATTTGGCTCTGACTCTCTTTTATCTCCAAACAGTTTTTGGAGATGACAGCGTACAGGAACTGATTGCGATTGACTGCAACTGCTTTAATTTATTTGAAGCCTATATAAGCTCGGTAGAATCTCTATGTACAGTAAATTCTGCCTCGTCTAATCTCAGGCTTCTACCTTGGCTTGACATAGGTCCACCCTGCCCCACTTCCTCTACATTGTATTATGGGTTGTATCCAGGCCCTGGGTTTTATACCTGAGTGGATATCACACCCTCTTTGACTTGTTCCAGGTTCCACCTTGCATCCTGACCTACGATATATGGCCTCCTAGAGACAACGCTGTATGGTTGGTCCTACTGCTCAGGGAACACACAAGCTATTAGTGTCTATTGGGTTTATCCTGGTTAGGGTTCTCGCCAGGTTACTCACTGTTTAGCTGACCCAACATCCGGGTTGCATAAAGTCCTGGGTTACTGTGATAAGAGCCCAGGTGGTAAAGTGGTGAGGAATCCATGTCTGCATGGATCCCAAATAAAGGTCCAAGGGATGTTCATGTCCCTGAGCTTGTATATTGTTGTCTGCCATCTCAAGCTCTCTATTGGAGTTAAATGAGTGTTGTGGGCCAGAGAATAACCTGATCAAAGACAGGTTATTCCCAAAAAGGAATGTGGTAGAATCCGAAAAAGGATATCTGTGATGCTGAGTCAGGGTGATTCATGACAGTATATCATATGCGATAGTCCATTCAGTTTGGTTGTTGCAGACTGGATAGGTGGTATCTACTGAAACCACTCAGGGAACCCTTGAGGCTGGTGGCAAAACTTACCAGCTGCCTATTGGACTGGCAGGATGCTGCAACATCATGACCCAGTAACCTTTGCAGTGGTTTATGCTCAGCATCTTATTTAGCACTGGCTGTATTATTCTGGGCAGCACATTGTACTTTATAAGCTCAGACCTACTCATTGTATGAGGTGATCATGTATTTGTGAAGCTTCAATACACAGTACTCAAGGTGTTATGACCGTGCACTCTCTAGCAACTTGCTGGTATGGCTCTGTCTAATTTCTGTCTATTTGTTCCTAGAGCCTCAGCTCTAACTTGTCCATCTATTCCGGATGCGACCTGCACTCTGGCTTGTGTCCATCTAACATACTATTGTGTCTGGCTAGTTCCATTGACGCACACCCTTTGGGTTTTCGTAATGAAGGTCTTCTGAGTGTTCTCCAAATTGAACATATGACTTATGCAACTATGCTCCCTTCTTATTGTTCTTATTGTCTTTCACTTTACTTATTGTCTTTACAGCAGTTTGTGGAACTTAGGGCGCAGCCCTTTTTTTTTTTTCAATGCATTTTGCGTCGGATAGCTCTCCTGGGATCAATTCTCAGCCGTTTTCACTGAGAGTATGCTCATTATGTTGGCGTTGAAAGTCCGGAGGGCATGGCCTCCTCGGATTTTCTGATGGCCAATCAAATTGCTGGATTGGGAAAATATCCGTGTTTTGAGCAGGATGGTTGTAACATTAGCTATCACTGTTTGATTGGCCTAATTTTTTGATACGATGGACTCACGGGTGTACCAGAGGGCACCAAATACCAGCATTTTTTATATGACTTGCATTTGGCCTAAGTGTTTGAAAAGAGAATTTGGTGTGCTTGTAATATAGATTGCACCTGATGTATCGGTCACATTGAAAATACCGGTATTTGGTGCCCTCTGGTATACCTGTAAGTCCGTTGTATCAAGAAATTAGGACAATCGAACAGAGATAGCTAATTTTACAGCCATCCTGCTCAAAACACGGATATTTTCCCAATCCAGCAATTTGATTGGCCATCAGAAAATCCGAGGAGGCCATGCCCTTCGGACTTTCAACGCCAACATAATGAGCATACTCAGCGAAAACGGCTGAGAATTGATCCCAGGAGAGCTATCCGATGCAAAATGCATTGAAAAAAAAAAAAAAAACGGGCTGCGCCCTGAGTTCCGCAAACTGCTGTAAACATACTTCTTTCTGCATTAGAACTATCTCTATATTTAGTATAAATATGTATTATATTCTACTATATCTTCAATTGAAAATTAACATGTAAAGCCAAGTTAGTTGGTGTACCTGCTCACCTACGTGGTATCACTTCTGGCCCTATCCATTTTCCAGCCCTTTCTGTCCTCTGACCCTTTCCGTCTTCCAGCCTTTTCTGACACAGATATAATACAAGGGGTTATTGCCTACAAACTTGTGTAAGGAGCTCTTCTGATTGCAGTTCAAGATAAACATGTAAGGGGACTATGAGCACTGTGAGAACAAAATTGGAAAGACAGTAGCAAAAAAACAAACCAATGTTGGTTATAGGACATTCAAGGCTAAAAGCACATAATCTCGACAATAATTGCTGTCACAAGGGGGGTCTACAAGCACAAGGGCTGTCAGAATGAAACAATACAGGAGTGAGGGCACAAACTGTATAGGCTGCATGCCTGTCTTTTAAGGCTCATCGTTGCCAGCATCCTCATTGTTGTTGTTGTTAACACTGGCATAGGCAGCGCCTCTGGCCACTCTTCTGATTGATGATCAGGTAAAAAGCAAAGCAAAATATGATGTGTACTTACACTCGGCCGGATGCCACACCCACACCTCTTGTGAAGCAATATTTCTGGAGGCTAGTGAGTAAAAAGCGGGCATACAAAAGTGAACATACTTACAAATCATACAGGTCAGTTACTCCTAGCCTCCTCAACTGGGTTCTTTCCGGCAACTACGACACAATGTTAGTGGTTTCGCTTGACTACAAATGGAGCAGAACTCTACCAGAAATACGTGGCTCTCAGTATTGTAGACCTTTTGTGTCTGCTTCTTCCATCTCTTGTACGCCGTTTGAGTAGTCAGTAGGTTCACACCAGGGTTAGCGACAATATAAACATCTTTTCTCTCTTGTGGTGTGTTTCCAAGTGCATTCCATGCCACATGAGCAGCGCTGAGGCTGTGAAATAGATGAATTAGGCCAGCATACAGGAAGCTACCACAATGAGACACACATTTTGGGCAGAGTCATATCCGTGGTGGCCTTCAGACGGGTGTGTTCAGCCGTCTGACGAAGAATGAGTACAATAATCTTACGGAATCTCAAGAGCATACCAAGAATGCCAAACAATATTTGTGAATCAACATTTTCTGGTAGTGAGCCAAAGAGGTGTAACCGCTCACAGCTAATGTTGTGATGTGGAAAAAAGAATGAAACAAGGAGTTTTGGGGGTGGTCATATATGGACATGTTTGGTCCAGAAGTGTTTGGGGCTGTGGCATCATGTGACACTGGCAATTGCCGAATATAAGATCCCATGTTGATTCAACGTTGATTTCAAGACTGAACTTAGTGTTGACACTGTCACATTCTGTGCACAACAATGTTCTTTTTGCTAGCGCTCAGAGGCCAGCATAGACCAACCTTCAGACCTTTCTTATTTACAACTCCACATTTCATCAAGGTCAATACTTTCAACACATCCACAGCACATTCCCCGTAGCCGACAATACATTCTACAGGGGGTGAGGAAGCGGGGGCCATTTCTTGAGAGTTAAGTTCAGATGTTCAGAAACCATAAAACCTAATATTTTGGATACTATCTACTGAAGCACAGATGTGCGAGAGGCTGAAGTCACTGGTCATAAATGATTATCCTTGTTGTGTTGCGGAGTGGGAAAGGACTGAAGAAAGGTTAGCATCAATAATTTCAATATAATCTACCCACTGCAGTCCTGTTTAAACAGGCAAGCACAGACAGAGGTCTGGAGTCAACAGTAAGAACTGAAGATCCAGGGCAATGCTACTCTACTTATATACCTATGAGAACAATAAAATAACTAGAACAATAAGAACAATAAGAACAATAGAGACAATAAGATGGCTATCAAGACAACAGAGACAATAGAGACAATAAGATAGATGTCAAGACAATAAGATTGTTATCAGGACAATAAGATCTCAATCAGATAAGAGGATCAGATAGGATCAGAGAGATCAGATGCAGTCCATTTACACACTCCAACACTAGTTCTCCTTATCTTACCACTTTGGGGGAAATATGCATGCTGGATTGGAGGAGCAGTAATATCCTGGGGGAGTCTTCTTCTTCTTCCTCCTCCTCTAAAAAATCCTCAGAAGACCAGACACCTTGTACAGTGACCCAGGTGGAGAAGTGGATTAACCAGGTGTACGCCATTCAGACACACCAGACACACCTTCCTGTGGACAAAGAAACCAGCATAGCAGGTCTAGGCAGCCTCTTTCTTCATGGAAATAGCTGGATTTCTGCTGCTCTGAAGGGCAGAAAATTCCTGAAGGACCACGGCAACAATGCTCAGGTTGTAGTTTTTACCTTCATACTTACCACCTCTTTGGACTTGATGCTTTTATTAAGGAGCTAGTCAAACTTGTAGCCTAGCATTTTCTGTTTCCTTGTACTGGTAATAATTACTCAGAATTTCAACAGAAACAGTGTTGTGTTGGCTTGATGTATCCTCATTGTGATATGCAAAATTGAATGAGGCTGTGCTGCTGATGTTTGCCAAGTCCCCCTATGAGTGTGACTCAATCATGTGCATAATGTGAACGTGCTTGTATGAATTTCTCATGATCTGTTTGTCATACTATAGGTGGGTTGGTTGGGACCTCATGATCATCCCACCACACTCACTGGCTTCGTGTGCACTTTTCTCTAGCTATGCTTCAGTTGGGCCATCTGTATGGCTTAATTATAATGCTCCTTGAATAGTGGGAGCCATTGTGCGCAGCCTGTCATGCAAGCTACTTGCCACAGGACACAAGCAAAAGAGGCTTTGCTTCTAGCCCAGATATTTCAATGCTGCACATGCAACAAAGGACAACTCACCTTGGAATTTGAGGAGAGAGACCTGGTATTAATTAACCTACATTCACTTTGACTACTAAAAACGAAAAAGGACATGGTAAGAAGTTCTTAATAAAGAATGATAGACTTTTTGAAGTTATTTGGAAACTAAGCCCTATCACATATCACATCAGGCTGCCTATGTTGTATGGAATACATCTGATTATCAACATTGTGCACTTGGAGAAGTACAAGTCTTCACTAATTGAATTCAGCACTCACCTCTCAAAACGGCTCAATCATGTGGACTTTGAGGACTTGCCCAAAGTCAAATTGAATGCATACTGAGTGAAAAAGAATAGATATAGGGGTGGTGAGTGTAAGAGTTCAAAGTATATTGGAAAAGTTTTGGACCAGAAGATAATGAGTGGCTGACGTGCAAAGGGCTAAAGAACATACTGAAAGTCTTACAGGAATGGCAGGCTGGTAAGAGCTCAGCTTGAACTCACCAATTCACTAAATGAAATCTTTCTGCACATGGAAAGCTTGAATTGGAAATGTTCCAGAACACTTCATAATTGAACCTAAATGTTCAGTTTTTGTCAATGGATCCCATGCACACTGAGCTGAGAGCTCTGAAAAATTCCCAACAAAGCATATGGTATGTATTTACTTGACTACACTGTATTTGGGTGAAAGGAGACTGACTGAGTCCAATATTGCATCAAAGTAACTGAGTGGTGGCTCGAAATGAACATTTATAATCAAACTGAAGTACAGGAGAGTAACTACAGTGTTTTATAGAAGTATTCTAATTGTTATTACGGAAGGAGAAAGAAGTAAGTTAAACAATAAGTAAGAAGTCATAAGTGGAAGCATGGTGATGGAATCACATAGCACTGGTTGGTAGATTCAATTTTTCCAGAACAATTTACAGTGAAAAATGTTGTTTGTTTTTCAGACATTTTTCACTGAAAAAAATGTTGGAAATTTTCAAAGCTTTTTTACCCCTTTTCAACTTTCTTTTGAGTTTTTCACCTCAAACTGGAAAGGTGGTGAAAATGTTTTGGGTTTCCACCTAGTTTCTAGCTGAAAAATTAATAGAAAACAAACAAGATTTTTCACTGAGGATTCAGCAGAAAATTTTGAATTTCCCAACTAGTGTAGTCATAGGTTCCCGTTTAAATGGTTAAACTGATAAAAAGAGAAAACACTCAGTAATCCTTCATTGCATAAAAACCCATGTAAGTTGATGTCCAGCAAACTCTGGAGCGCAACCCCAAGGAACTGGAAGTCCAGAATAGACAGAGTGCAGATAAATAAATCTGGAGGTGGACCTTGGTCAGAATGGGATATAACAGCAGTGGTCTATCATAGTATGGGTATGGGCTGCAGGGTCTCTGTTGGGAGATATGAAGTCTAGAACAAAATAGCAGTTCTGCAATTTGGTCATACATGCAGGGGGAAAACTTATGGATGCTGTTGTTGTCTTCATCCACATCTAAAATACTATAGAAAAAATTAGTTTGTGGCCAAAATGAGGTCAAATTCATGTATACAGAGTCATCTATCCATATTTTTTGGTGATACGACTGTACACTCTCCAGCTGTTCCTGGGCATGGCTCTGTATTACGACCATGCATTTTCCGATCCTTTCCGGTTCCTTTCCGGCCGTTTACAGCCATTCCGGTTACGGCTTACTTTACGGCCGTTACGTCCTATCCAACTTTCCCGCTGCGTCCGGCTAGTTCCGTTGATGCACAACCCTTGGGGTTTTCGCAATGAAGGTCTTCTGAGTGTTCCCCAAATCAAATATGACTTATGCAACTATGCTTCTCTCTTATTGTTCTTATTGTCTTTCGCTGTACTTATTGTCTTTAACATCTTTCCACATTAGAACTATCTCCATATTTAGTATAAATATGTATTATGTTCTACTGTATCTTTAGTTGAAAATTAACGTGCTTTGCCTCTGCATAGCTCCGTGGTCAGACTTCTGCTTCCTTCGTTGTGGAGCCATTTTAGTTGGTGTACCTGCTTACCTACGTGGTATCACTTCCGGCCTTATCTGTCTTTCTGACTTCTTTGTCCTCCAGCCTTTCTGTTCTCTGGCTATTTTCCGATATGTGTAGGTCCATTAAAGTCCAGTGGAAACAGCCATGCAACTTTCCGACTTTTATTCAGATCTTGAAAATCCTAAAGACTGAATCCCTTCATGTGCCTTCGTCATGACTGACAAAAGCAAACTGGTATATCAGACATATAGAAGGTTGTGACCACAAATTTTCTGAGTAGATGGCTGTGGCTTGTGTTTATACAATATTGTACATTTGGTTGAGCCTAAGTTATATATGTCCCACTGTATAAATGGTCTAGGATAAAATACTACTAGTTTACTGCTTTCTGCACACCTTGAGCAATTACTAGTGCTGCTCAACACACAAGAATACAATTTTACTGGTAACCTTTTGGATTACAGTGGCTAAGTCTGCAAAATGGGCCTTCTTCATCCTTTGGAGCTATACACCTATACGGACTGAGGCTGAAAGCAACACCCTTATCGCCCAGCCACATCCCAGAAGCAGACATGTTTGCTGGCTCATGTGCTGCAAGCAGAGGTGTTTATCCATTAGGACACACAGCAATTCTATTTTTTAGTTGTGCATTGGCCTCTACCAGTATGTTCTCAATCAATTTTCAGACTTTGTTTGCTTTCAACACTTGTAGAACTTGAAGCAGAGTCCACCCCGACAACTTGTAGCTCCTGTATTGTAAATTCGTTGTTGTGGCTCTCTGTGTTCCATATCCTTTACATCAGCTGCAACATGAAATCAGTCAGAAGTGGCACAACTGCCATCAGTGCCAGCCTACTATTATTCATAGCTAACCAAACAGCATCCAGTTCCAAATGAAAACTTGAAGATTGTATTGACAAGTTTGACCTGTCTAATGGAAGGCTGCCGTATTGTGGAGACAGTCAACACTAGAGGGGTCGCCAGACAGAACTAAGAGGAGCTAAGAATGACAGAACAATAGTGTGGTCATTCAAGAGCAGCTACTAGGAAAGGTACATAGTGGTCAAGACCAAGAAGAGAAGATGCTATCAGTAAAGTAGATAATCACAATCAATGTGCAGACAGATACATAACAGGAATAGAACATAACATAAGATATAAATCAGAATGTAAGATAAGGACTCAACAATGGCAATGTAAAAGGTAGGATGTTGAAGAGTGGTATAGGTGATCATTGAGGAGGGATGTGAGTGAGTCAATGATAAGGAAATCTGGAGGCTAAATGACAATCAGTCAAAAGGCAATAAGATTAAGGCCAATGATGTTCAGTCAGTGGTAGCAGTGAAGGTACAATGCAGGATTGCAAGGAGCAATGAGGACTGAGGCATTGGTGTGCTAAGTCAAGGTTGAAGGGGATCGGCAGGGGCAATACAATGAGGACAGCATGAACAGCGGTAGTGCAGTGCAATAGCACAGAACAGTAGTGATGTGATGCAGACAGCAAAGGCTGAACCAATCCACGATGGGAGAGGTTAGACGGTGCAAAGGAATGTAGTAAAGTTGAAGCAGCAGCCTTACATCTAACTACCCAGAAGAATTGGATTTACTGGCTATATGTATGGTATAACCTCTCAAAGATGATAGTCTCAATATTTACAGGAAGATGTCATTTACACCACTTGCGATACAGTGGCCCTCCTCCCATCTATCTCAAAAGTCAGGACCCTAACTCTGTAGACAATGCTGCAGCCAATCTGTCAGTGTTAGGTGAAATATATGACCCCCATCATCATTGATGATCAGCCTACATACAAAGTTCCAAGAGAGTGCAGCCAACTGCCAGTAGGACAAAACTGTTGGAGTGTGTGAATGGACTGTGACATTCTCACATCTTTGATCTGATCTGATCCTCTGTGATCTGTGATCATTGATCTCCTTATCTGATCCCATCTGATCTCTCTGATCCTATCTGATCCTCTTATCTGATCGGGATCTTACTGTCCTGATAATAATCTTATTGTCTTGACATCCATCTTATTGTCTCTATTGTCTTGATGGCCATCTTATTGTCTCTATTGTTTTTATTGCTCTTATTGTTCTAGCTACTCTATTGTCCTCATAGGTATATAAGTAGAGTAGCATTGCCCTTGAAGGGTCAAAGCCACCTGTCTGAGAATTTGGGCAATGGGTGCGTCGTTTTGATGTCGGACGCGTCCACCCAGACTCGGTCGCCTACCTTGATCTCTGGTGTGGGCACACGTCGGCGATTGTAGTACAGCTTGAACTTGTCCTTGGCTTTGACGAGGGCGGCTTTGGCTTCGGACACTCCAGTGGCGATCCGGTCGCGGAACTCGTTGACAGACTTGTCTGTGGAGCACAAACCATTCGTCTCAAAACCCATCCAAGGGAGGTGGCCGGTGTTCATCATAAACGGCACCTGCTGCATCGAGGAGTGGGTGTGGTTGTTATAGGCGAACTTGGCTGCCGGCAGGAGCTCATCTCAGTTGTCCTGTTTGTAGCTCGTGAAGATACAGATGAACCGTTCGAGCTCCTGGTTGACGCGTTCAGTCTGGCCGTTGGTCTGCAGATGGTAAGCGGTGGAGGTAGCGGGTTCAATACCAATGAGGCGCCACAGTTCACAGGTGAATTTGGCGATGAACTGGGGACCACGGTCAGAAATGTACTTCTGGGGGGTTCCGTGGTGCCTCCAAATGTTCTGGTAGTACAACCGGGCAGCTCCAACAGCATTGAGACCAGTGTGGCACTCGTTGAAGTGGGCCCGCTTACCGAGGACGTCAACCATAACCATGACTGCGGCAAACCCATGCGCTTCCGAGAGCTCGACAATGAAGTCCACTGAGACGGTGTCCTAGCGCTCGTCCGGAATCTCGGTCGGATGAAGCTTACTGTGGGGAAGTCGCCGAAGCGCCTTCGTCCGGTTGCACGCGTCGCAGGTTCTGACGTACTGGCCGACGTGTTGGGACAACTGGAGCCACCAGTAGTTCTGGGAGATGAGCTCCAACGTCTTGAAGCGGCCAGCGTGCCCGGCGACCCGCATGTCGTGGTGCTGCTCCATAATCCGGCGACAGAGGTCCTTATTCCGTGGCACAACAATCTTGCCGCGAAACAGGTGGAGTCCATGCGAGATTTACCATTTAGCCAAACAGGGAGAGGGGGCCTTCCGGTTCTTGAGGAGCTCCTGGGCGACAAGCACAACGGGGTCCTCGAGCTCCGGCTTGGTCGCAAATACCTTCCGGACATTGTGTAGGAGGGGGATCTCAGGTCTGTCAACCGCGATTCCGTCCATTGTACGGATCCGGAAGAGCTCCGGCCAAAGGAGCGTAACATCTGAGTTCTCGGATCCGGCTCCATGGTCTGGGTGATGCGAGAGCGCATCCAGACAACCGATAAGACGGCCTGGCTAGTGGAACAGGGCGAAGTCGAACCAGGACAGGTACAGGGACCGCCTGGCCTGTCGTCAGTTCAGCTTCTGCGACTTCTGGAAGTACTCCAAGTTCTTGTTGTCCGTCCAGATCTCGACTGGGTGCTGCGCACCCTCGAGGAAGTGCCGCCACTCCTCTAGGGCTCGGACAATTGCAAGCATCTCCTTGTCATGGATCACATAGTTCTGTTGGAAGTCGTTCAAGCTCTTGGAGTAGAAGGAGATGGGGCACCACTTTCCATCTGTGCCCTATTGCGACAGAACCGCTCCAGTTGCCTGGTCTGAACTATCTGCTTCTAACCGGTACGGCCGAGATTCGTCCGAGAGGACCAGGACGGGCTCTGCAGTCACCGCGTCCTTGAGGGCTTGGAACACAGCGGCCGAGGCAGTGGTCCAGGTCCAGGCCACGCCCTTTTTCATCAGATCGAAAAGTGGCCAGGCGACGTCCGAGAATGCCTGGATGAACTTGCGGTAGAAGTTTGTGAAGCCGAGGAACTGCTGCACATCCTTCTTGTTCTCGGGTAAGGGCCAAGCAGCGACACCGGCGACCTTGACGGGGTCCATCTCAACGTGGTTGTGCGAGATGATGACGCCGAGGTACTCAATTGTGGACTTCTCGAACTTGCACTTCTCCAGCCGAAGGAAAAGGCGGTGTTCCCGGAGCCGGCAGAGCACCTCTCGGACGATCTCACGGTGACGGGCGAGGTCGGAATGTGTGATGAGGATGCCGTCCAGGTAGACCATGACATCTCCAGACAGAATCAGGTCCTAGAAGATGTTGTTCATCATTGTCTGGAAGGTGGCCGGGGAGTTGGTAAGGCCAAAGTACATCACCAGCGGCTCAAAGAGCCCCCGGTTCGTATGGAACGCGGCCTTCCATTTGTCACCTTCCCGGATCTGGACATTGTTGAAACCCCACCAGACGTCGAGTTTCGTGAAGAACCGAGCTCCTTTCAATTGGTTAATAAGATTGTTGATTAAAGGGAGCGGGTACCGATTCTTCACGGTCATCGCGTTGAGCGCCCGGTAGTCCTGAACGAACCGGAGGGAGACTGGGACGGGGGGTGTGCCTCTTGCTACTACCTCTGAATCAAATATATGGTCACTATCTGAATACAGGAGGGCATAGTGATTAGGGGACGCGACCGTAGGTGCACCGCTCACTCAGCCATGGGGTGAAAACCCACTGGGTCCACGTCTTTGTTGGCCGACTCAGCTGGAAGCGAGGTGGAGGTGGCAAGACGGGCGAACAGCTCATCGAGGAGGTCGTCCCCGAGTTGACGAACGACCTCGTCGAGAATGTCCATGTGCCGGACATCGGATGTAACCAGGCATTCCCGGGCGAGATGTCCGGCCGCACCACACTGGAAGCAAGTGCGTGGGAAAGTGTGCGCCCGGGTCCGGCCAACGTCCATTGGAACGACCACCAGGAGCGCGGGCACTGGAGCCGGGGTGAACAAGACCGTAGCGCGCACAGGCACTGGAACTGGGAATATTCCTGCTGTACGCGGCTGGGAGCCGGACTGGAGGGTTTCCACTTCCGGCTCGGCTGAACACCCCATACTGCTGGAAAGTGTGCGCGCGCCAGCCGTTGTAGTCGGTAAGGTTGGGGGCGGTTCCAGACATCATAATCGCGACATTGATCTTCAGGTCGAGGTTGGATCGATACTTCGTGACCCAGACGAGAGCATCTGAGTAACTGGCCATTACGGCCAGTTCCTCGAAGTTGTCCGTGTACCGGTAGATGTCGTGGGAGCCCTGGAAATATGAGCAGGACTCAAGCTTGGTAAGGGCTTGGTCCTGCTCATTCTCCTCTACAAACCGGAGGCGGAACTCGGCCTCAAACTTGGTCCAGGTGGGGAATGGAAACAGGTTGGCCAAGGTGTGCCGTTCTGCCCACTAAGTAGCCGCGCCTTTTGACATGAAGGACATGCATGGCGAACCGGACAAGTTTTTCCTGCGAGACGAACCCGTCCGCCATGAAAGCTTCCGGAACCAGCCGGTAGTAGGTGAGGACAGAGTAAAGGAACATCTGCCCTTGCGTCCGGTCGCTGTCGAAAATGGCCGGAGGGTTCAGCCGAAGGACCATTTATGGAGCTGGGTGGGGGGCCGAGAAATCTGGACCCAGTGCCAGAGCCGGAGCAGCAGGGGCGGGGGCAGGCGGCGGATTTTGGGAGCTCAGCAGTAGCTGGCGAAGCGTGTTCTGGATGCTCTCGAGGGAGCCTTCAACAGTAGCGAGCCGGGCCATGGCTCCGGAATCCGGATCCAGAGCGTGAACACTCGGGATCTTGGGTTGTGTGGAGTCAGAGGCAAGCGACTGGTCCATCGGAACAGAGGAGGGGTCGAGATTTGAAGTGGGGGAGTGTTATATCCGTGTCGGAAAAGGCTGGAAGGACGGAAGGCCGGAAGGACGTTGTGGAAGGGTCGCTCAGCTCCCTCGTCGCCTCTCCCCATCACACGGTTTACACCTGTCATGCAGAAATATCCAACCAGTTGCTAATTATTTTATCTTACTCCTTCCTCATATCTTTTCAACGGTTTACTCTCGTACTCACTATTTCACTCCCTTTCTACTCGCATATTCATTACACAGCTGTGCGAGTGTCTTTGACCTCATTCCACTGTCAAGCCGATATAATTCCGACTTCAAGATCTATTACTTGACCATGCAGGAATCATCTGTTATTGAGCTATCGGACTTCTCTCCATATCATTTACTTATATCTCTCTTGCATCACAGACTCTTTATTTATTCTCACTACATACTGCCAACGCGACGTGCCAGACCCGAGTCGTCGGCCTTCTCGGACTACGCTGGGGATCGAGCCGACAGTGGCATGGGCACCCACTTGTCAATGCTGTGGGGGCAGCATGCTCTCCCTATTCCGTCTTTGCATAGCTCCCGGATGGTTAGAATGACAGAGGATGTGCATTAGCTGAGGATTCCCTCATGGACACTTTATTTAGTTGTTACGATCGGACACTTTATTCCTATCTGTTTGTACAGTTAGGGGACCTCTCCTTGCTTCCTACCACCACAACGCACCCGCTCTTTTGATTATCTTCGCGCCTGTCGACTATATTCCTGAGCTAAGTTTCCTGTTCCATTCATCTTATATTCTACTCTACATCTAGTCAGATTCTTGTTCCAGGATCATCGCACATTTGCTCCTCGTCTACCCGATCTCTGCCAGCATGACCTAGCCCACTCTGGTCCACCCAGCGACCGACCCATACTTCTACAACGTAAAGGCCAGAAGGACGGATAGGGCCGTAAGTGATACCATGTAGGTGAGTGGGTACACCAACTAACTTGACTCGACGACGAAGGAAATAAAAGTCAGACCACGGAGCAATGCAGAGGCAAAGCACGTTAATTTTCAACTAAAGATACAGTAGAACATAATATGTATTTATACTAAATACGGAGATGAGTCTAATGCGGAAAGAAGTATGTAAAAGACAATAAGAACAATATGAACAATAAGAGGGAAGCATAGTTGCATAAGTCATATGTTTGATTTGGGGAACGCTCAGAAGACCTTCATTGCAAAAACCCCAAAGGTGTGTGTCAACGGAACTAGCCGGACGCAACAGTATGTTGGTTAGAATGTAACAGCCGTAAAGGCCATAACCGGAATGGCCGGAAAGGAGTCGGAAAGGATCGTAAAGTGCATGGTCGTAACAGGGAGGATAGAGCACTGGAGTAGTGGTCCAAATCCGTACCTGCACCAAACTTCCCAATCTTGACCGGTTGATCCCTTAGATCCTTTCTTCTGCTGTAAGGGCAACCTTAAGCTCGGTGTGGGGCGCGGAAACTAGCAGGGGAATCCAAAGTATAAATATAGGTACTAAAATACAGGAGCGGAAATACTACGCACCTAGCAGGGGAATCCAAAGAGAAGAAAGGATGAGGATTCCCACGCTAGGTGAAACCTTATATACGAATTGGTAACTACCCAGTAGCACATGTCCGGAGGTATCTACAGTGATTGCGGGCCTGATTGCACAGCACGTGCCAGCAAGAGCGAACAGATGTCCCGGGCAGTTTGATGGTCAGATAGAAGGGTGCAGGAGTATCCGGAGCGCTGGGTGGAAAACCGTCTGAGGCTTCTAGAGCTGGTCCAGATGGAAAAGCGTCCAAAGCAGCCAAAGCGTCTGGAACGGGTCCGGATGGAAAATTGTCCGAAGCAGGGGTTCCCCTGACACTTCCTGGCACAGCTTCTCAATTTTGGCCTGTGCAATCTCCACCTGTGCCCCTCCTTTAAAGGCATCAATGAGGTTCTTTTTGAAGACCTTGTAACTCTGACACAACAGGGTACTGGGATCCTTCAGGTTGCGCATGGCCTGCACAATGTTGTCGGCCCATGCCGCTGTCTATCCTTCCTTCATGTCGGACAGGATGAAGACAATCTTTGCACTGTCTTTCTTGTACATTGGGTTGTCCAGGAAGTGCAACCAGCACTCCACCAGATAGGAGTCCATGAACTCGGAGTCTCCTTTGAACGGGGTAGGAGCAGCAACACGGGCTATCTTCACATGTTTGGTATCCTTGGGCCCTCCTGTAGAGGGCCTTCCCGAGGCCATGAGGGAATTACGCAAGAGCTGTTGCGACTGGGTGTTGCCCTCACGGAGCAGACAATTCTTTCTGCGCAAGTTCCCCAATTCTTCCTGGAACTGCCCTCCCGCATGTTGTAGGGCCTGTAGCAGGATGCCGTCCCTATCGTCATCACTCAGGGTGCCAAAGCTCTCCATTGAGGGGAGTACAAATTCTTCGCTCATTGTGTTACATCCAGTTGGGTATGCTGTGTAGAGACACTATTCTTTTGTCAGCACAGAGCAGATTCTGGGTTCTGAGGTGATGAGGGCGGCTGAAGCACAAAGACTTCCAATGAATAAGTCTGGAGTTTAGACTAGAATAGTGTAAAGTACAGGGAAATAACTACAGCTTATATACTTAAGTCCCTAGGGGTTTTAAATTAAGGTACAGTGTTCAAGAGCAACGGACAAGATTAATGCAAAGTAAATAAAGGGGTATATGAACATAGAGGAGGCGATCGGGAACCCAAAGGTCGGGAAACTGATCAAAACTGTTTGGAATCCTAAAATGGTATCCTGGTTCAATTGATCAGATAGTTGATCTGGTCAATGATCGGGTTGTTCAGGTTGTTCAGGTTCTGGAAATAAAATGAAAAGACGGCTCATGACAGGGAGGAGGAAGTGTCCAACCAGGATGAGCCCAAGAAGGCCGCGAAGAGTGCTACAAAGAGCAAGGCCAAAACTGCGCCAGCTCTACCTACTTTGCCGCTGTTCGCTGGTCCCTATAAGTTTCTCTCAACTTCTTTTCTTATTCCGCTCACTAACTCTTTCCCTCTAGCCCGTATGGTGAAGGAGGTTCAGAACCTCCCAGTGGAGATGGTTGGCCACAACCTTGTCTCTGAGGACGCTGTGCTGCTGTTCATCAACCAGGGGGCTCCAGCCTGTACCAATTGCATTTCCCATAACCATGACTGCCAGCCTGCACGCACTGGTCGCACCAACTGCTGCTAATGTTGCCAGGATGGGCACATGGTGTGCTTATGCAGCCACAACACACCCGAGTTGCTGGTCACTTTCAAACATCTTCGTCCTGTTCTGGCTGTTGCACCCTCCGGTATGTCTTCTTTCCCTTCTAGTGTTGCATTGCTAACCATCTTTATTTTGGCTAGCACTCAACACTGCTCTTATCTCACTGGTAATGGCTAAGCACAAGCTAGATCTTCAGTGGATCCAGATCACCCGTTTGTCGTCCTATACAACCAATCGCTCCAGGAAGTGGTCAATGTTTTGCTCCAGCAGAACAATGTGTTTAATGCCAAGTATGTGCACCTGTTCTTCGAAAACACCAACAACTGCAATGTTCTTTGTGGACTCCTTGAGCATGCTGTCCAGCATTCCACTCCCGAGTCTTGCCACCAGGATCACCACAAGAGGCACCCCATTACTCCAGTGGTATGCAACCCAGCCCTGACTGTCAACCAACCGGTGTACTCCTACACCCGTCTCGCACCACCTGCCGATCCGCAGGTTGGTTCCCTCAAGTCCCTGCCCAATGTCAGCGCCATCGCTCCTGTTCTCCAATGTTCTGCTAGTCAGGCCTCCAATACTTCATCCCATCCGATGGCCGTCAAGCTCACCAAGGAGGTAGCGCTCTGGGTGTTCACCAGACCATCTGGCTCGGCGCCTTCAAGCAGCTCCTTGTTGCCTGCTGGTCCTCTTGACGCGCCACCCGTTCCGAGCCCAGTATAGCCTCCTGCTGTGCCTGAGGTTCTTCTGGCAACTTCCGGGATGGAGGTGGAGTAGCTCAACTCGGCTTCATGTGGGACACTTTGTTTTGTTTTTGATATACTGCAGCATACTCGTTGCATGGCCACCAGCCCAAAATATGAACTACAATGTATCACATGCGCTATTTCTTGGCCTACTGCTAGCTTCTAAAAGCTTTAGTTACAATGTATTGTAGCTAGTAGTAGATGGTAATAACACAAGTTTTTATGTTGCTTCTTGTTCTCACTTTTCTGTCTCTCTATGGCATGTCAGCCTGTTCTGTCCGCTTTGGACTCCGCAGGAACTGCCCTCCTTTCTGTGCTTGCAGCGCATGAAGGTGTCGTGAAGGTGAGACAGCTCTCCGTTGCTGTCAAGTGCATAATGCTCAACACAGCTATCAACTACACTGTGTGTTGTTTTTATACTTCCTAGCAACATCAATTCCCTGTTCTTACTCCTTGCTAGCACAGCTTCGTTCCATTCAAGGTGAGCCTAACCCCCGATAACCGAAGCACGGTCAAGGATGGACTGTATAATCTGCGCGATATCATCAATATGGTGTCTTGCAAGCAGAAATTCCAGGCCCCCAAGTTGCACATGGCTGGGATATCAGCCATAATCACCTTCTATAAGATGCAGATTGAGGCCAACACTGTTAAGCACATGGAACGTGCTGCCAACTGGGCTGCTAGCAAGAAGGTGATGTTTGCCCCCTTTTCTGCTTGATCCTTCATGGTCTCTGACCTGTCTCACAGTCCAACAAGTCCCCTGAAACCGTGCCAGACTCTGATGGTGAGAGTGTATTAGACGGCCTTGATCTGGATCTCTCTGACTTTGAGGTATTTAGAGATCCAGTCTTTGGTTAACGCGCTCAAGTCCCTTCCAGATCTAGATGGACCTAGACACTGTGCTGTCTGCTGCATCCGGCTCTAGCACTACCCCTGAGTCTCATGCTGGCTCCGGTACTGTCCCTAGCAGACTCCACTTTACCAAGACGACTCCTGAGTGTTACTTTCCCTTGCATGCTCTGCAATGCTACCGGCCATGGGCCTGCCATTTGTCCCACTCACCCAGCGGTGATTCCCACCACTTTGAGCAAAAGTTCTAAGGGCGACAAAGTAGCTAGCTCACATTTCTGTTCTGCTAGCGCTGACTCCCATCTTTATTAGGACTTACATGCTGTTGTTCCTCAAGAGGCTTTTTTGGTAGATTGGCCTCCTTCCTTGGATTCAGAAAAACACGTTGAATTCTGCCAGAAGTCCAGGCGTGTCCAAGTCCAAAGCTGCAATCCATTGGTACTGATCTCCAGTGGAAAACCATCCAAGCCATTCAACATAATACCGAAGTGGGCAGCGACAATAACATCTGTCGATTTTGGAGTTAAGGACAGCCGCAAGTTCGAAATGTTCATTACCGTTGATGATTTTGACCGGACCCAGCAGAACTTGTTCACGGCTGGGGAATGGATTCGGAAAATGCGGTTCTATAGTGGATATGTGGAAAACAGGGTGAATGCGCGAAAGGGCTTTAGGGAGACTGATACGATAAGACGTGCTGGATGTTTTCTCAAGGACTTTGTATAGTCCGAAGTGAGTCTCAGAGAACTTTTCCGTTGGCCGGGTAGTTGCGATGAATTCGGTCGAAATGAAGACTTGGTCTCCAACCTTGAGGATCAGATCTGGAAGTCGTTTCCTATCCGCAACTTCTTTGTAGCGCTTGGTAGCGATAGTTAGCTGCATCCGAAGATATTCATGGACCAATTGGAGTTTGTAGGCAAGATCCCAGGCCTTGTCAATGTCAGGGCCTTTGACGGTTGTCTCATGGAAAGTGAGTGCCAGATGATAACCCTTGTTGGCAAAGAACAGAGAAATGCCGGTCAATGCATTCAGAGTGTTGTTGAGTACAAACTCCCCAAGAGGAAGAAGCTTGGCCCAGTCGTCCTAGTGATATGTGCAATACATGTAGATATGCTGCTCAAGGGTTCGATTCATATGGTCCGTCTGGCTGTCAGCCTCCGGATGGTGGCCGGATGTAAAGTGCATAGTCATGTTGAGAAGTTTGCCCAGTGGGTGGAAGAAAGCGAATACAAATTCCGTGCCTCAGTCAGAAGTGACGTGGGACAGAACACCGTGTTTGGAAATGAGGAAGAACCAAGCAAGTTGAACAGACGTAATGTGCCGATCACAAGCGAACAGGATAACCTGCTTGGATGCATGGTCAATGATGACACAAATGCAATCAAACTCACTGGAATATGGAAGGAATTCAATGAAGTCAATGGATATTGAATGCCAAGGACGGAGGGCAACCGGAAGAGGACGAAGAAGGCTGTACGGCTTATGCTGAGGAGCCTTGTTGTGCTTGCAATGAGTGCAGGATTTGCAGTAGTCCCAGATAAAGCTCCGTGTCTCGGGCCATGCGTATTCACGCCGGACAAGAGCCAAGGTGCGGTTCTGTCCAATATGGCCAGAGAGTATGTGATCATGCTTATGTTGTAAGACACGTATGCGGAGAATGTCTGGAGTATTGCCTGAAACCTGTGGGACATAGATCCAGTTGTTGAGAAGTAAAAGTCCAGTTGGCTCTATAGTCCAGCGCGAAGAGCCGGACAGTTTGGACATCGCAGATGCGAGCCTGGGAACGGCGGCTGGATCGTCAGGGTAGTGGGAAATGATGTCGCAGTGCAGTGACTCAACATCCATGACGAGAGTGGGTAAGGACCTTGGTCAAGGCAAAGTATTCGAGATTTTTGTGGTTCCTGACAACGTCGACAGTAAGAGGGGCACCCTCGAGATAATGACACCAGTGAGTAAAGCAATCAAAAATAGCGAGGAGCTCCTTATCATGCGTGCCATAGTTGAGCTCTAGGGCTGTAAGTGTCCAGCTCCGGAAAGCGACAGAGTGGAATTCCCTGTCATCTCCAAGAATGGAGAGAATGCCTACGATAGCATAATCAGATGTGTCTGTCTCGACCATGATCTGACGGCCGGGAATCCAGTGATAGAGAACCAGAGCAGCCGTGAACATGCACTTGAGTGTGTTGAAGGCTGTTTGGCAAGCAGCCGTACAAGTGAGCCGAGTAAGCGGGATGGTGTTGCCAGATTAATCATAGATGAAGCACCGATAGAAGTTACAAAAACCAAGGAAGGACTGAACATCCTTAACCTTCCATGGAATGGGCCAATCTGTAATAGCAGATATCTTGTCTGGAGCCATGCAGAGACCGTCTGGCGACAGAATGTAGCCAAGGTACTTGCAGGTGGTGACTCCAAATTCGCATTTGGGCAGTCTGCAATACAATCCGGCTTCACAAAGATGTCTGAGAACCTCCCGGACATGAGTGGTATGCCCAGACGGATCATCTGAGTACACCAAGATGTCATCGAGGTATACAACAACAGAGACGTCCAGCAGATCCGCGAAGATTGTGTTGAGAAAGCGCTGAAAAGCAGCCGGTGTGTTGGACAAACCTTCCAGTACGACCCAGAAGTTGTAAAAGCCATAGCGAGAGTGGAACACAGTTTTGCACTCGTTGCCAGGGGCAACACAGAGCAGATGGTAAGTGTGGCGAAGGTCTAGTTTCATATAGATATGTCCCTTTCCAGGTGTGTTGAGGAGATCCGCGATCAGAGGAAGCGGATAACGATCCTTCTTCATGATGTGGTTCAATCCACAATAGTCGATGTGTTATGTCCATGCCTTTCCAAAAGCATCCGGTTAATCCGGATGCTTAATCCATCCGGTTCATTTAACCGAACCGAACCTTCCGGTCGGTTACTTCCAACCATCCAGACGTGTCGTCCGTGCTCCGGGCACACATCCGATCAACATGCTGATGCATCCGGCTTTGCCCGTGATGCACGCCCTTGGGGTTTTACGCAATGAAGGATTACTGAGTGTTTCCCCACATTTGACCATATGACTTATGCACACATGCTTTCCTCTTATTGTCTTTATTGTTCTTGACAAGTACTTATTGTCTTTACCTTACTTCTCGCTACATTTGGATTATCTCCGTACTTAGTATAAATACGGTATTTACTCTGCATGTATCTTCAGTTGATAATTAACGTGCTTTGCCTCCGCATCGCTCCGTCGTCTGTCCCCTACCTTCTTCCTACCCTGACGCCAAGTTAGTCGGTGTATCCGCACACTTCGTGGTATCACTTAACATCCGGACCAATCCGTCTGGCCCTATTCACCAACCACCCGATAATCCGGCCGATCCCGCTTACATCCGTCCGGTTAATTGGAATCCGCCCGACACGGATATAACACGATGCAAAGCCGGAGACTTCCGTCCTTCTTCTTAACAAAGAGGATAGGAGTGCCATGGGAGGAACGAGACGGGTAGATAAAATCTGCCTTCAAGTTCTTATCAAGGAACTCCTGGAGTACCAAAAGTTCGGCCAGAAAAAGGAAATAGATAGGACTGACCGGAGGCTCTGCTCCATCGATGGTCTCAATCTTAAGATTGAATTCACGATGGGGCAGTAGGTTGTAAGCCTTAGATTCAGAGAAGACATCTACGAAGTCGTAGTATTCGGCCGGAATCACAGATAAATCAGCGAAGTCTGGATCAGCCGAGGAACCAAAACTGAGAGTCTCATCGGTCGGTGATGCACGTAGTGTATATTGCACGGTGCTCTTGTCGTGGATGATCACGTGAAAAGCAGCTATGCTGACTATAGACACAAGCGGGGCAGTAATGAACGGACAAAGTGTAGCCGCCTCGGACGGCTCCGGAAGCAGAGTCGGATGGATTGGGGGCTCCATTGAAGGAGCAGATTCAAGCGAAGACATCAGCAGTATAGACGGACGGAGAGCCGGGTTTACCGGATCCGTAGTCTTCTCCGTAACCGGATGGACTGCAACAGGAGTGAAGTAATCTTTGGAAGTGTCAATACAGTAGGCTCGTTGTAGACAGGGTTGAACTTTAGTTTGGCGTTGCACCAATCAATCGCCGGATTGTAGCAGCGGAGCCAGTATAGTCCAAGAACCAAGTTGCAGGCAGAGTCAAGACGGGTGACGTAGAATTCCATAGAATGGACATCACCGGAAGGGAACCAAGGCAGCAATTGAAGCTGTCAGTCGATGATGGATGAGGAGCCATCGAGATACTGGAGTTTAACCGGTGAAACTGCATACAGAGAATACCCATTAGATTTGCAAACCCTAGTAGACACAAAACAGTTCAAAGAGTCGGAGTCAATGAACGCCCCCAAGCGGGAGTTAAATCCTGTGGCAACTTGTTGTACAAAGGATGGATACAGGGTTAGGCCCGTGTCTGGAGTAGGGAAACCGGACAGAACACCGGAAGGAGGGATAAAGTCTGCAGAGAGTAAAGATATATTGAGGTCGACGTAAAAGGCATTAGGGGAAAGAGTGGATGCGTTGAGAGTAACCTCAGAAAGCACCTCGGAGTCAACACGGCTCAGACCAGATGCAGATGTATTTGAGCCACTGACTATTTTTTTGACTCAGAGGTGGATGTGTAAGGCTCGAGGAGCGCTTACAACCGGGAAAACGTTGTACGCTTGCCCTGGCGGGGATCGAGTGTTATTGAGTGGTGGACCGCTGTCTATACTCTTCAAGAGACTACCAAGAGCCGGATATTCCGTGCTCCCGTATGGTAGGCTCCTTAGAACTCCGGATATCCGTGAGATCTGAGCAGACTGTAGGCCGTAATGACCTGTCGTGATAAGGACGTAAGTGTGACATGAAAAGAATAGATGTAGTAGCAGAGGGTCGCCTAGTGCCTAGTGTGTGTGCCAGGCAAGGCAATATAAGAGCTCGTGCCTCTATCAGGGCCTCAAAAGAGGGCTGGTGAGGCGCTTTGAGCGTGTTGGTGTAGTGGTTTGTGATAAGAGATAATAATCATCAGGTGACCAAAATACATGTGACTTGTAGGTAAAGAGTAAATAAAGTAAGTATATAATCCCTTACAGGACACATCAGCGGTGGGTGCTGTAGCAGGCATTGCAGCTGCTGCTTTACCCTGGGTGTTACCCAGATGCTTCTTGCAGTCAACAGTTTTGTGGCTGGTGCCACCGCAGAACATACAGAGATTGTTCTTCATGCGGTGATTGTGCTCCTCGGGCTTGAGCTTGCCAGAGGAGTCGAGCTTTGAAGTGTACGGCTTCGCAGCCTTAGACCCGGAGGCCTGAGCCGTGTTGCCCACCAGAGGAGAACTGGCTGGGGGATTAGACTCGGGCGGAGAACTAGATTGACCTCAAACCCTTGCCTTTCCCCTTGGACTTGCCACCACCGCCACCGCTTCCTCCACCAGCCAAATGAGATCCGGACGACTCACCAGATGATTTTCCAGCCGACAGAGGGTTGGCAGCTGCTCTTTCGGCCGCTTTCTCGTCCATGCATCAATGATAGCGCTGGTCGAGCTGCAAGGCGAGAGCTTTGAGTCCGGCTAAGGAAGTCAGAGTCTGGGACTGAGCGAAGACGTCCTTGAGGCGTGTTATATCTGTGTTGGAAAAGACCGGAAGGACGGAAGACCGGAAGACGTAAAGGCCGGAAGACATAAAGGGCTGGAAGACAGATAGGGCTGTAAGTGATACCACATAGGTGAGTGGGCACACCAACTAACTTGGCTCGATGACGAAGGAAGCAGAAGTCAGACCACAGAGCAATGCAGAGGCAAAGCACGTTAATTTTCAACTAAAGATACAGTAGAACATAATACGTATTTATACTGAATACGGAGATAGTTCTAATGCAGAAAGAAGTATGTTAAAGACAATAAGTACAGCGAAAGACAATAAGAACAATAGGAGAGAAGCATAGTTGCATAAGTCATATGTTTGATTTGGGGAACACTCAGAAAACCTTCATTGCGAAAACCCCAAGGGTTGTGCGTCAACAGAACTAGCCAGACACAACAGGAAGTTGATTGGGACGTAACGGCCGTAAAGTAGGCTGCAACCGGAATAGGCTGTAAACGGCCAGAAAGGAACTGAGGATCGGAAAGTGCATGGTCGTAACAAGGCGGCTTGGGAGCCCACGGTAATACGCCCAGTAGAGGGCAGCCTTGTTATACCCCGGTCATGACCGCATGGGTATCAAATTCCAGCTGGTAAGTAGCCAGCCGGTCACCCGGCTTCATGGTGAGCATCTCCAATGCAATCCAGGTGTTCCCAAAGGGGTCGTGCAGACCGAAATTGGTTGTGAGCTCCTGCACAAAGAGCACCCAGTTGCCATCCCAATCTGGAATGGGGACCTGTTCACCAGCGAAAATGTTGAGCTGGAACTACTGCTGAGCCATGCCGCGCAGTACAACTGGACGTAGAGAATCTTCTCGTCATCAGTCGGAAAATCTTGCGGACGCTCAGTGATGTGCAAATAAATCTGTGACATGAATGTGGCGAATTTAGACGGGCCTGAACCATTGAAAGTATCCGGAGCTTTAGAAGCAGTGTGAGTGGAACAAGGAGGAGTGACTGAATTCTGAGCGAGGAGAGTCATGGCCTGTGCCATTTGCTGCACGGCCTGATCAAGCTGCAGATTGTTCAGAGTGGGAATGTAAATGTTGGCACCTAGAGGGCCTTGAGGACCGGGGGGACCAGGGGGGACCAGGGGGGACCAGGAGGACCTGGAGGCGGCGCTGGGCCATGAGGAGGCCCACTGTAAGGGATCATATATACATATTATTTACTCTTTACGTACAAGTCACCTGTAACAGTCACATGGTCACAACACTTATCTCTTATCACAAACCACTACACAAACCCACTCAAAGCACCTTTCCAGCCCTCTTTGAGGCCCTGATAGAGGCACGAGCACTTGTATTGCCTTGCCTGGCACACGCACTAGACACCAGGCGACTATAATCCTACACAATTCCCCATTTCACACTACATTTATGTCCCTATCACGACAGGTCACTACGGCCTACAATCTGCTCAGTTCTCTGGAATATCCGGAGTTTGAGGGAGTCTACCACACAGGAGCGCAGAATATCCGGCTCTTGGTGGTCTCTTGAAGAGTATAGACAGTAGTCCACCACTCAAGTAACACTTGATCCCACCAGGACAAGCGTACAATGTTCTCCCAGTTGTGAGTGCTCCTCGAGCCTTACACACCACTTCTCCGTCCTCCTCTCTGTCTGAACTCAGATTGTCTGACTCCAGCGCCTCATCCGAGATGTCCTCATCATTGGGCAAAACACCGTGGCGAAAGAGATCAGCCACTTCGACCATATCTTTGGCCGAAGTAGTGCCATCAGCCACTCGGTCTGCAACTCATGCAAATGGGCGACATTTGTTTCTGCTTGACGGATTTCCTCCACCAATTCGAGTTCCAGCTCCCCCATTGTTAAATGCCGAATTGACGAAGAGAAGTCCCGGGGGATGATCTGGGAAGTCCGGGGTCGGAGTTCGGAGTTGTTCGGAGTTCCGGAGGAAGGTTCGGAGAACAATCTAGTTTACTGCAACACTGCTGAGGTGCAGAGTGAGCGTTCCAATCAAGACCGGCTGAACAAACCAAAAAAGCGGGGAGGAGTTTGGAGGAACACCAGAGGTCGACTCAAGCACAAGAGGAAGTCAAGCAACATTAATTATCAAACTGAAGTACAGTAGCATAGCTACAAGTCTTTTATACAAATATCCTAATTGTTATTACTGAAGGGGAAAGAAGCTAAACAATAAGTAAGAAGACTTATACAAAGTTGAGGTGATGGTATCATATAATACAAAAGAGAACATAGCACAGGTTCGCGCTTAGGTGGATAAATGGGAAACACTCAGTAATCCTTCATTGCATAAAAACCCAAGAGGTCTGAAGGCAGAGCGGAAGTTCCGAAGTCCGGAGCCAACTCTGGCGGACCAGAGTTCTGGAGATGGCGGAGTTGGTCCAGAGGTGGGACAGGGTCTGGACTGGATATAGCACCCATCCGCCTTGCCGTTGCCAAATTTGCAGCCTCAACGTGCTTGTGCTCCTCGGGCGTCATTGCAGCCTCAGCTGCCGCTCGGTCCTCCGCCTCTCGGGCCTCGTACTCTTGGATATCCCGTTCCGCTGACATCTGATGTTGCTTGCCCTTATCCCCGGGCAGGGGTGTCAGAGACTTGTTGCATTCTTGTTCGGGTGTGGCGGATGACATGATGGTGGAGAGTTGAGGTGAAAATTTTCATCACCTTGATGTCATGAATCGCCCGGGTTCTACTTTTTCGCGCGATGTGTCTGTATGGATACAGACGCGTCTTAGCAGCACGGGACTCTCATGATGCCACCACGTGACCTTCTCACAGTTGAAACCCGGGCTTGGATTCTAAAGCCGCAGACTCGGGGAGTCTGCGCCACGGGATACAGAAGATGTTAGGGACTAGGAACCCGTACAGACGGATCCTAGTCCCCAGACGCACCAAGGGCTAATACAGAAGCGTACACGAAGTACATGAGTGGTTGCAAACTGATCGGGGTTTGAAACACTGGATACGATGACACTCAGGATTAGGAAACCCAAACATTGGGTCTCCTAAGTCCTCTGACGCCACGGAAACCAACACAAAGGAGTCTAGGAGTATCAGCATTAATGCTCCTTAATGCTGCGGTACAGGAACTGATCGTGATTGACCGCGATCACCTTAATTTATTAGAAGCCTATATAAGTTCGGTAGAATCTCCATGTACAGTAGATTCTACCTCGTCTAATCTCAGGCTTCTACCTTGGCTTGACATAGGCATTGTCTCCACCCTGGCCCACTTCCTCCACATTGTACTACGGGTTGTATCCACACCCCGGGTTGTATACCTGAGTGGATATCACACCCTCTTCGACTCGTTCTGGGTTCCGCCTCGCATCCCGACCTACGACATACGACCTCCTAGGGAGGACGCCGTACGACTGGTCCTACTGCTCGGGGAACACACGAGCTACTAGCGTCTATCGGGTTTATCCTGGTTGGGGTTCTCGTCGGGTTACTCGTTGTTTAGCCGACCCAGAGGCCATTGCTGACACTTGACAATGTTCTCACTGTCACGTGATTGGCTCAACTTTCCATTGCCACGTATCCTTCCGCCATCCTTTGCGTCATTCTTCCATCATGCTTTTCTCATCTCTGTGTCTCCTTCGTTCTTTGTTCCTTGGGGGCAAGGAATCTAAGAGGGGATACTGTTATGACTGTGCACTTCCGGCATCAAGAGGTGAGTGATTGGGAGATCGTGGCCTACGTTCCCACGACCCACCCACCCACCCCAAATAAGGAGAATGTTTGGTGCTCGCAAATAACGGTGATCACTGTGGCAATTTTTGCATCAATTTGCCCTCTCCCATCTACTGCGCCGCCTAGCACGCCAGGAGCCAATACTCTTGAGAACGGATGCATGAGCAGGGAGGGACACGCGAGGTTTTTGTCTGAGATACTCAGCCAACCAGTCCGTTAACCATCAATTGATTTGTGTACTATGCAAGAACATCTTTGGCCACCCAAGTACTCAATTGTCTGTGTAGAGTGTTGTGCAGATGCGCATCGGCGCTGAATTTGTTCTGTAGCTGCGCTAAGCCGAGTGATGCTCAAAGGCCATGAAATGATTGCATATTACAAATTGTTCACCACATCAGAGGACAAGATTGGCCGATTACTCACCTCTTGTCCGGCATCTCTCCAGCTCAGCTTTGGCCAATTTCCATCCTTCCATCCTCAGAGCCTCGGCTTCGACTTGTCTATCCTTTCTGGACACGACTTGCACTCCGGCTTGTGTCTGTCCAACATGCTGTTGCATCCAGTTTGTTCCGTTGATGCACACCCTTTGGGGTTTTCGCAATGAAGGTCTTCTGAGTGTTCCCCAAATCAAATATATGACTTATGCAACTATGCTTCCCTCTTATTTTTCTTATTGCCTTACGCTTTACTTATTGCCTTTAACATGCCTCTTTCTGCATTTGAACTATCTCCGTATTTAGTATAAATACATATTATGTTCTCTTGTATCTTTAGTTGAAAATTAACGTGCTTTGCCTCTGCATTGCTCTGTGGTCTGACTTCTGCTTCCTTCGTCATAAAACCAAGTTAGTTGGTGTACCTGCTCACCTTTGTGGTATCACTTCCAGCCTTATCTGTCTTCTGGCCTTCTTCTGTCTCTGGCATCTTTCCGTCTTCCGGCCTTTCTCCAACACGGATATAACACAATGTGCGACAAGATAGTATGGACAGCCAGGAGAACCAGTCCACAGAGTGACACACCCAGAGCCCCAAGAGAACCAGCAGAAGTCCTAGTCTTAAAGAGTATGCAGCCCAGTGATTGCCAGCAATGAAAACCAGATACGCGTCTCAGCAGACCAGTGGGAGGAGATGGCTGTGGTGGTAAGCGGAAGAGAGTGCCATGTCACAGTGACTCACAGACTCGGTACTCTTCGGTTCCGACTTCCACTGTCAAATGCACAAAATCAAAGTTTGGTCAAAATTCTAAGACCAATTTCATGGCGTCAATAGGAAAAGCAAGAAGATTCCGAGCATGTGAAATTGAGGACAGAGTCAAAAACAAGGCCTCGCAATCCTTGATGAGCCCTGTAAGGGATCATATACATATTTTAATTACTCTTTAGCTACAAGTCACATGTACAGTCATCATATGATCATTATCATCTCTTATCACAAACCATCATCGCCTCACCGCCTTTCCAGCCTCGTTGAGTAGCTCCGAGCCCTGATAGAGGCAAGAGGGATATAGTTTACAGCCTTACCTGGCCTGAGAGGCACTAGGTACAAGGCGACCACTCAATTTGATACACTTACGCTCCTACGACATCTTACGCCCCAATCACGATCACGACCCCGAGTGTCTGCTCAGTGCCTACGAATATTCGAGGTGCTAAGGAGGTTACCACTTACGAGCACACGAAACGTTCGGTCTCGGGTAGTCTCTTGAAGAGTAGACAGTCATCTACCACTCAGTAACACCCAATCACCCGCCAGGGCAAGCGTACGATGGTTTCCCTCTGTGAGCGCTCTTTGGGCCTTACAAGCCCAGCGTGACCCAGCGATACCCAGTGATACCTCCCGAGGCGCCGTTTTCACTGGGGTTGAAATGTTGAAGAGTGAATAGCTTTCCAGATCATTTCATCTGTCGGGGTGAGATCAGAAAGTTCTTGAACAGTGCAACGGACTCGTTTGAGGTTAACAAATGTGGTTTTGTGATGAGGAACTGAAATCAAGCTGTTAATTACCCTTGTAAAAAGCCGTTGTGAGCCAGTCAGTAGGATTCCTGGGCATTTGAACATCAAGTTGATTTCTGTGTCAATCTCAACTTCAACTGTTGCTGAACTGACTGCGCATTGGAGAGCTACTAGAGTACTGGGATCAATTGATGGACATGGACAACAATGGACAACTGTAGCTAAAATGTTGTGGATATAATACTGCGGTGATTCTGTCGCAACACTCCCGCTCGATCGAAAGTTCTCCAGGTATCTAGCTGCAGCTATTTTGGCTCAGCCTTATAGGCTTAGCAATAACCACACGAAGATTTGGTTGAATGTATCCTGACTCGGCCCTTCCATTTCGGGGAAAACACTTAACTCCAACATTCGCACCACTATGGTTTCGCGTCTTTTTCAGGACAAATAATACCTCTGCTATTTACTCTCAAGCAAGATCTCCACCCATATGTAACTGAACTTTATCTCCGGTGAAACCTGTCTTGCACTATATCTTTTGAAGTTTCATTCCGCCATGATCCGCACTTTGGACTCCTCTTCTTGTTTCCGCCTTGGTTTATTTTGCTTTGGCGATATCCCTCAAGACATGCCCGTCTATACGACAAATCGGTCAGCAACTAGGCAGTTGGTGTCGTGGTCGTTTCTCTTTGTCCTTCTACATGGCACCCTCTTCCGCCTTCGTCTCCTATAGTTCTTCCAATCTCTCAGAGGAGCCGTGCCCAGAATGCAACCTTACATTTCTCACAAAGCCTAAACTCTGCACCGGACATCACTCACCGCGAAACAAAGGACGTTTTTACCAGGAGGTGCGTCAAGTCTGATTTTCTCTGCACTGACAAGACTTAATCCACTGTAGTATAACTTTAAGGAATACGACGACCATCCCTGTCGCAATTTCTTTCACTGGCGGGATGACATTCCCCGAGCACTGGCCAATGTGCAGGACAACGACAACATGCAGCAAAATTTCCCGTCTACACCTAGCCACACTTTTTCTGCCCCATCCTCTCAATCTTCCACTCCATCGCGTCAGCGTGTAGCCAGGCAGCCCTGTGCTAACGTGAGCTGTAGCGAACGTGGGCATCATACAGGTCATCGGAACTTGCAGTGCGTCCTCAATTACTGCAAGACTTGCTGCCAAAAAACTGGCACGTCTTGTCCCGCCCCTCGCCACAATGAGCCTGTTACACCTGCTACCAATTCCATCACTGTTACCCCGCGTACACCCAGTACCTCCACCAACTCTGCCTCCATGTTGCCGGCTGGTTTCAGCTTCGAACGCCCTATGGCCAAGAGCATTGACCCCTCATTCGCTCAGAAAGTCCTTAATGGCGAACATGACCCCAACATCAGTGTTTCGGATCGTTTCCAGCGTGAGCTATATAGAAAACAAAACGTCAACAGTATCCAAATTAAGTGGTGGTCTGAGGTCTGTAATATTTTCCGTTTGCCCAGATTTAACATTTTGCTTACTGGCTTACACAGAATGACACAGAAGCCCAACTGTTGACTGTTGCGGCGCCTGCGTACCCTTTGTTCCATCCCAAGGATTCTGGTCCTATTGTGCGCATGGTCGGCCTCCAGAATTGCACCGACTATGGGTACTGGGATGGTAATCAATGGCTTCTTACCGACATTGCAATGAAGATCAAAGGGAATTCAATGCTTTACATGCGCTCACCTGGGGTTAGTGATTGTCCAGGAGGACCCAAGGCTAAAAGACGCCTGTCTGATGTCGAAGACTCACCTACGGCTTCGCGGCGGAAAAGATTTGACTCTCATTCAAAAAATATCGGTGTTTTAAAAACATTATTATTTTTTTCTCAGCTCCAGCTTGCGTCCTTTGATTTCCCGCATCGATTACTCGGGTCAGTCAACAATCGGCCCATCATCAGACAAGCCAAATTCTATAATGTATGTTATGTTTCAATGCTAAGACAGCGCCTGAGCCTTCTTGTTGCAGTTCCATTTCTTCTACCGATGATAATAACTCAGAAGTTGAAGTCGAGATTGTGTCCAGCATTTCGTCTCTGCCAACTACATCAACGTCTACGTCTTCTCGGTATGATCTTTCTGGTAACTCTTCTTTTCATAGTTTGGACTGACGGTCCAACCAGCACTCCAACGTCCGAAGCAGTGGACCCGTTTCCTTGCGAGTTCGCTCATGATATGGATGGAGGCTTTCACGCTATGGAGGCACTGAGAGGCACCGTTCCTATCAGGTTTGCAGAGGTTTTTAAAAATCGTTGGGTTCATGGCACTTTTTATCTTCACTGGAATATCTGGAAGGCAATGATCACAGACGAGGAGGGTAAAAAGCTTTTAGAAGCTGCTGTCGAACGCGGGACTAACGTGGGTAGGAGCTGGTCTGATCTGACCAGGAGGTTTGGAAAAAAGAACGCGGGTGCCAAGTCATCTTAGATTACCACCACATCCTAGACTTACTTCGTACGCACAAACTAACACTTGTCTGGTCACGCATGAAATGTTATAGCTACCACATTGCCATCAAAATCGGAGTGATCGTCATAAAACACTTGACCCTCTTGACTCGAACCACAAGCATCCATGGCACCTGTCTTTTCCCGTATCGCACTCACCAGAGAGTACCTGTATGTGTTTTTTTTATAGAAAAATGCTTTTCAACTCATCTTCAAAATCAGAGATTCCCAAGAAACAGTACGAGGCTGGGCTGTGCCAGCGCTCACAGAAAAGGAACTAAGGGTATGTTTTTTATGGAAGCCAAGTCAAAAGAAAAGTAGAGGACTCACTCCGCCTTAGGCAATCTTGCGTGCACATCTTTTAAAAAAATCACTCAATCCATCGCCTGCATTTTATGCCGATGTCGTAGACGCTATCTTGCAGCAGGATCCTCCGGTCACAGTCAACTGGGTTTGGGTTGTTAAACAAGAAGGGGAACATAACAACGTTGACGAAGAGGTCGCCAAGTTGTTTGAGAAAAACCTTTTTCATTTACCGGTCAGCTCAATAAAAACTGAGTTGTATGCCACCGGGACCTGATCGATCATAATCTCTGGCAGGACGACCAGAAGCACCTCCTCCAAGAGAAGGACCAGGAGAATCAGCAGCAAAATCAGAATCCACAGGGCAGACCTGGTACGTTCAGCTTTGTTCACTTGGTGTCAGCGTTGTTAAGCTTTTATAGCCGTACCTACGACTAACGAGTTTGTCTGGAAGGGCTCTGCAGAGGAGCTGCTTGACGATGATCAGGCCGAGTACTGGAAAATCGTTAGCTACGGCAAGCCACGTTGTTTCTAAGCTTTGCTGTTTGACTGACTTACTTTCAGATTCCGCCGGCGATGTCAAGCTTTATGATCCCAAGATTGTTGTAATGAACTACTTCGGTGATGATCTCTATGATCTTGCCATTACGAGGTTCCATACCCTCAAGGTTGAGGACCTCGTCGGGTCTTTTGGAGAACTTCCCGACGGCAGGGATGGGGCTGCTGAAAACCATGTCAATATTTGTGCTTTGCAAATTGAGACGAAGGCACTCATTGAAAGGGTTATTTTTGACTGCAACCTCACGCCAATTCCTCAAGGCAAGTAATTTTTTGGAAATCATACGCGGCGGCTGAGTTAGTTTGTCGTCAACAGGCCAAGCTTACAAAGTTCTCTGGCATATACCAGGATATCATGGATACCTGGGTGAGCCTCTGGTCACTTACCATCCGGATGAAGAGCCAGATCTGTGCTGGCACGAGGATGTCGATGATTCACATGTTCTTCCTATTTTCAGCAATCCAAAAGCGATGCGGGTTTTTCTGATTGTCAAGTTGTACTGCTTGCCTGTACGTTTAATGCGCAATCTACTTGTCTGAGAACTGCCTGATATATCGTTATTCAGGGGTCCGGGCCTCCTCAAACAGCGGCAGATAGGCTCACCGAGCTTGTTGGCGACTATCTCCTGGAGAGGGATGGACATAATGCTGTCGTCAAAGCCATTCGTCGGTGTAACCGCGTCAGAGCTGGGAAGGGTCAAACACCCAAGCGCTGGGTTGAGTGGGTTGAATGAGTGAATCTTATCAAAGACTTCGAGTCCAAGGTCCCACACTCGGTCTCGAACGCGGAAATTCACGGCAAGAAGATCACCAACCTTGCTGTGGCACACATGCTTCTCGCCAGTGGGCCTTGGGTCTCCGACTGTCTGACTTTGCATAAACTCATCCTGAGGCGTTGTTCGTGGCCAGGCGTTGCAGACTATCTGAACAACCAGAAGGTGACTGGGATCAACACATTTATGAAAAAGCTGGACGGGTTCAAGAAGGATTAAATAGTTGAAGATACCTAGCTCTAGAGAGTTGTGGACATGCATATATATTGCAATTTAATGCCGGTTGTTTTGCACGCATCGGATCGGGTCGGGGTGCCTGTGTTAAGTTGATCGGCAGAAAGCAAAGCAAAATGCACGCGGTATGTGTATATTATGTGTGAGTATGAACGAGAATGAGAACAGAAAAGGGCAAGCCACACGGGCGCAATCTCTCTCCCCAGCTCTTTCGCACGCTTGCGTCTCCTCCTCGGCTTGTCCGCATCCCTCAGCACTGTCCGCCTCAGCTCGTGGTCCAGACCCAAACTCACACCACCACTACCACCACCAGAAGGAGGCGCAGCTGTACACACTGCGAGCACCACATGCGTGCGTGTTCGTATGGTGAGGAACGTGTTGAGCTCGGCCTGTTGGAGAAACGGGGAGAGGAGGGCGGGTGAGATCGGTGGGCGTGGACAATGCGCTGGGGTGGGGCATAGAGGCAGGCGGCAGGCACCACTCCATCACCCAACGACCGCGGCCAGGCGTGCGCAGCAGCAGAACCAGGTGGGCAGGCGCAGGGGCGGGTGGGGGGTGGACACGTCCCGCTGGGATTTGACAGTGTGCGCCGCATGGGGGCGGACAGACGGACGGACAGGACAGGACAGACTTGTTGCTGCAGACTGAGACAGGCACGGGAGCTGTGGGCCCATCAGCACACTCACTTGGAGAGCATGCCTGTCACAAGGCGCGGTGAGGGTGCGGCGGCGCACGGGGCTGTCAGCTGCAGGCTGGTGCTGCTGTGTCGGTGTCGGTGTCGGTGTGTCGGGCGTCAGAATTGGGGGACAGGTGTGGGTTGGGTGCCGGGGCGTGTGGTGCGTCCACCATCCGAGTACGCGTGCGTGTACAAGGTGCATCCAGCTGTGGGCGGTGGCCAGCTGACTAGCACGAGGGGGTGGGCAGAGCAAAGGGGATGGAGACGGGGACGTGGACAAAGGTGTCACGGTGCGGGTGCTGATCAGGCGCACACGGGCGTAGCAGGGCGAAGACGATAGTGCGGGGAGGGGCGTGGAGGGGGGCGTAGTAAGACATGTATATCGAGACAGTGGTGGTCATAAAGATAATAAAAATTGCGATGCGTGACGGGACGGCGGATGTTGGCGAGCGCTTCGGATGGACAAGCCACGGGGTTAGCGGCGGCGCGGGCCAGGGAGTGCGGTGGAAGAACGAGTATGAGACCTCCAAGAGAAAAGACAATGGTGATGCCAGTGTATCGGCACGCGTGAGGCACGGAACCACAGTGAAGTGGTCATCGCCCCAAGCTCGATGATTGGGTGGTAAGGGTTCGGGGATGGACACAGGACAAGCGACAGGTGAAAAGGGTGCAGTACAAGAAAGCGCCAGAGGCAGGCAAAGCACGCACTCTGCTCATCATCATGAGAGGGAGATATTGCGCCTCAAGCTCTGCCTGAGTCTTGCGTCGGTGTCGTGTCAACTAGCAAGCATCAACCGGGGATCCGGGGCCAATCGTCTTCGTCGGGGTTCTTCAGAGATCTCCACGTGGGGGCAGCAAGGAGGAGAGTTCGACCGCAGGTCGGGTCTCGCAGTCCAAGGAGCCGGGTATGACATGTGCAGCGCGGCAGCAAATAGGTGTTCGACCGGTCGCGCTAGCATGGAAGGTGGCTTATGGCTAGAAGCGGTCAGGGCGACATGGGCACCGCAGGGAAGGTGGGATGTGTTATATACAATAATGTGAGCAGTCCGTGATCATAAATCAAGGGGTGTCGCCTGTCCAGACAGGGATCCAGAAACGAGAGGTACAGCCGTCTGTGATTCCGGGCCGACGGCGCTGTCCGAGGCATAACCCAGGGTGGCGGCGTAGTAGTTGTATGCGTCACCGGAAATGGCAGGCTGCGGCGGCACACTGGGCCCACCCGGCGAGGGCCATGATGCTGGAGGGCAATCGCCGGTGGGATCGAGGGCGTGGAAGATGGGGGTCAAGTTATTTGCGGTTCATATGAGTGCCAAAAAAATGTATGCACCTGTCCTCGACGGTCTCTCACCATGGAGATCAATTTCAATAAAGGGAAACTGAGATAGTGTTGCTGGAGTAGGAGAGTCTACAACAGGTGCATAGTCTTTTATCGGAGAAGGTCGCAGTACTTCTGATAGCTGTAAGTTCGAATTTGTGATAAACAATTGCGGCTGGGATTCTCTGGGAAAGACATGAGATGAAAGAAAGGTTATGTGGACTCCCATGACATACCTAGAGGTCCGTGTCCGCCGTCCCGAGTTGAATTCTCTTCCTGACCACGCTTCTTTGAGTGCTGTCGTATCTGGGCTTTAGCCGTACTGACAGCTGCAGCCAGCTGGCCATCTAGCTCTGGGGAGGAGTCTTGGAGGTTGAGCTTCTGCCACTGGGCCAGCAAATCTTGCAGCTCAGCTACCGTCTCTGCAGACATCGGCTAAACGGAAGCAAAATGCAAGCAGATGGAGATAAGAGAAGCACTGCCTCAGCACAGCCACTAATGGACGGCCTTAGGTTTACCATCACACAGCCACTCGTAAAGCTGAGGCCGTTGATTTATGCAGGCTCATCCACTTATTCTGGCACTCAATGCAGCATTTGAAATCAATCCCTACCAGACTTAAAGAGTTTCTATGGAGCCAAATTCAAGAAAAACACAATTTCGGAGTCTCAGAGGCGATAACAACTTTCATTCTAAAATACCTCTAGTGGCAGTAAATCTGGTCGAAGCCTCATGTACTTTGAGCAAGACACTCTTTGACATACTTAAAAATCCTCGGTGGAGTGCTGCATGCCTCCAATGGCGCCAACTTTTGATATCTATGAAAAAGACAATTTCAGACTCCCTCCGTACTTATATCTGGCGCACGAGATTGCAAGGACCGAATATTGCAAATATGCTACTGGTCTCTTGGTATGCATCTACTAGACCTACCACTCCGCTGGATTGGCTGAAATACAGCTACGTGTTTTAATAAAACTGAAAGCGTAGCAACCACACATGTGAGCTTTGGAGTTCGCTGCCTCTCTATCGTTTCCGGTGTTGCCACCACAAGGAGTTAGCAGCAGCCAGAAGCTTGCAGCTGAGTCGTTGCAGCAATGTAGCTGCAGCGGTTGATCTCCAGCTAAGCCGCTGTACATAATTAATGCACGCCAGGGCTAACCCAGCGATACTGCTACAGCAGAATTGCTGCAGCAATGCTGCCACAAGGAGTTAGCAGCAGCGAGGGACTTGCAGCCAAGTCGTTGCAGCAATATAGCTGCAGCAGTTGATGTCCAGCTAAGCTGCTGTACATAATTGCGCTCCAGATATATAGCTGCGCCAGGGCTAACCCAGTGATACTGCTACAGCAGAACTGCTGCAGCAATGCCGCCACAAGGAGTTGGCAGCAGCGAGGGACTTGCAGCCAAGTCGTTGCAGCAATATAGCTGCAGCGGTTGATGTCCAGCTAAGCTGCTGTACATAATGCGCTCCAGATATATAGCTGCGCCAGGGCTAACCCAGCGATACTGCTACAGCAGAATTGCTGCAGCAATGCCACCACAGGGAGTTCACAGCAGCAAGAGGCTTGCAGCCGAGTTGTTGCAGCAATGTAGCTGCAGCAGTTGATATCCAGCTAATTCTATTATCTGCTTTTACAAGAACGGGAAGCCACCCCGAAGCAAAGACTCTGATTGGAGGTGCGTGGCGTGACCCTGAGCCGCAAGGTCAGCGGCGACATCTTCGTTGTGAAGGCGGATCATTTCGTCCAGATAGAAGTTATATCTGCAAGTAATATTTCAGGTCATAGGGTGCAGAGGAAAACTCAAAAACCGCTCACTTGAGAACACCCATGTCTTGTACAATGTTTTGATATTTCCCAAACCAGATGTTTGCTTGTTCTGCAGCAGATGAATTGAAAATCCACTTTCCGTTGCAGTCAATCAGTTCTCAGAATCTGGCCGGGTTACAGTGAGTTTGGCAAAACACATCGCGTTCTGCGTGTTTGCACTTGAAGTGAAATATGTCAACAGGAAGGCCAACATTATCAAAGTAATGGTCTTCGCAGCTGCGGAGATGCTTCAAAAAGGAGCAGTTGTTGTCGTAAAAGATATAAGACGGCATGGCACCAGGGTATTCGGGGAAAGTGCACTTCAAGAAGGCCTGAAGAACACATGAAACAAACTGTGAATTTGGTTTAGGACAGGACTATTACCTTTGCTCCAGTGACTCCCTCAGAGCCAAAAAGTGTTGCTCGTGATATGATAATTCCACAGCAGCGCACAAACAGCTGTTCGTTGTGCGTCCAGCTCCGAGTCAATTTGCCCTTGAGCTTGGCGGACCGTGTAGACTGTTCAGAGATTGAAGGTGTCTGCGGCAGAGGTACGGATGACAACAGAGTCTGATCTTGTGGTAAGACAGATTCCACAGATTCAGCTGTGCCGGCAAGGGGGGACTTGGGAGATCATGTTTTTACGGAGCCGACTCCGGAGTTGAAACATGGCTGTATTCCGTTCATCGGCATCCTTTTGAAACTCCCGATGCTCTTGATTAGCGCAGGTCTGAAACCCAGGCTCTATGGGAGCATCACAGCCATTTATGGCGCAAACTTTGGCCATGTCATGATGTGTATGGCAGAAATGAGCACGTTGAGAAGGAAGTGCCTCGAGACAATCGTGTACACTGCAGCAAGCATGTCGCACAGATACACCGTCATGAACACCTGCAGTCATATGATCTTACCAAGGATAGGGTACAAGAGTGTGAGCGGGAGCTCATAAACAAGGGAAATTGACTTACACCAGCCGCCATCTTCCCCCTGGTATATTTTCATGCACCAGTTACAGGTGTGCGCCCACATATCTTGCCCAGTCCCAGCCATACGACGGTTCCTTTCAGCAAGTGCCTCGTCGAATCGATGATTTTGGTAACCTTCGTGTGGTAAGGACAGAATCTCACAGCGACTCTGTTTATCATGTAGTATTGCATGGAGCAAGAATGCGTCCAACACAAGTTCACCGGTGAGTTCAACGCTCAGGCGTGAAGCATTGGGTAGATTAGAGGCACCCAAAACCTTGTTGTATACCCGTGCAATTCCCTGACAAGTGTCACTAGACATAGAGTAAGCCATGAAAGGACAAGTAAGGGGACAAAACTTGCTGAGCCAGGGCCATTTGAATTCCAAAGTGGCGGCAGAGATCTGATTCCATGTATGTTGATGCTGTGAGATGAATGAACAAAGGAGGGTCTGCAGAATAGTATTGTCGCCTCGAGGTGGTTTCACTGGCATTGGCGACAAAATAGTTGTGATAGTAACGTGTGAGACAAGCTGTGAAAAAAAAGTTGAGATTTGTGTTTTGGTGTGTCAAAAAAAAAAAAGACCTACAACGGCAGTATAGAGACTTGGAGAATATTGGCAGGACACCACGACGGAGAGTGTACAGCCGACCTTCCACTGAGATCTCTTCACCCAGTTTGTGTTTATTGCACGCCGGAGTTGGGCAAAAAGAAAAGGGAGGAGATAAGACCTCTGCACCTGGATATTTTTATCTGAGTTATTTTCTTGTCGAAGATAAGAGGAATGAATCAAAGACCTATCTGGTGCGAATGTGCATGGATTCGGAAGGCATCGTCAAGTGATGGTTCCAAACCCTCGCGCTCTTGATGTGACGCTTCAGCTATGTCCGCAAAAGCACTCCACATGAGTTGTATGAGACTGGGGTCGAGGTTCAAGATGGCGCCAAGGAGTTGGACAATGTGGGCAGGAAGCTCGAGGGGACGGTATTGGTCTGGCGGGACAATTTCATCCCAGACTCTGTTTGTGAAGTCCAGAAATCGGACCACTTGTGTGAATTGTAAGTTGTTCATTAGGGATTCATGGGCGAGCAGACACTCGAGGATCAACCGCACAAGGACCATGATGATCGTTGAAGAGATCACCGAGATTGAAAATTGGCAAGCTTGGGTCCGTCCAGCCATCTTGGTGTACAGATTTCCTTCGAGACTTGTGATTGCGGATGTTGTAGTGTAGTGATTTCCCTGTATATAAAACCTTGTAGGCCTACCAATGCAGATATTCCGCCACAGTAAAACACCTGAAGACTTCAATATCCAGGTATCTTTATGGATGGATTTCAGTGAGGGCATTTACCCTTGTTGAATTTATTGGATCGGAATGGCTGTAGCACTTTGATCGAACGGTGCAGGCTGGAGCATGGCAACAGATATAGTTTACTCGTAGAAGACATATAAAAGTCAAGATACCGTCGATAGTGCAAAGTAGAGAAGGTACTGGAGGAATTTAGGTGCAGCGACTTCGCTAAAGACTATGGGGGTGCGGTTATCTTGTGGAGGTGTATCAGCTGCACGGAAAGAGCTCCGGTGATGGACTCCATGGACTCCGTTGTCCACCATCAATCCGATAGTTCCAACTGTTTGGCGCATTCGGCTGGATTTGATTCAACTTTCCAGAATTGAACCTTTTCTGAGTGTTCATTCAAAGCTGCAAAAACAGCCTGTAATAAATCAAAGCAAGGATTTAGTATGTCCATTTCGTGGTGAAAACGGTTTCTAACGAGAGCTCGTAGCAGAAAATCCGAAGATGCACATATCAGAAGGGCTTGATTTCTGGGACAATGTTGTAAAGTGTATAGAAGCCCGCCCAGAAGAGCACTGGAAAATGATTGTCTGATACTGGGCTTGTCAAAAGTCACGATAAGGAGCTTGCAATCCTGGTGATCCCCCGTAAGAGTCACCGTTGTTAATTTTATTTCGGTGTTGAGTTCACCGGCATGTAGAATGCGAGGATGAAGAAAGACCGTCAAGGGGGGTTGCTGGTTCCCAGAGAAAAGGGACCTTCGTCCAGGTACTTCATTTAGTGCCTCTCCGAATGCAAAAGTTTTTTTCTCAAATGAATAATGTGACGCCTGGAACATCATACCAATGCCTATTCGGGCAAATAACTCAATTACTGAACTGAGTTTTTTGTACCTCCCTCCCCAAGAAAACCTTCGGGCTGTGCCCAGTATCAGTATCGAGCCTCATTTTACTTTTACTAGCTGGGGTGTAATATTGCAGCCAATACATATATCTATTTTCTCGGGTTACCGTACCAATCGCACTGTAGCTACATGTGTATTGGCTTGGCGAATGCGGCCATGCAAGCCTCCTTGAAGGCTTCACTCAATGTCGGCTGTGGAGGAAATAGGTGTCAGCAAAACAACAAAAAGTGCGCCAAAAGACGCACATGGGCATGAGTGGTCCGTGCTACATCCTCCGCGCTTGCGCCGTACTCCATCGCGAGTACACCCTCAGAAATCATCTCACCCGCGTTCGGACCAATGATGTGCACACCCAGAATCTTGTCCGTCTCCTTCTCGGTGAGAATCTTGACGAAGCCGTCGGTGTCGAGATTGGTCTTGGCGCGCGAATTGGCTGAGAAGCTGAACTTGCCGATCGCAAACTGGACGCCGGCCTTTTTCAGCTCCTCCTCCGTCTTTCCGACCCATGCGACCTCCGGATGTGTGTACACCACGGATGGAATTGCATTATAATTTACGTGCCCGTGCCCCGACTTGATGAATTCGACCGCAGCGATACCTTGAGAACTAAGTAAACGAAGTGAAGCCAAAAGAGAAACGTCGACACACCCTCCTCCTCGGCTTTGTGCGCGAGCATAGGCCCGAAAGTTACGTCACCAATGCATTTGATGTTCTTGACTGAGGTGTTGAACTGGTCGTCGATGACGATACGGCCTTTGTTATCCAATTCCACGCCAATGGCTTCGAGGTTCAGTCCCTCGACATATGGGCGGCGACCGACAGCGACGAGAACAACGTCGGCGTCAATGGATTCTTCTTTGCCACCGGCGGCAGCTTCCGTCTTGAGACTGACCTTTCCGTCGTCGGTCTTTTCTGCGGAAACGACCTTGGTGTTGAGTTTGAATTTAAGGCCCTGCTTGGTGAGCAGACGCTGGAACTGTTTGCTGCGGCAAGATGAATACGATTGATGCAAAAATAAATATGGATGCAGACGTACGCGACCTCCCCATCAATACCAGCGCCACCGATGGCACCAAGGAACTCGACGACGGTGACATCAGCACCGAGACGACTCCATACGCTGCCCATCTCTAGCCCAATGATACCTCCGCCAATGACTACGAGCTTTTCCGGGACCTGCTGCAGGCTGAGCACACCCGTGGAGCTCACGATTTGCTTCTCGTCGATGGGGATGCCGCCGCCGGGGAAAGGCGCGACTTCAGAGCCCGTAGCGATAATAACGCTCTTGGCATCGACCTGGGTCTCGCCACCGTCGAGTAACTGAACGGAAATGCGGGTGGGGGAAACGAAGGACGCGGCGCCTTTGATGTATTCGACGCCATTTTGCTTGAATAGGAACTCGACGCCCTTGGTGAGGCCAGTGACAGAGGTGTCCTTGGCGGCAAGCATCGTAGGCAGATTGAGAGACACGCCGGAGACTGGTTATTGGCAGTTGAGACGTTTGCAAAAGAAAAGAATGAACGAGCGCACTGTCAATTCCACGGCGCTTCATATCATGCTGAGCTTGATGATACATGTGGGAGTTGTTGAGCATGGCCTTGGAGGGGATGCATCCGACGTTAAGGCAGGTTCCGCCGAGGGAGCCGCGTTTCTCTATGCAGGCAGTCTGGGTTGGGCTCTCTCAGTGCGGATCTTTGTAATGCGTTTATGGACTACCTTGAGGCCAAGCTGGGCAGCCTTGATAGCGGCGACATATCCACCGGGACCTGGAAGACATGAGTTGAGGACACGGAGAGAAAAAACGCGTACCGCCGCCGATGACCACGACCTCGTAGGGATCGGACGGTGCTGAGTAATTTCGGTGGGCCGTCCAGCGTAACCGTTGTACCGAGCGCGACGAAGTCTGGTGGATGTGAGCGGTTTTGCAGGGGCAGGGCTGGCAGCTTACTCTCTGCCCAATTCTCTGCAGCATCAGACGGACGTTTCCGGAAACCTGTTTTCGTGTTTGGCTGCACTGCTATCCACAAATCTTTCACCTCCGCCGTCCGCATATGGCAATTTTTGACAGCAAGTATACAATATTCTTCATTTAGTTCTAACTAATACGACCGCCCATACAGGGTCCAGCGCTTGGCGTCTCTTCCACAAGCCGCGCATTTCGTCTGCCCAGCAACGATCGGAGCCCAGCGGGACTGGTCGAATGGAATACAAAGAGACTTGGCTCCAGCAGACGGGGCGCGTTCATCTTGCGGCTCCGAGCTGAGACGTGAATTAGTACATCGCCAAGCATGGAAGCAGATGGCACATACGCCCTTCCACTCCGCTCCTTGATGTCGTCCTCGCATTCCTCAACCTCGCACCACGGGATCGCGACAATATTTTTGGCGTCGAGGGCGGGAACAAAGTCATCCCAATGCGTTATCTCCTTGATGGAAGAATCATACGTCGCCTTGGCTTTGCTGAACATGTCGCTTTGGATAGTATCGAGCAACGTCGTGACAGTGGGGCCAATGTTAGCGAGGTCGACGGGATTCTTCGCGCCGGTGTCTCGGCGCACAGTCAGCGTCTGCTGCTTGGCAAGGTCATTGGGTCCGATTTCGAGACGAAGCGGAACACCCTGTTAATTCAGTATCAGCACTATCCAGCGAACGTCCAAGTCGCGATACCTTCTGTTCCCAGTCGTTGAATTTGTATCCCGGAGTGTAACCCTCGCGGAGGTCGGCCTTGGCGCGGATGCCGGCCTTCTTGAGTGTCTTGACCAACTCCTCACAAGCGGTGTTGACCTTGGCCCTGCTCTCCTCCGTTGTCTTGGCTGTCAGACCGCACGGAACAATCACAACCTGCACGCTGGCGACGCGCGGAGGTAACACCAGTCCTTGGTTATCTCCGTGAACCATGACCATCACACCGATTGTGCGAGTCGAAAGCCCCCACGAGTTTTGCCAGACGTAGGTCTTGCCCTGCGTAGGATCGTTGGGGTCTTCGACGAAAATGTTGAACATCTCCGGGCGCGAGAAATTCTGCCCGAGACAGTGCGATGTCGCGCCTTGGATTCCGCGACCGGATGTGGGAATGAAGCCTTCGACGGTGGTCGTGTACAGACCGCCTGCGAATTTCTCCTTTTCGGATTTGACACCCGGAATGACGGGAACAGCAAGCAAGTCCTCGAATACGCGCCGGTACAGATCAAGGATCTGGCGAACCTCGGTGTCGGCTTCCGGTTTGGTGAGGAATGCGGTGTGGCCCTCTTGCCAGAGGAATTCACGGGTGCGAAGGAACGGCTGGGGATTCTTAAACTCCCATCGTACAACACTGTTCCATTGGTTCAGCTTCAGAGGAAGATCGCGATGGCTCTTGATCCATTTCGCATAGTCTGATAGAAAGTGAGATGAATGTCGGAAGCGCAGTCGACAGCGTACATGGATACATGGCAGTTTCTGACGTCGGACGAATGGCAATGGGTTCTTCGAGATCGGAGTTGCCGCTGAGGAGCATGTAAACAAAAGCGGTTCGGAAGGAAACCAAGTACTGACGCTCTGGTGACCCATGCTACCTCGGGCGAGAAACCTTCGATGTGGTCCTTTTCACGCTCCAGGACCTTTTGCGACACAAACATGGGGAAATACGAATTTTGAACACCCAGTTCCTTTATCTCCGCGTTGAACCATTCTAGGGGACGTGTCGGTGGCGAGCGGTGATATGAGTTGACACACGTACGGGTTATCTCTTCCCATATGCTATAGGACCAGGGCTTGAGGATGTAGCAGCCGCTTACGCTGTAGTAATCGAGCATGTCCGCTTTGATGAGAACCTATCCGTGGATGAGCGGGGCATTTCATTTCCACTGCCAAGCGTACATTGGTGTACCACGCAGGGAAGTCGACCTCCTTCTTGACGCCGATGGCGATCTGCACAGCGCCCTCTATCTTGGCGTCTTCTTTGTCTTTCGGAGCAGGTTTCGCAGCGGGTTTCGCAGCTGGAGCGGAGTCTAAATTAGTGAAATCCACCTCTTGGATTTTCACCGCGTCGGTTTCGAGGTGTCGGAGATAGGCAATAATGTCTTTTCCCGAGAAGAAGACGGTCGAGCTGGAGGACAGCGCGTGGACGGCAAAGAGGGAAGAAGAGGACGCGATGGACGAGTCGACGACAGTTGCGACCTTGGGGAAGGTTTCCGCATTGAGGGCGAGCGGAGATACTGGATCGATGAGGAAGCGCGATCGGAGCAAAGAAGAGAGACAACATACACGAGTTTTTGTCGAGAGCGAAAAACTCGGTCAGGAGATCCTCTGGAGCAAGGCGCAACTCTTTGAGGCCGAGTTTTTTGCCAATCGCGCCCGAGTTTGTTTCGGTGTCATCGCGGGCGATTACAACAACGGGGACGGGGGTTGCTGTTTTCGCGGTTTTGGGTTTGTAGACGAGGGTCTTGATGAGTTCAAAGGTCTTTGTGGGGACCGAGGGGTGTGCATCGAGAGCCTGGCGCCACGTCGCGGGGGAGGTGGTGTCGGCGTGGACGACGTGGGCGGCGGGGGGCGATGGAGATGGCGTCGAAGGATTTTTTGAGAGAATCCATGGTGGATGCAACAGATGAAAGTCGAGATATCAGTATCGATGACTCGACGCGTCTCGGTCTCAATTGACTCGATAATACTCTGCCCAATGCGTTTCTCGCAAGGAACATATCCTTATTCGATATCCGCAAGATATCCCCGTAACTTGTTGTACATATTCCATATAAATTACTCGGACTTTAAGCGGCGTCAGCAAACTCAGACCGCGCCGTATAAATACGAGGCAGATAACGGGAGCTGTTCTAGCAGCAGTGAGGCAACTTCCTATCCACAACCATGACCACCCTCCATCCCCCCCGCTTGGGGAGCTTTTCCGCCTTCCCCAGCGCACCGGGCACCCCTGTCCACTCCATTCAGTCCATGAGACGGAAGGGCGCTGGCCACAGCGGCCCTCTCCCCAAGATCCTCGTTGCCAACCGCGGTGTATGCCCTGCTGATCCACTCGCAATCTCATCCAACTCTTCATGCCCAGGAAATCGCAATTCGCGTCTTTAGATCCGCTCATGAACTCGCAATGCACACCGTGGCCATCTACTCGTTCGAGGACCGCCTCTCCGCCCATCGCCAGAAGGTCCGATCATACCCATCGAATGAGTTTCCCGACTGACCCCAGCAGTCCGACGAAGCTTATCAAGTAGGCAAGGGGCTCACCCCCGTCGGCGCGTATCTGGCCCAGGACGATATCATCAGGATTGCCCTCGAACATGGCGTCGACATGATCCATCCAGGGTGCGTTCTATAATTACCTTTGCACCATTGCCAATATCATTCCACCCAGATATGGTTTCCTGTCCGAGAACGCAGAGTTCGCCCGTAAAGTCGAGCAGGCTGGCCTTGCATTCATTGGCCCCTCTCCCGAGGTAATCGATGGTCTGGGTGATAAAACAAAGGCGCGCACCCTCGGTATGTCGCGTCCATTCCGCGGCAATCACTACTTAGATGCTTCTTAGCCATGAAGGTCGGTGTCCCCGTCGTTCCCGGTACACCTGGTCCCGTCGATACATACACCGATGGCGACGCGTTTATCAAAGAATACGGTTTCCCAGGTGAGCCACTACCGCGCCACTCTCGTCATTTTCTCTCATTATCGTTTGCAGTCATTATCAAGGCGGCTATGGGCGGTGGCGGACGCGGAATGCGCGTCGTTCGCGAACAATCCGACTTTAAAGACGCGTTCGAACGCGCGACTAGCGAGGCCAAATCCGCGTTCGGAGACGGAACAGTCTTTATCGAACGGTTCCTCGAACGCCCCCGTCACATTGAGGTCCAGCTCCTCGCCGATGCCCAGGGCAATACCATCCACCTCTTTGAACGTGATTGTTCGGTACAACGCCGTCATCAGAAAGTCGTCGAGGTTGCTCCGGCGACCCATTTACCCGAGGAAATTCGCCAGGCGATTCTTGCCGACGCGATTAAGCTCGCTAAGAGTGTCGGGTATCGGAATGCCGGGACTGCAGAGTTTTTGGTCGACCAAATGGGGAGACATTACTTCATTGAAATTAATCCTCGCATCCAAGTCGAACACACTATCACAGGTCCGTCTCTGCTCTACTTTTTCTCGCCTCTCTAATCTATTCTCCCAGAGGAGATTACCGGAATTGACATTGTTGCGGCTCAAATCCAGATTGCAGCTGGAGCGACCTTGCCACAACTCGGGCTAACACAAGAGGCCGTCACTAAACGCGGTTTCGCGATCCAGTGCCGTATCACGACCGAAGATGCATCCCAGGGCTTCCAACCTGACACTGGCAAGATTGAAGTCTATCGCAGCGCGGGTGGTAACGGTGTTCGGCTCGATGCCAGCTCTGGCTTCGCCGGGGCTCAGATAACGGTGTGTAGTTTTTCCCCCAGTCCTAATGTTTATTCATGTTGTATAATTTAGCCCCACTACGACAGCTTGTTGGTCAAATGCACCGTTAGCGGCACAACATATGAGGTTGCACGTCGCAAAATGCTGCGAGCCCTGGTAGAATTCCGTATCCGTGGTGTCAAGGTTCGCCGAGACTGATGTTTTTGAATCTCCTGTTAACCTTGGACTACTAGACAAACATCCCATTCTTGTTCCGCCTTTTGACCCATGATGTCTTCATCGGGGGCAAGACTTGGACTACGGTAATTAATACAGTGATTTTAGCATTCCCATTCCTCAGTCCCCGCAATAGTTCATCGACGATACCCCCGAGCTCTTCAAACTGGTACAGAGCCAGAACCGGGCCCAGAAACTGCTTGCGTACCTCGGTGATCTCGCCGTCAACGGTAGCTCTATCAAAGGCCAAGTTGTAAGCCTTCAATGTAACTTACGTCTCGCATTCCCTGCTAACGTTGACGCAGGGTGAACCTGGACTGAAGGACGATGTCGTCATTCCCAAATTCCAGAACCGCGAGGATCCTATCAACGGCCCTCCGCTCGATGCATCGTTCCCCTGTGAAGTCGGCTGGCGGAACATCATCGTCGAGCACGGACCCGAGGCCTTCGCCAAAGCCGTTCGCGAGTACCCCGGCACCCTCATCATGGACACAACTTGGCGTGACGCCCACCAGTCGCTCCTCGCTACCCGTCTGCGCACGACCGACATGGTCAACATTGCCAAAGAGACCAGCTACGCTCTAGCGAATGCATACAGTCTCGAGTGCTGGGGAGGAGCGACTTTCGATGTTGCGATGCGATTCTTGTACGAAGACCCCTGGGAGCGTCTCGTATGTTATATTTTACTTGTGAGGGCATCATGATGCTCACGCGTATCAGCGAACTCTGCGCAAACTCGTCCCCAACATTCCTTTGCAGGCTTTGGTCCGCGGCGCAAATGGAGTCGGATATACCAGTTACCCGTATGTTTTCTCTGTGGTATTTCGTTGATGTGCATTGACTTTGTCGCAGTGACAATGCCATCTACGAGTTCTCCAAGAAAGCCGTAGAGAACGGCCTAGATATCTTCCGAGTTTTCGACTCGCTCAACTACTTTGGTATGTCGTTTCTGGTCGGTTATTATGTCTAGTTGCTGTTACTGAGCCCTCCTTGTAGAAAATGTGAGTGAAGGGCAGTTAGACCTATCACCTTGCTAAACATCCATCCAGATGAAACTAGGTATCGATGCGGCCAAGAAGGCTGGCGGTGTCTGCGAGGCTGTCGTGTGCTACAGTGGTGATGTGGCGAGTCCGAACGAGAAGAAGTACACGTTGCAGTACTACCTCGACTTTGTGGACCAGCTCGTGAAGGAGGGAATCCACGTTCTCGGTGTCAAGGATATGGCCGGTTTGTTGAAACCCGAGGCGGCCAAACTGTATGTCCTTTCTCTACCTCTTTCTACGGTTATTTTGACACTTTCTAGGCTGATTGGGGCAATTCGCAAGGCACACCCTGACCTTCCTATCCATGTGCATTCCCACGACACTGCAGGTATCGCCGCCGCCAGTATGATCGCTGCAGCTGCTGCCGGCGCCGACGTCGTTGATGTCGCCATTGACAGTACGTTGTTATCGTCCTAAATTGTGTGTTTGTGCCGCTAAATTTGTTCCAGGCATGTCTGGTTTAACGTCTCAGCCATCTATGGGAGCCGTGTGCATGGCATTGGAACAGACGTCTCTCGGGACTGGCATCAGGTTCGAAGATATCCAAGCCCTCAATCTCTACTGGAGCCAAGTTCGATTACTCTACTCCTGCTTCGAGGCCAACGTGAGAGCGTCGGATTCGAGTGTTTTCGACCATGAAATGCCTGGAGGACAATATACCAATCTCATGGTGTGTCTTTCTGATTCAGGAAAACTTCCTCTTCCATCTCATGTTCTCTGTAGTTCCAAGCTTCTCAACTGGGTCTTGGGACCCAATGGACGGGTAGAGCCTCTTCCATTCCATTCCCTTGTATGGCTTTTTACGAAAATCTCTCGCAGTCATCAAGCAGAAATACATCGAAGCCAACGATCTCGTAAGTTACTTCTGTTGGCCCGCCGACATAGTCTGATCTCGTGGACAGTGCGGGAACATAATCAAAGTAACTATCAGTGATTCACGCTCGCCTGTGTGTTGACTTTGCTTAGGTCACACCCTCATCCAAAGTGGTCGGAGATTTTGCTCAATGGATGACCTCCAATTCGCTCTCCAAAGAGCAGGTCATCGAGCGTGCTGAGCAGCTCGATTTCCCGTCTTCCGTCGTAGAATTTTTCCAGGGCTACCTCGGGCAGCCGGTGGGAGGATTCCCGGAACCCTTGCGCACTCGAATTATCCGAAACAAGACCAGAATTGACGGCCGCCCTGGTGCCACTATGACCCCTTTGGACTTCAAGAAGATCAAAGCAGATTTGCGAAGCACCTTTGGGAAGCACATTACAGATGCGGATGTCATCTCGTCGGTGATGTACCCCAAGGTAACCCGTGCCTTCTCGGTGATACGGTCGGTGTGTTGACAAGTTGCATAGGTGTTCGAGGAATATCAAGGATTCATCGAGAAGTATGGTGATCTGAGGTACGTTTACTTTTCAGTTCTGTTGTTGAGTGCACACTAAAATATACTGCCCAGCGTTATTCCCACACGCTACTTCTTGGGGCGCCCCGACATTGGCGAAGAGATGCACATCTCCATCGAAAAGGGGAAGACCCTGATCATTCGCCTCATGGCGGTGGGTCCCGTAGTGGAGGGTCGTGCCCAACGCGATGTTTGGTTCGAAGTAAATGGAGAGGTGCGGCCGGCTAAAGCCCATAGCCTCGTGCGAACTGACTCTATTTTACCTCAGGTCCGCGCGGTTTCCGTCGAGGACAAGAACTCAGCTGTCGAAACTGTCTCGCGGGAGAAGGCCACCAACGATCCTGGATCGGTTGGGGCGCCCATGTCTGGTGTGGTGGTCGAGGTTAGAGTAAAGGAAGGCCAGGAAATCAAGAAGGGTGATCCGCTTGCTGGTATGTGCTATCACTGCCCGCGGGTTCTGAAGCTTACGGTCTTGCGCGTAGTTCTGAGCGCGATGAAGGCGAGCATTCACTCAAGTACACGACTATACCAGGTTATTGACGATCATCACAGATGGAGTCGGCTGTTACCGCACCAGTGTCAGGACACATCAAACGTGTGGTTGTGCAGGAAGGTGAGTACTGGTCTGTCCTTCCTTCTCTGATTATACTCAGCTATCGGCGTTAGGCGATTCAATCAACCAAGGGGATCTCACCGTCGAAATTGTTCACTGATGAATTGATGAAAGCTAGAAATATACTTTGTACTGCATACTACATGAACGAGAAGAATGATTCAAGAATACAACTTCGTCGCAGCCTCGAGATGCTCCACCGCCTCTTTGTGAAGCTCTTCAACGATTTCCTGTTGGTTTAAAAATGTGAGGGAGTGCGCGTGAATTTGAGAAGCGTTCTTTCCTTCGCCGGTTGGGTCTGATTCATTTGGCCCACGCCTGTGCCAGCCCAGACGATCAGACGATCTATATCTTGATTCTTGACCCCCTCTTGGAACTTGCTCTTCAATGCTCCGAGGTCGAGTCCCTTCTCGAAATCTTTAACCGTACCTGTTCATTTCGTTTGAGTTTCCCGAGTTTTTCATGCGCTCGCCGCACTTGCCGTTTCGTAAACCCCTTCCATCGATGCCTGCGGGCCATCCGAGCGTGTCTCTAGCATAATCCCAGGCCTATCGACCGAATTCAATCAGCGGAAAGAAACCTCACGTAAGAGAGCTGGATGGTACCATGCTTCGCACTGACAGATCCGAGTCAGCGCTCACAAGAGCGTTCCGTTGTAAATCGGAGTATAGGCTTTCATGCGCAAGGAGGAAGCGAGTGCCTAGTGGAAGTAATTTGAATATTCATATGAAAAAAAAAATGAGATTTTTTACCGTAAACGGCCCCAGCGGCACCCAGGGTCAGCACAGACGCTAGATGCCCTCCGTTAGCCAACCCTCCAGCCGCGAGGACCGGGGGACTGTCTGCCGGCAGAGCAGCCAAAATCAAAGGAAGGAGGTTCTGCAGCGGCAAAGCATATCCCGCGCCATGCCCTCCGCTCTCCACGCCTAAAGAAGGACCTCAGATTGGAACCATGCGCAGCGGTATGTCCGCGTTTCACCTTGCGCCACAATGCAATCTACTTTCCATTCGTGAGCAGCGATGAGAGCTTCTTTAACCGTGGAGATTTGAATGAAGATGAGGGTCTTTTTATCCTTGCCGATGCGGCGGTCGTGGTCTCGAATGAGTTGGATCCACTGAGCCAGATTTTCACCGAAAGCAAGCCAAACGGCTTGAACGTTTTGCTCCAGAGCGATGGGCAACAGCTCAACCAAGGTCGACTTGGATTTCTCTAGTTGCCAACCTAGATAGCCGACGCCAACGGGAAAGTCAACTTCTGTTGAATGAGTTGAACCTGGCGTTTGAAATACAGAGCGAGCCAAAGACAACTGTTGCTTGAAGTCTGTAGGTGAAGCACCGTAACCTTGAGATTTAAGGCTGGGTGTTAGATTCGGAAATCTAGGCCTGTAAGATTTGAACCTGCGGAGAGAAACCCAAATCCTCCTGCCGACGACACCTGTCCAGCCAGTTTCCCTGGATGTATATTAGTACGTTCAAATTTAAATCTGAATTCCCACCGCCTGCTGCTCCGGCCATTGGCGCTGGGGAGAGTCAGTATTCAGGCATTCTGTTTCAGAAAAATAATTGGTACGCAGGACAACTGGCGTTCTAATGCCTGTTTGCCTGAGTAAGTATGATACAGCAAAAGCGAACAAATGAGGTGGTAGTCACCGAGCAATCGCGTCAACTTCGTGTTAAAGACCTTCGCTGAACGCGACATGGTGGTGGTACTTAGTCAAGAGCAGGAATATTCCTACTCCGGTCCGCACGACGGAGAAGTTCGGACAAGTTCGGGAATCGGGAGCGCCCAACTTCCAAGAAGGTCGGACAGACAAGTGTACACATTCATAATACAAATCTAAATATACGACAAAGCAACCGCCAGTTGAGTCTTGAAATTATTCAGACTTGACCCCGGAACAGCCTACAAATGTAACCTCAGAACACCCGCCAGGACAATGTATGTCTACACAGTCAGGGTGACATGGCCTGCTAATGATTGGCCCGGTTAAGTCAACGAGGGTCGGGTCTTGAGATTTCGTTGGTGGGAGGTCACCTCGAGCTGTTTCCTCGAAAGCGGGGAGAATGCTGAAGATTGGCGTGGGTGGTACGCCGGGGTGTTGACGGCGCTTCCTCTTCTTCTTCCCTTCTTCGCCGGCTCGAGCTCGTTGGGTCCAGTCACGGCCCACCCCTTCTGTTCAAACCTGGCACCGAGCGTCGCAGAAAAGTTCTTGAAGTCGTCCTGTGCTGGACGGACAATACTCTTCGCGATGACGATAGCAGGCGTCTCCGTGTCGTAGTGATACACTGGATTCGGTCCATGTTCGACGACGCGTCTCGGAACCTTGGTTGGGGAAATCAGAGCAGAAAGGTGCTTGTCGGGTGGAGGACGCAGCAGAGAGGCTTCAAAGACGGGAACGTCGCGTTTCTTGGTCCACATCGCAGGAGGGGTGTTGGGCACATCAGTCAATGGCAGGCGTTCCACGACTGGTTGACCTGCTTTCCCATCCGAAACAGGTGCAGTGCCAGAATCCTTTTGCGACGCTTCCCCGGACTGCGGCGGCGCAGCAGATAGCCCCAAGTCCGCAACGACAGAAGATGGAGAAGAACTGAATCCCATTGAGCATCGTTTCATTTCCCTAATCGTTTTCTGAGAGACAACATCGAATTCAGGCACAGGAGAAAGCGGCCGCGGAAGAACAGAAACCGAAGGGGCGTGTCTCATTCGTCGCTGCGGGCGAGCCGGTGCCGTGGGGTTGGCTGGAGTCGGGGAAGGAAGAAGAATCGGAGAAGCGAGCAAAGGCGACGATGCAATAGGTTGAGTGGAAGGGATAACTTGTGGACAAGTTTCAGGAAGAATGGTAGCTGTGCGCGTCGATTTTTGCAGACTCGCCGGTGTCGACGTCAAGTCATGTTGCCAACGCTCCAAGAAAAGGCCGGCGGGAGAGTCTGCAGTGGCTTGTGCAACATTGATAGAACGAGGCATTGGTGCCAAGGGAGAGCAAGACGGGTGACGACGCTCGACAAAAAGAGTGGTGGGTGAGTGAAGCAGGCTGGGAGAGCCAAGCAAGGGAGAATGAGGCGAGGCCAACAAAGGAGAGCGAGGCGGGCCAGCGAAGAGGCGCGCGGTGAATTCTACATTGTTATTGAAAGGTGACGCCGGCGAGCGGGGAACGTTCGAGGGACCGGGAAACGGCAAAGAGGGCGTGGCAGGCAAAAGAGGTGTAGACGGTAGGGATGAGAGTGACGGGTATTCGTACGGAAGTCTGCGCTGGGCAATTTGGCGCTGTCTCGGGGATAGAAGTTGTTGGTTGGGCGAGCAAGGTGGAAACTCATGGCGATTCAAGATGGTGGGACTCGGCAAAGGAGGACGCAGTGGCGCAAAATGGCGAGTATCGAGCTGAGGTGGAGGAAAAGCGGCAGACGCGCCGAGGATTGGTGGACGAGGGCGGACAGCACGGCGTTGGAGGTACTCGGCGAGGGAACATAGGACTATGAGGGATAGACCCAGGAGCTCAAGAGACGAGACGACCATGATGGTCAGGAGCAAGCGTGAATAGCAAACAAGGCCACTTTTTATAGCCATTTTTCTACTATATTACATTGGCTTTGCTGGTAGCTGCGTGAGCAGCACGCCGTAGCGCTTTTTAATCGTCACACGATGGCGCGAGAACTTGTCGTCGGGCGAGAAACGCGCTGAAAACAGTCAGAAAAAGTCGACAAGGCAGGAGTAACAAGCACCAGGATGTGCGGATTTTGTTATGCGGCCAGAGTCGGTGACTTTCTGGAAATGAAATGAATATGTGCACAGAGGAATCCAGACAAGACATACTTTGAGGGTGTAGACTCTGTTGCCGGTCTCGTCTGTGGTGTACATTAGGTGCATGGTGGTACAGACGAAAAGGCACGTGAGGGACTGATTTTCAAGACGCGTCTCGTCTCTCACCTCCACCTTATTCCGCGTCCATGAGTCTCAAGGTCCCCAAGAACAATAATCTCCCAATCTTCAAGGATGGGTACAAATATCTCCAGGGTCTCGACGAGGCCATTCTCCGCAACATCGAGGCCGTCGTCGAGCTCTCCGATCTCGTCCGCACAAGTTTCGGCCCCAATGGTAAAATACTCGGTACTCACCTCTCCCCTCTAATCCCCAAAACCAGGCCGGAATAAACTCATAATAAATCATCTCGGGAAGCTCTTTGTCACCTCGGACGCGGCCACCATCATCCGCGAGATCGAGGTCGTCCATCCTGCCGCCAAGCTGCTCGTAATGGCTTCCCAGGCACAAGAGGCCGAGAACGGCGATTCTACAAACCTTGTAATCATCCTCGGCGGCGAACTCCTCAAAAAAGCAGAGAATCTTCTCATTATGGGCCTCAAGCCCACAGATATCATCCCTGGCTACGAGCTCGCGTGCACGAAGGCCCTCGCAGAGCTCGAAAGTGCGCCCCGATCTTCATATCCCCGTTGTCCGTCTAATCGCGCGATATAGCACTGTCCACATTCAGCCTTCCGACGCCCATGACCCCGTCGACGCTCGCCGCGGCCCTCAAGCCCGCACTCGCGTCAAAACAATACGGGCTCGAGGACCCGCTGGCTGCTCTCATCTCCGAGGCCGCGCTCGCAGTTATGCCCACTAACCCGCGAAACTTCAATGTGGACAACGTCCGCGTCGTAAAAATAATGGGCGGAAGTCTGGCAAACAGCCGCGTCGTGCAAGGGATGGTGTTTGGCCGCGAACCAGAAGGTGAGCATACGGCTTCAGCTCAATTTTTTTTTTGCTTAGGTGTCTGCCTCCAGGCTCCATCAAACACGCCAAAAAGGCCAAAGTGGCCGTGTTCACTTCGGCTCTAGACATTGCGCAGACGGAGACGAAGGGGACGGTACTCATCAAAAACGCAGAAGAGATGCTCAACTTTACATCAGGCGAAGAAAAGCACCTCGAGATGGTGCGTGTTGTCCATCGATTAATTCCTTACTCATATCTACTCAGGTTATCTCCCAAATCGCCGCTTCGGGCGTCTCTGTCGTGATCGGGGGCTCGTCAATGGGTGATTTAGCTCTGCACTACCTCAACCGCCACAACATCGCCGTCCTCAAGGTGCTCTCTAAATTCGAGCTGCGGCGGCTCTGCCGTGTCGTGAACGCGACGCCGCTCGCGCGCATGGGCCCGCCGACGCCGGAGGAGATGGGCTATGTCGACGTCTTCGAGACGATCGAGATTGGTGGCGACCGTGTCACTGTCCTCCGACAACTCGTCGACGGCGACGACGGCTTCGACCCGACGAGCAAAGGTGACCGCACCAAGACCGCGACGATCGTGCTGCGCGGTGCAACTGCCAACAGCCTCGACGACCTCGAGCGCGCGGTAGACGACGGTGTGAACGTGCTCAAGGGGCTGATCAAGGATGGACGGATGGTACCGGGCGCCGGCGCAGTGGAAATCGAGCTCGCGCGGCGAGTGGAGAATTATGGCGCAGGGCTCAAGGGCCTGCCCCAGCACGGTGTGAGGCGGTTCGCCAGCGCGCTAGAGTGTGTACCGAGAACACTCGCGGAGAATGCGATGGGCGGAGCAGAGGGCAACGAAGTAGTGAGCCGGTTGTGGGCGAAGCATGAGGCTGCCGGTGGCGAGGCATGGGGCGTCGACGTAGAGGTTTGTTACGCCCATATATCTCCTCCCTCATACTAATTCCTTTCCAGGCCGAAACCGACGGAACTCTGGACGCATCGGCGACCAAGATATACGACTCGCTTGCCTCAAAGGCGTGGGCAATTCGGCTCGCAACAGAAGCCGCCGTGTCGGTGCTGAGCGTCGACAGCATCATCATGAGCAAACCGGCGGGAGGGCCGAAAATACCGCAGCAATCAGGCAACTGGGATAACGACGATTAGAACAAATGTATTAGATACAGAGTTACTACATTCTTTTTAGTACTTTTCGTGTGGAAGGCCGTACTGTGCTATTTCGGCTTTCTCGAGTCCCCAGGTTCGAATAGGGGCTATAACGTTGATTGACAGGCAATTGACAGCTTCCCAATCTGGACACTACTTTTTCTTCCTCATGCCTCGAGCAACTTCAGACAAGTTTTCGCGCGCGCACCAGCCATCTGCAAAAGCATCGTCATCCAAGGATGCAAAATCCTCCTCATCAGCCGGCCGGAATCCAATATTCAAAACAGAACAGTTTGGCCAGCACATCTTGAAAAATCCGCTGGTAGCACAGGGGTGTGTTTTGGGCGTCTATGCATTCACCTGAGAATTCACAAGCCCTCCAAAGTATCGTGGACAAGGCCAACCTACGGCCGACGGATCAAGTCCTAGAAGTTGGGCCCGGAACAGGCAATCTCACCATGAGGATTCTCGAGAAAGCGAAACATGGTCAGCCAGAATACTTACCAAATTCTATCGACGTTGACTTGAAATGTCAGTTACGGCTGTTGAATTCGACCCTAGAATGGCGGCTGAATTGACAAAACGAGTGCAGGGAAAGTGCGTATTCAGACTCATTTTTATGTTGTTTGATGCCGATGCGCGACAGACCCGAGCAACGAAAACTCGAAATCATCATCGGGGACTTTGTCAAGGCAGAACTGCCCTACTTTGACGTCTGTATCTCCAATACACCGTACCAGGTGTGTTGCCGACAATTCAATTATTCACTCTCGTTATATCTTGTTCGCAGATTTCGTCTCCGTTAATATTCCGCCTACTTTCACATCGGCCCCTGCCGCGCGTCTGCATCCTCATGTTCCAACGTGAATTTGCCCTCCGCCTCGTCGCACGACCATCGACCGAGCTGTGGTCACGCCTATCCGCCAACGTCCAGCTCTACGCAAAGGTCGACCACATAATGAACGTCGGCAAGAACAATTTCCGGCCGGCACCAATGGTCGAGAGCAGCGTCGTGCGTGTTGTGCCAAAGGACCCGCCGCCTCCGGTCAAGTTCGAAGAGTTTGACGGCCTCGGCCGCATCCTGTTCAGCCGTCGGAACAAGACCGTGCACGGGAACTTCATGGCCAAGGGCGTCATCGACATGCTGGAGAAGAACTGGCGGACGTGGTGCGCTGAGACTGACCAGGTCGGTTCGCGTATCCCCTCTCATTTACGCACTCTGATGCTAGACAGATGGTCGAGGACAACGTAGACATGAAGGCCAAAATCGAGCAGGTACTTCTGGATACGGGCAACAGCGAAAACCGCGCCGCAAAAATGGATGTCGACGACCTGTTAAAGTACGTAGTTCTGCAAATTCGCTTGGCTTTTATTGATATTTCTTTCAGGTTGTTGTCTGCGTTCCATGACATCGGGGTTCACTTTGCATGAAAATGTCCACGAGGCAAACATGGTTGCGATTTTCCGGCTCAGCCATACCGCCGCTGACCTCAAGCAACACGTATCAACGTGCAGTCAGATGTCCGTCGACCGGCTTTGATGCGATCGCTCAGTAGACGGAATCATTTCTGCGCTCATCCAGCTCATAACCATTTATGGCTAGTCCTGCATGTTCCAAGTGCTCAAGCCCTTGGTGGCTCAGCTTCGTCAACGATTCCAAATCTCTAGATCTATAATTCTATGACAAAGCTATATAACACATAAAGTAGCATATATTGAGAGCAACCCAAATCCATCATCTAACATGCCGAACAGTAAGCGGAATTTTCACAGACGTCTGCGGTGATTGAGAAACAGAAACCACCCCAAAAAAGCAAGTTGCGACTTACAGCCAAACCCTGTGCGTTCGCGATCGCAGTGCACGCGTGAGAGTGAGAACAGAAACTAGTCGTGTAATGCAGCAACTCACAGACAGCGATGTCTCCTTGTATTTAACCTATCCAATCGCATGAGCACAGAAAGAAGAGATCGAGGGCGGAGATCGGACTGACACTCATATCCGCTGCGGTAAGGCGCATTGCTTCGATGGCCTCGTCCAGCGTCACACTATAGACGCCATCGCTCGCAAGGGACAGCTGCGCTGCCGTGACTGCCTTGACAGCTATCCGCAGACCCATTTAGTGCATCACGAAACAGCTTAGAAATTTCCATACCCCCGAGACTGTTTCGTTCAATACACGGCACCTGGACCAGCCCATCGATGGGATCGCATGTCAGACCCAAATTGTGCTCTATGCGCGTCGATCAGTAAGTGGACCGGTGCCGACAGACAACTTACCTATACCAATCTCGGCGGCCTAGATCGCGATATAAACGGTGACAACGCAGAAAGGTGGAATGAAAGTACCTGTAGCACCGTTTCGGGCGACGCTGGACACTGGTGTCAGGAACAGGAAGTTCACCAAACGGGGACTCACCGCCCATACACGCCGCAAAGCCAGCGCTCGCCATCGAACAAGCCACTAGATCCGTTATATCATTATCCCCAGCCACGAAAAAAAAAATTGCAGCGTGTGGAACACTCACCGCCGACCTCTGCCTGGCACCCGCCCTCGGCAGCAGAGATGGTGCTCCCGCGTTTGAATAGCATGCCGATAGCCTGCAAGTAAGTAACGACAGATTATGCATGGTGGCGAACGCCACGGCGAGCTGGTCTCACCGATGCCGTCAAAAGGAACGTGATCACACTCTTCTCTGGATCGTCGGTCACAAACTGAGAAATGAGAGATGAGAGACATATAATTTATCCATGAGCCTATTCCGTACCTCCAGGATGTACTTGAGCACAGCAGGGATGACACCCGCCGCTCCATTAGTGGGCGAAGTCACGATGCGGCTCCAAAAACACAATAATCAGACTCAACGTAAAAAAGGAGGGGATAAAAACAAACCCGCCACCCGCATTTACTTCGTTTACAGCGATGGCGTAACATGACAGAAAGTCCATTGCAGGAATCACCGTTTTCCTCTGGACACACCATTGTCAAGACAAAAAGAAGGAATAAAAAAATGGCCGCACCGGCGGCATAGGCAGTACGGCATGCTCGAACGACCCGACGACGCGTGTAGGTCGTGAGACCGCGGGGCGTAGACGTGTGGGGGCGTCCAGATCTACGGTGACTTGAGTATGTGTCGGCAGCCCATGGTTCGGCGCATCAATCACGGCAGCCGAGGAAGACCCCGCCGTAATGCGAGGACCAGTCAACGGGGATGCTATTCCGGGATAAAAGCTGTTACATCCATCACAGGTCAAAATAAATGATACAGAGTGGCGCGGTTACGGACCCTCGCATAAGTCTTCGATAGAGCATCGGCGCCCTCCGGCGCAATTGTAAACGGCCAGGCAATGTCGTCTCGGTTGATGAGACACCCGTGCGGATGCATTCGTCCATGACACTCCAGATGCGCATGATCTTGGCATGCACCTCCTCATCCGAATAGCCAAACGACCTCTCATTGTCCCAAACAATCTGGGCGATGGTCATCTGTGGGCGGTGAGGTTCGAGATCCACGCTAGACTTGCGACGCCCGTACATTATGCTTTTTCGTCAGCTCGAGCAAGCTATTTCCTGACGAGAACGGGTACGGAATGGCCTCAGGCCCCGGTTCCGAGTCTAGGTCTTGCTCCGGCTCCGACGATGCATCCTCCGCGGAGAGGGCGGACGAAGAGGTTGCTTCGGAAACGGTGTCTCCCTCCGGCGGGGCGTGAACCTGATGGAGGCGGGCGGCATGAACAGCCTTTTTGTCGACGCCCATATAGAAAAGATTCTCGTCGACCTTGGTCTTGTCGTTGACCACAAAGCCGCCGCCAACGCTAAAGTACTCGTTGGTCGCCAGGAGGTCACCCTCCTCTCCAAAGACGCTGAAGCGCATGCCATTGGGGTGCGTCGGCAGGACTTGTTCCCAGCGCCAAAGCATGTCCCGATTCATGTCATAGTGAATTCTTTTACTTTTATTATCTGCAGTGATTGTCTTGGAACCGAGCAATTTACCTGTGATGACCGGCCAACAAGAGGGACTTGCCCGTTACAATGGTTTCATACCGGGAAGGGATCGTGCCAGTGTCTATAGTCTCTGGATCGCTGGCAGACACTCAACAGGACGTTGAATCAACGGCGGCGTGCGGCTTACCTGCCTTCGAGACCCAGCAAAATGGCTTGGGGCGTATGATGGCTGGCGGGCAGGTATCAGATCGAGACCCGCGTCAAGAACGCGTATGTACCCTTTGCCTGTCGCAGCCAGAGAACCATAGCTGCAGCGGTCACGTTTATTTAATATGCGAGGCCAAGACTCAGACTGTCAGTGTCGAAGAACGCACAGGGTGATCTTCACTGTCCGGACCTATACAAAATGGGATTATGCATATGGGTGGACGAGCAGTTATTAGCGAGCTACCTTGTCGAGGAGGTCAAGCTCCTTGAGATCTACGGGCAAGATGGAGAGATGGTAGGTCGCGAAGATGAGCAAATACCTAGGTACGAGCTGGTATCAATAAAGCGTCTGTCAAGAGAAACTGACAAGTACCTGCACAGAAGATTTTGCCAGCGCGCATAGGTCCGACGGTGTGAGACGAAGAGGGGCCAACACCAATACTGAAAAGATCGAATGTTGAAATGACTGCGTGCGCATCAGGGGGCGTGGTCGACAATGGACGACACAGACGCGGCAGAACGCGCATGAGCGCGCTGCGGGCAAACATTGGCGGAGGGGTGACCGTGACTCGAGCCAATCACAACCTCAGAATTGGCCCGACTTGATACGGGCTGTTTGGATGCATTTTCTATCTACTTGCGTGTCTAGAGTACTCCCTGACAAAATTGTCGTTGGTTGGCCTGCCACCAACCAACCACTCGGCTATCCCCTGATTTCCATACTGCTTGCAGATCCCGCGCTGATGGAATGGCCATGCTCTGCCCGAAGAGCCCGCCAGCACATCTTCCCCAAGTGTTTTTTTATTTAATTTTGAGAGAGGTTGAAGATTGAGCGACCTGTGAAACGTGGGGTCGTCGTATAGCTTGACTAGAGGAAGTGTTTTTGAATACTTGAATGTTGAGATTTCAGGATTAGACTTGTGTTGTGATGGATGTCCGGTTGTGACAGTGATTCAGTGAAACAGCTGACTCCTGGAATAGAGCCATATCCTTCATTCCACATAATATCTATTGCGACGCCGAGGACCGTATCCTGCAATCCCTGGAATGGCCTCGACCCCGAGTCGCAATAACCACGCCTTCCCCCCGGCCTCGACCTCGTCCCCGGCGTTTCCACAAAAACTCCCATCTCCATCAACGCACCCTCACTTCTTCCTCCGCATCCTCTGCAAGCTTCCCCGCAAATGTCTCATCTCCCGCTGCTCCGGCCGTTGCTCTGACCCTTGACGCGCTACTCAACGCTCACGCCGGGGCTCAGGACCCCAAGCTTGCCTCACTCGACCAGGCTGTCGCTGAGCGCAACGTCCTTAGCTCCCAGAATGCTCAGCTCTGGAAGCTCATCGAAAAGCAGCGCACAGGATACAACCAGATCCTCAAGGAGCTTGAGCGCGTTCGCGGCGAGCGCGATGGCTACAAGTCAAAGCTTACCGCACTTGTCGGCGCCTCGCCAGATCGCAGGCGCAAGGAGAGCACCCCGAATGGCACACTGGACTACGTAGACTCCCCGCGCTTGCCACGCACCCCTGCTACCGCTGTAGACGACACCCGTGCGTGTTTGATATTTCCCCGTTTATTTCTACGTCCTGACGCCCGCCCAGAGACGCCCCGCAGAGAGCACCGCCAGCCCGATCGCCAGCAACCCGATATTGCATCGGCGCCCTCCTTCCAGTCAAATTCAATTTCTACACCTCCGCGCCAAAAATCGAGCCTCGCTCCCCTTCTCGTGCCCCCGCGCGCCGAGAGCCTCCCTCTCCCCGCCAGCGCCGTTTCCGCCACCTCCGAAACCGCGCCCTTTAGCCATGGCTCACGGCTTGTTACTCGCAGCGATAGCACTCCCACCACTGGACATAGCACCTCGTCCCATGCTTCGTCCAACGGCGCACACCGCTCGTCCCCCTCGCCTCAACACCCAGACCGCTGTCTACACTCCCCAGACTGCCCCCGTGAGCCATACCGAGTCGTCCGGCCACGGCCACGCACACCACCCCTCCACTGCGACCATCACCCAGCGGGATACCAACCGCAGATCACCACCTCTCCCGGCACCCCCGTCGATGCCCCGTCACCATCGTCATTGCAGGGGGCCCAACGCCGCCGCCCTACTAAGCGATGCCCGCTCTCAGACCCTCTCCCGCGATTCCCGCATCTCGCTCCCGGACGAGGCCCCGTCAATACATCGCCAACATGGGCGACACGCCCGTACCGAGCCCCAAGGTCGACGCCTTTGCTCCCCGCGTTATCCCAGCCACCGCCAGCGAGGGATCTACTCCGGCCATAGCCAGTTCCTCGATCTCGACGACGACGAGGCGGATGACGAAGACGACGACGAGCGGGCCGACTCGGAGGAACCGGGGATGATGACGACGACAGCAGTAGCGGCGCCGAGTTACCTGAGCCAGCGGACCTCAGCCAACACAGCCGTTGTATGCACCCCGCCGGACCGCTACGTCCGAGTTTGAATTTCCTTTACCGCCGCCGACGTTGGGGCGGGCAGCCGCCGTCACAGTCTGATGCTCAGGCACAGGCGCAGGCGCTCGCCAACACTCAGGCACAAGCGGCTGCGTATCAGCAGGCTCAGGACCGGGCGGCGGCCGCGATGGCGCAGCAGCAGCAGCAACAACAGCGAGCACACGAGCAGATGCAACAACAGCAAATGCAGCAAATGCAGCAGCAACAGCAACAACAAATGCAGCAGCAGCAAATGCAACGGCAGCAGCAGGAGCAAGTGTTCCGGCCGTCTGTAGAAACGCTCGTCGACCCCCAAGCACCACTGCAGCCCAACCGCGCTCCACCGCAGCAACAGTTCGCGCAGTCCTCCGAGACGCTCGTCCACCCCCAATCGCTGCAGCCTCAGCGCCCTCGTGAAGCGCCGTCCTACGAGTCGTTTGCTCAGCACCGCTGCAGCCGCAACGCCTCCCCAATGCGAGCACCGTTCCCGCGTCCTTCCGCGCGTTGCCGTTGCTATCCACCGATCTCCCCCACACGAACGTAAACGTTTCACATTCATTCGTGCGGCCAACGACCGCGGGAAGGAGGTGCTGTCGTTTGTCGTGTACGTTGATCCCGGGAACAACAAGGAGGGATGGAAGGTCGAAAAGATGTACTCGGACGTACTCGCGCTCGACCAGCGCGTGCGCAATAGTGTCGGCAAGAATGTGGGCAAAAAGATGGCCAGTCTCCCCGAGGGCAAGTTATGGAAAGACCACGCCCCGGCCAAGGTCGACCAGCGCAAGGTTGGTCACCGGGTTTCCCTCTTATATTGTGCTAACGTGCGCGCAGGCCATCCTTGAGACGTACTTGCAGGCACTTGTCAATCTGCCCGTCAAGAACAACGACGAGGTAATTGCGTTCTTCACGTCCGACATTGTGCGCGAGTACAAGCAGCCCGTCATGCAAGCGGGGCACAAGGAGGGCTATTTGACCAAGCGCGGCAAGAACTTTGGCGGCTGGAAGACCCGCTTCTTTGTGCTACAGGGCCCTGTACTCGAGTATTACGACTGCGTGCGTTTCATTTCTTGTGGTTGTAAAATATTAACTACTTTCCAGCGTGGTGGCGCGCATCTGGGCTCGATCACCGTAACTGGGGCGCAAATAGGCCGCCAGCAGCGCACCGAGCGGCCCACGACGGACGAAGAGAAGGAGTATCGACACGCCTTCCTCATCGTCGAGGCGAAAAAGGGTCCGGGCGGGAACCACCCGCGGCACGTCCTATGCGCGGAGAGCGACGCTGACCGGGACGCGTGGGTTGAGATCCTTGTCCGGTATTTTTCTGGCTCGTACAGCGAGGACCCCGTGTCGTACAGCGGGCCGCCGCCGAACACCAGCAGTGCGTACCCCAACGGTGCACCGCGGCCAAGTACGGAGACGTATGGCGGCCGCTCGTCGAGCCCCGCACGCTCGGTTGACTACTCGCCCGTGGACCGCACACCCGCTGCAGGCGGATTCAACGATTCGCAGGCGGCGCGGCGCGTCATGGAGCAACCCAAGCCCTCGAGCCTGCCCGATTCATCGCCACTCGCGGCGGCGGCGGCGCAAGAAGTCCCATACCAGCGCGCAAACTCTGAGCAAGGGTACTATCCGGACATGCAGAACGGGACACCGGGACGGAGCCGCAGGACGCATTCGCCCGAGCAGCACCGGACGCGGGAGGGGCCCGCAAAGGGGTTCCAGCCGACACTCAATACGGTTGTGTCGTCACCTATTGCGCCGTCGCATCCCCAACACTCGCGCCTGCCCCGCAGGGTTCTGCGCCTCCCCATCCCCAGCAAGGATCTGCGCCGCCCGCCGACAGGGCGCCGTCACCCGAAAAACCCGATTCAAAGGTCAAGATTTCGGGCCCAATGGGTGGGACGCCTATCCCCGCTGGTTACAAATTCGGAGGCAAGGACGCTTCTGCTCCTGACGCTTCCGCCGCTGCTGCGGCCAATGACCGACGAGAAAAGGCCAAGAGCCGGTCTTCTGGGGGGGCTTTGGGCGGTCTGGAGGCAGTACGTTTTTTTTTCAGAGTGTCGATCTTGTTGGCTCATTTTTTTCAGACGACAAGGGGGAAAAGTCGCACACTCCAGTGATGACCTTTATTCCTCGAGCAGTGTTTGGGGTAACGCTAGACGAGTCGCTGGACGTTGCGCAAATCGCCAACCTGCCGGCCATTGTGTTCCGTTGCATTCAGTATTTGGAAGCCAAGAAGGCGGACCAGGAAGAAGGAATCTATCGATTGAGTGGCAGCTCTGCCGTGATCAAGAATCTCAAGGACCGTTTCAATATGGGTAAGAGCCGATATCACCTCAGGTAGAATTGATTTTCAACGTTTCATTTTCTACGTAGAAGGGGACATTGATCTCGTAGGCTCCGACGAATACTGGGACCCGCACGCGATCGCTGGGCTTCTGAAGAGTTTCTTGAGGGAACTGCCTGCCAGCATCCTCACGCACAACCTTCATCTTCGGTTCCTGTCGGTCATCGGTATGTGATATGCACGTTGGCGCCGCCTTATTGACGCCAACGTTACCTAGACTTTGTGGACCCTCAGGAGCGGATCAAGGAGCTCTCGCAGCTTATTGCGGCGCTGCCGATTGCCAATTACAGCTTGCTGCGCGCGCTGACGGCGCACCTGATTCTAATTGTGCAAAACGCGTCGGTGAACAAGATGACGATGCGGAACGTGGGGATTGTGTTCAGCCCGACACTGGGGATCCCGGCGGGGTGTTCAGTTTGATGCTCGGGGAATTCAACCGGGTATTCAATGTGGACGGAGGTGAAGAGCCCGAAGTGCCTGTGCCGGACGAAGGAGCCGCCAAGGAGGGTGGTGACGCAGGAGCATCGGACCGATCTTCAGAGACGCACCGACGTCGGAACAGTCACCAGTACTCTAGTGGCGCTGCCGATCAGCTGCTCGGACTGTCGGGACGGTCATTGACTTGTGAGTTGTTGAATAATTGAATCTCGATTAATACTCACTTGTATATAGCGGCGGAAGAGGGCCCGTCAGATGACGACTCTGTACAGTACGAGAGCGAGACGACGAGAACGGGACGGTCGAGTCGTCAAA
>JARKIC010001563.1:0-111638 GCA_029378375.1 Mycena olivaceomarginata
TCATATTTGCTGGCGATTCGGAAGGCAGTGGTTGCCAACTGTGATCCGGCCGTGTTGGGGGGAATTGTTCTACCGTTCATAACTCAACAGGCCCCGCTCTAACCACAGCTAGCCTATTTTCTATCCGCGGCCGCCGAAGTGATAGACATCCCGCGTTCACTTACAAACTCTTGGACCGCTCGCCGTCTCGTACCAAACACCTGCCGATAAGCATCGAGAGAGGTGCATCAAGGTATGGGGCGTTACGGGAGCGTCTGCTACGCCACTCGCATATGTCGACTCTACTTGGGGGATGACCTGAGTCCCCAGCACGGGTATCCCGAGCTGCTTCTCGGCGAGTAGGGCTCAATTCAGTTGATACGGTCCCGATCTCTGCTCTATTTCCGTTGGTCACTGAATTTATCTACAGCTCGGTGTCTTCCCAGGTTCCCCATATGACTATCCAAGACCCTTTGGGCAGAGGGTTGTCAAGGCGTCAGTCTTCCACCATCTACCCCCTTCAACGTCGCTGTGTCTTGTACTAATTCACTACGAGATCCGTGTATCGAACAATTGACGAAGAGTTAATCAAGGCGTGGTGCGACATTCGTATATTCCGCACCCACTCAAGGTATGATCGAAGTCACGGCGTATCGCAAGCTACGGATGCCTCATTCCGACGAACAGCTGTCTATTTTTAGTCCGGGACGAGGACAGCGGCCAGGTATGGCGGCCGTTCCAACAATATGGTCACTTCCACTGACTTCTTCGACAGCGCAGTAATAATAATGCATTACTAGAGTTAATGAAGGTTCATCAAAGGAGGTATTCGTATGTGCCGGACCCACTTCACGATCCGAGTGGCTCATCCCAAGGATGAGGATATCCCGTTCAGATGTCAGATAGATATTCTCCCAATCAGTTTATTGACTTTCCCGGACAGCTCGGCTTCCTGTATCAATGCTTGCATGATCCCGCATATCCAAGGACTAACTATTTTCGTCAAGGTTTAGAGCACCCGAGCGTCTGGTGAGTGATTCGTATATGTATATGAAGAATTCATTCGGGATGACTCGTATTGGTATGTGCCGGACCCACTTCACGATCCGGAGTGGCTCATCCCAAGCGTGAGGATATCCCGTTCGGATGTCAGATAGATATTCCCCCAATCAGTTCATTGACTTTCCCGGACAGCTCGGCTTCCTATATCAATGCTTGCCTGATCCCACATATCCAAGGATTAATAATTTTCGTCAAGGCTTGGAGGCACCCGAGCATCTGGTGCGCGATTCGTATATACGAAATTCATTTCGGGATGACTCGAGTCTCCTCTGGGATTCGAGTAGTGTTAAGGTGATGGATATGCTCCCGCGATATCTGTCATCTGCGTGGTTTACTAACTTGGGTCTTGTTTTACCGCAGTACTGGATCCCATATTTCCAAGAATCTCCTTTATTCCTCCCGCTGAGCAGGTCCAAGACTTGACAAAGGTTCATCGACGCGTGGTGGGCTACGAAACCATCAGCGTGCCTGATTTACTGACGAATTCATGACAGCTCAGCGTCTGGGGCATCCCGCAGCATAAGCATCAACGAAGTTTCGTTAAGACGTGATAAGCTGTGAAGTCTCCGGTGCGCCCATCCATACACCCCAAATTTACTTCGGGATTACCGCAGTGCAGCACAGCTGCTGCGTCCTGCGGAGCGGTCAACTATATATCTCATCCTAGCGATGAGGGTATTCCCCCGAACAAAGTGGTGAGTGAAAATTCTTGGGCAATATTTGGTCATTTCATCAGTGCTCGGCGTCTTGTTGCACTCTCTATAATTCCGAATTGCCCGTCGAGATGCCTGGCCGTGAGGCGGGCAATTACAGTGGCAGAGATTCTCCCGTAATTTCGGGTGATTTGCGGGGCTTTTCGACTGTTCGGCGTCTTGTGTATTTATCAATTACCGAAGGGTCATCGACATTCTATCGCTCCAATCGTCCCGAGACGGCTTCGGCGTGGCAATGTACCAGACGCTTCAATCAGGACCATTTCCACAGGTTCTTGGATGTACGGAATCCGGTAAAGTAATGATCAAAACCGCTGATGTCCAGAGATATAGCACCCACCCAAATAATAGAGAGCTTGCGCAAAAAACCGCATGCGGCTTTCAAAGCCGTGGCACTATATTTTTTGGCTCCAAAGCATCACTAGGAGTGTTGAATAGCAGCCTCTGACCACCAGAGGCGAAAAAAATAAAAAGCCGCATGCGGTGAGTTTGTGCGCCCAAAAGCCGCATGCGGCTTTTGCGCAAGCTCTCTAATATCGTGCTTGAATCTGCTAGACTCCTGGGATGACGTATGTTGTTACCCTTTCCTACTCCCGCCGCCATTCGCTTACCTGTGGAACAGAACAGAACTATGTACTGTATGAGCGGGTTTCTAGATCCCAACAATGGACAAGGTAGAACGAGATGCACGTGAGCAAACAACACGACCCCAGTCATTTCGCCTCACCCAATATCGGGCCTACTCCGATTCAACGTTTTCACTGACTCAACTCTGGCACAGACGAAAAGGAATGGCTGAAATAATGATTGCGAGGTTCGTCTATAATAATAACACATCCATCTAAATACGTGCTTCTTCGGCCCTGATCGTCTCCAGGTGCGCAGCACTGCGGGGGACGAAATCCACTGGGAATGGCTTCGGTCGTCTGCAGTTTCGTCAGCAAAGCCGAAGGGATGTTTTGGAAGGAATGCTTACGATGTGAGTCCATTGGTACAGTCGTCGACGTCGAGCTTCATCGGGTTGCCCAAATCGTCCGTCTTGGGCACGATGTTGAAAGCCCAGAGCGTCCGTACAAACCGCAATCCACGTGCTCTTTGCGGCCAGATGCTGGCCGGGACATTGTCTCCTGCAGGAACGGGTTCAACTGACGAGGAACAGAATGACCTCCAATGACACGAACCTGCCGAACCCAAACCCAAAGATACCTTCTCCAAGTTTGTCAGCCGCGTCGCCCTCTGTCGGTCCCTTCTGCAGGAACCGCTCGGGAATGAATGAGTACGAGTTAGGGTATTCCTCCTCGTCGTGGTGCTGGCTCTCGTGAGTTCGAGAACATTTCTACTACAACGAACTTACCATGTTCCACAGAGAAGAGATGACGGTGGTCCCTTTCTTGAGCTATCAAACATCATTAACACAGGTCGGCATAGAATGTGAGTGCGACATACGATGTGTCCCTTGTACTCATCGTCGGCGTCGAGATAATGCGGGAAAGAAAGAGGAGCGATCGGCGACCACCTGCAACAAGTCAGCTTCTAGTTATGTTGTGCAGAGACAAAAATACTAACCGGATCGTCTCCTTGATCAGCGCCATGGTATAACGAAGTTCTTGCATCCGCGAGAAGTTGGGCAAGGTATCCGAGCCGAAGACGGCGTCAATCTCTTCTTGAGCCTTCTTCATCGTCTCGGGATACAGTCCCATCGCCATCACAAACCAGAGCAGGGTGATGGAGCTGGTGTCCGTCCCCGCGGCGAAAGCCGACCCAGCGACTAGCGAACCAGGTCAGTTGAGCTCCAGGCGCGCGACTCTCAGACTCACTGAAGTACAGCTCCTCGTCGCTCAGGTTCATCTTTGCTTGGTTGTCCCACAGACGCGCGGTGAAGCATTCCAATTCGGGCTCTGTCACCATCCTGGCTTTGACGTCCCGAGACAGGCGGCCATAAAGCTGGATTGTGATGCAGTATTCAGTGTGAATTCGCAATGTATAAAGCACACACGCACGTCAATGATTTCCTGGTGCGCTGCCCTTGCTTGGTGGCGCCACGGTGACAGGAAATCCGGGAGTTTGTCCAGAATGGGGAATGAATCGACGAGGTGCGCCCCAGGGTTCGAAGCGATCACAAAGTCCATCAGGATTTTTGGACCGCAGCGAGATCCCTGCCGTCGTCGGCGAGGCGAGAACCGAAGCTCATGGTGAAGATGAGACCGGCCGGGAAGCGAGGAAAGTGTAAGTAGAACTCCTCCGGCTTTCTGACGAGATCGCACAGCAGGCGCAACGATGCCGTATACTGCATGTCCTCGTAACCGCCAATGACTGAGCGCGGATGTCAACGGGGGAATAAATTATCAAGAACGGCGCGAACCTCGTGGCTGAAGCATGGAGTGGAAAGCCGCCCGTTGCCTCTTCAGATTGTCGCCGTAGGGCAAAAGGGTGAGGCGCATGTTATTTGACATGTATTTTCCGGCGTAAACGAGAGGACGCCTCGAAGAGTAGATGCGCGAGCGGCGACCCAGCTACACACAGTAAGTCAACCCGCCAAACATCTGATACCTGGGGACCTTACAAGCTCCTCGGCGTCGGCGGATCACTTAGGACGACAATGTCATCTCCAGCTAGAGTTACCCTCACAATTGGGCCTGGAACCAAGCGGTCAGTGGGACGCACGTGGCGCAAAGCACAGTAACGCACCATGCTCCTGGGCAAGCTTTTCAAAAAACTTCCAGGTCTTGATCTTCGGAATCTGGAAGGTGTGTCCCACGAAGGGGTGCGGCTTCGGCCCCGGGATTGGGAGCCCCCTTGAGCGAGACCGCCGGTTGAGCCAGTAGATGACTGTTACCGCGACCAAGATGCCGGCAGAAAGATTCAGAGTATCCATTGTTAGCGGCGAGAAATTTCCTGGACTGAATGAAGCCAATTTAGTTTGTTATATACGAGCAACGCCGATATCCACTGTGGGTCCGAAGACTATTATCTTCCGGTATGCCGTAACCGCCCTGAGCGGGATGTTGCGACTCAGTCCCCCTGCCGACGTCTTGGATTCCGGATTGATTTTACATCAATCCCATCCACATCCCGCCCGACATAATCCAAACCACAATCAATCCCCGAGACCCGATGCTGGATTTAGAGAAAGATCTGGAGAAGTGATATGGCGGTGATTAAAGTGGGCCCGCGCGACGGTTGCGCCTGCCGCCTGTGGGGTAACATAATGATTCGGTGTACCCACATTCGCTCCCACAGTCTGTCCGCCTCTCCCGGACTCGGTCTCATGTGTGGCGCATGTGGGTATCGGAAGACCGTATAAGACAGAAAAGAACTAGGTTCGGTTCGATATCCCACACCCTCTTCGACAATGGCCGGCCAGACCCCCACCGAGACCACTCCCCTCAACAAGACTGCCAAAAAGGATGCCAAAAAGGATGCTCCTCCTCTCAAGCCCATCCTTGCCGCTGTGCCTGAAGGTTTGCGGCCATATCTGGAATTGATCAGACTCGAGAAGGTCCTTGTCTCTCATTACTGGGGCAACTCGATATTCATTAGACGCGTAGCCCACTGGGACCATCCTGATGTTCTGGCCGTTCGGTACGCACTTGGCATCTTCCAATCGAGATTGCATTAACTCGACTTTATAGTGTGGGGCCTTACCATGGCCGCTTATACGAATGGCCTTCCTCTCAACGCTTATTGGATCGGCATCGGGAAGGCGCTCGTGGGCGCCTTCCTTCTCCGTAGCTCGGCTTGCACTATCAACGACTTCTTTGATCGTAAGGTGGATGCTGGTGTGGGTAAGCTGAATCCTCCTGCTGGCCGTCCTGCTTCTCACCATGTACTAGAACGCTCCAAGGGTCGGCCTCTTGCCAGCGGCCGTATATCGGTTCCCGCAGCCCTCCTGTACCTGTTTGCCCAATACGCTGTTGGTGTCGCCTTTTTCTATTACACTGAGCACGGTCTGGCGTACGTGATTTTGAACTGGATGTTCTCCCCTTTTCTCACGATAATTCCCAGTTTGCAAGTTGCCCTCATCCAGCTCATCCCATTGTAAATCCTCATCCTCTTCTTTTTGTATGTCGGCTTATCCATTAACCATAGATTCGGCATCTATCCCCTCATGAAACGCATTACCTATTGGCCCCAGGCTTGGCTCGGCTTCGCCATGAACTTCGGGTTCATTACTGCATGGGTTTCGGTGACGGGGTCTCTGAATTATCCCATCCTCGGTGTTGCTATGGCCAGCCAATGGTGGTACGTCCGCATCTTCACCCGGGTGGATAAAATCTGAATACTCTCCCTAGCTGGACCATGCTGTACGACACGATCTACGCCTGCCAGGACATCCGTGACGACGTCAAGATGGGTGTGCGTTCGAGTACGTTCTTTTGTCAGCCCGCCCCCGCTTGAGCTAACGATCCCCTACTTTGAACAGCCGCTATCCTCTTTGGCACTTGGATCCGGCCGCTGCTGATCTCTTTCGGCATCGGCTTTGTGACTCTCATTGGCGTGGCTGGCTACCTCAACCACCAGAGCGCGCCCTTCTACGTCGTATCCATCGGCGGTACCTTCCTCCACCTCCTCTGGCAATACCGCACCGTTGACTTGGACGTCCCCAAGAGCTGCTGGGGTAAGTCATCTTTCCCTTGCTCCTAACCCCACTTCACCTGGCTGATCATCGACTGCAGACAACTTCAATAGCAACGGACGGTTGGGCTGGATCCTGTGGGCCGGGCTCTTCGTCGACTACGTTCTTGCGCACGACCTCGTCGCACTTCCGAACCTTCCCAAGCTTTGATTTTGTTTGAATAGCTAGTGTTCGTGGTCCAAAGCAGAGTTCGGTCGGGTACATTGCATAATTTAATCTATAGAATCACGATCATCATCACCGACTTTGTCCACTATCTGAGTTTTTCGGTCAACGATCGCAAACAAACCCTGACGCGGGCAGTGCAACCATCCATTCGAGTTTTGACAATCAAACTGAGCTCCGCCCGGTTGGTCTCACTGGGGGCAAGTGCCATGGGCATGGGTTCATGGCATATGACACTGGGGGCAAAGACTGACATATATGAAAAGCATATATGTCAAACACATATGGTTCGCATATGTGCGGATTGTGGAACAAAGGTCTCAATCACCTTTGTTGCACCTTTGTTTTCGGGGGTGAAACAAAGGTGCAAACAAAGGTGCAACAAAGGTGATTGAGACCTTTGTTCCACGATCCGCACATATGCGAACCATATGCGTTTGATGCATATGGTTTTCATATGCATCGATCTGTGCCCCCGGTGTGACCGACACTTGCCATGGCGTTGGCGCCGCACATGTAGGGAAACAAAGAGAACAAAGAGATTCTTCGGCCCGGGTCCGATGGCATCACGGGAACTTCCGCCAGGTTCGAAAACAATTTGCATTGACGTACTCAATTTGTTAAGGCTCAAATTCTGTTCTGTTTGGGGTCCTTTTTAACCTGGGACGCGAGCTTCAACTGAACTTTGGCAAGAGATATGTTTTGATACCTCTTTTGTCTTTCATTTTGAACTCTGGCACATCACGGTTCGTTCATTGTTACTCGGTCATTTTGGGTCCTGCAACTCCTCCAACTTCCCGTAGATATCTTGCAATTGAATATAATTCCATCTCTGAATAAACAGTTGGGTAAGAGACCTCAATTCACTTGTCCCCATCGCTGGAAAAAGCTTTACAGTGTTGTAATCCGACCTATAGTTGGGCGTCCTTCACAGTGCTCAGCTCCAAATCTTCCATAACAACCCATAACAGCCTTAAAAATCTGCATTATATTCAAACCGTATCCATACCAGAATCTTATTCCCTCACCAGTGCTTGGTGTTTTGGGAGTGAGTGTGAGGGAGCACCAGTATGTGCACTTTACCCACTGCATACCCAAGCCATATGATACATGCTGCATGCTGAACTCACCATTGTGCACATCCAAGCACAATTCGCGCCAAGGGTGCTCGTGTGCCTGCGCGACCCGACTTTATCGCCATGGCAGACACCCCTCTACAAGCCCGTGCAAGGGCGCAAACTGATGCACTGCAACGGGCCGGCCAGCGCGCTGTTCCCACGGCCCTCTCTCTCCGCTGGAATTCGTGCATTGCACATGATTCATGGAAGGCACCGCTGCCTCGCACGCCCGGCCGGCATTGCGCACACATGCTGCGTTCGAGTCAAGTCGGCAACTCCACTCAAATCAATGCAGGGCTTTGAGTTAGACCATGTGACATGGCAGTGTACTGTGTTGGGATTCGGACTCCACCCCACACAGTGTGTGAGAGAAAGAATAGCAAGGTACATATCTGTTCATCCCATTGCTCCAGCTGACCAACATGCGGGATCTGGAAGGAGTGGTTAGTATGCGTGAAGGAGAGAAACTTATAGACTTGGAGTGTGCACACAGCATTCAATGATATGAGTGGCTGCACAGTTGCGTTCGCGTATTTGAGCCAGCTGCCACAACTGTGGGGGTGAAATGTGCGAACATATATCTGAACCTTAAAAAATAGAGTCAGCATAAAATCAATGGGAAAAATAGTATCTTTTTGCAAGTTGACTGAGTGCTATACGCCTGGCGGAATTTCCCATGATGCCATCACTTCCAGACCCTGGGCCGTAGAATCTCTTTGTTCCCCCACCACATGCGGCGCCAACGCCATGGCAAGTGTTGGTCATATGCCATGAACCCACACCCATTGCACTTGCCCGCAGTGTCTTCGCCAAAGCTTTGCCGAGGTGCATTGCCCCTCCACGTCTGCACCGGTGGTCACTTCATTCCAGTGGATTCTAATGGAAAGCAGTGGCTCGAACCCGCTGATTCCCGTTGGATTCTACTTTTCAATGACGGATCTCCACTGGTTTACCTCGGTTCTCACCGGATATTTAATTGTTTCCACGCCGATCCTGCTGCCTTCCCATCGGTTATCCTCCGAACGGCCTGCTTCCCTTTCCACCATAATTATTTCATTTGTTGGTTTAATATGGGTGTAATCACACCGGTGTCACAATGAAGATTGAACTTATCAACTGTTCTATCCTGCAGGAATATGCTGAGTTGATCTATGGACGGATCATTGTGAATTATCCATCACCCTGGTTGTGCTGTGAACACACCCCTCTGCACCATCCATGGAAAGATAACCACCAACCCAGCACACGTGGTTTTGTTGCATTGGGAGGAGCGCCACGGCCGAATGTCAGGGACACTTTGACGTGCACAAGCACGGGCAGGTGCAGTCACTACGTTAAAGGGTCTGCTGAACAGAGTTTGTGTAGCTGTTACTAGGTCAGCGAAGGTCAGTCGACCTCAGTTCACCTCAGATTAGTCGGCTAAACCGACCCTTTTTAGGTGTCTACGCACATATCAGTCTAGCTGATCCTGGCATGTGTCTGGCTGTATTGAGCTACACAGAGCTTCACAGGCTCGTTCTTTCAGAACCGCGCCAACATTGTTGGCAACCGAGTTTCAACATTGCCGGCACGTCACTGGTGATCATGTCGCATAGATCAACGGCCGATCGGGCCCGATCCTCAGCCTCATTAATTTTCATTCAAATCGACAGGGGGTGTGATGCGTGAGCCGATTTGCCAGTTCGACATTTCGACAGCAGCCAAATTTTTGCGTGACACCCCCAAAAAATTCGACATTCTCACGAAAATTTTCGTCTTTTTGCGGTTTTCAGGCAGTTTTGAAGCCTGCGTGACAGCTTTGAGGTTTGACAGAGGCTGACGCATTACTGCGACGAAAATTCGTCGACAGGGGGTGCGTGACGCGTGCCTGTCGATTTGAATGAAAAACCCCAGTACCTTGCACTCCTCGACGTGGACTGCAGAGCCTCTGGCTGCAACATATTTATCTCTTGCACTCTCCTGATAGCTGGTATTTTTCTACAGGCCCTCCCTGTTCTGCATCTCCGCCTGAAGGCTCCTGCTATTCTTGGAGCGCCGGGACATATCTTATAGCGGGGCCTGAAGGGTTCGACATAGCCAAGTTGAACATGAATCGACCATATATGTCTAACCGCAATCGCTCAAACGGTGTTTCCAACCAAAGTGCCCGGGAACGATCAATTCCGCAGACACTTGGAAAAAACTCGACAAAGCTCGAATTTCCGTGGAGCACGGATCTTCAATCGCCGTTCAAACACCGTTTCTGATTTTACCGTGATGTAGATACGGGCGTGCCTGGTGTACGTCTACCTACGTGAAATAACCATCCTGGAAATCTGATGAGATGCCAAGCTGCTGTGAATTCCAAAGAAAACAGATCACTCATTTTGACAATTGACAAGGGGAATGGAACGCGGGACGCTCTGCTAACATGGAAGTTCAAACCAGCAACTTGTAGCTTATTCCCGTCGGATCTCGGGCCGTTTCGGCATCGGATGATTTGATGCACGTGCCAGTGCTTGGCCCGATGAATCCGTCGACAAAACCAGCAGAAAAATAATCACGAACCGTAAATGGCTTGCGAAAACCAATGATGGGACGGGACACGTATGTACTGAAATTTGGGAAAGCCGCAGCTCCAGCGCTGACAATAGACAGGTTGTGCACAAGCCTGGTGCCGCATTGTCCGATTTCGACCAGCAGCTCGGAGTTGAGCCAGAAAAATCCGACAACATCCTTTCCTGGGTTCGGGGGGATGGCGCATCCCATGCTACCATTATGCGCCTCAAGAAATACCTTGTCACCTCCGAGAACATCTACCATTCTTTCCGCAACGTAATCAGCACCCCCGAAACCTAGCACACGAAGGCCACTGACCTCAATTCCTGCGCCTCGAACCATTTTGGTCCTGCAGCATCGAAAGATCCATCCTCCCTATCCCGTAGCTCAAACGCTGCTAATATGAAACGGCCGACCGATTTGAAAAAGTGCGACTTCTACCCCACCAGCCGCAGCATGACTTTGATATGGGAGGCTCGAGTTTTGGATTGTTGGAGGTACGTGTCGTCTTGATGTTCAACAATAATTTGTCTGACGGGGAAAACTCTAGGCTCATTCTCAATGTTGAAACCGATATACTTGCCCACTTCTCCACTCTAGCCACAGCGAAAAAATTGCCGACGTTGGATGATCTTGTAGCAAAGGCCGACACCATACGACAGCGCTATGCGTCGCAAACTGCATACGATCAGTCCCTCTCGAAGTCGGAATACGATAAAGCAGATCCTGTGAGCCACGTTCCGAGCGGTACACATTGGAACTCGAACAGCACCGCGGACGCTATGCCTGAGAGCACCGCGGACGATATGCCTGGGCTAGCGGATATACCGGAGGACTCGGAACCTGCGGTTGATGTTCCTCCGGAGAGCGCTGTTCCGCCAACTGCCAATGCTAAGGCCACCGAGAGCAAAGACGGACCCAAAACTCACCGTGAAGCACCCGAATTTGACGGTGACCGCGTCCTCAGCAACGCCATTCTTTTTTTGATGGAATTTGGGTGGTGGATTGAGTTGAATTACGCGATTCCGGGGGGCGATGTTGGTCGAATCATCGCGATATTCAAGGTCGGTGAACTGCGCACCTTCCTATAATGATTATTTATTTCCCGACAGATATTCATTTTCACGTTCGGGGGCACAGCGAACCAAAACTACATGCGATATATGCTCGACCTCTATGCACTCCTGGAGTTCGAGTGCTCTCCGGATCTCAAGGAGGCACTCCTGAATAATTGGCTCATGAGACTCCTTCGAACTTGGCTGGAGGGTGATTTGATACAAGAGCACAACAATCGTTGGCTCGAGGACATGATACGCCGCCGTGGTGCTAACTTTGACGACAAGTTCTACCGACAAACCCTCTATCCAAATGTGCGTAATTTTATCAGGCTCAAGGAGGACATCGAGTCCGCCTTTGAACTGAAACGTCGCGGCAAAGCCCATACTTCCCCACATCTGCACAACGAAACCAAAGTCCTACTCCGTTTGTATAAAGAAGAAGAACTTCATCTCTTCCGCTCTACACGCAGCATGGGGCACGCCGCCGTCAACCGGTTTGACCGAGGCTACCGAAGGCTTGAGGGTGGCAAATTGGACGAATACCTTGCACAGAGTGCCGAGTATGCGAATCTCCTTGCTGACATGGAGAGAGTGCGTCGAGGCACGAATTCTCCTTCCCCCACTCTCCCCGATTCCGACTCAGATTCCGGGTCATCACGCGATGGTCGCAACAGTCGTTCATCGATGGACCTCGAAGCTCGGGCCACATCTCCATCGTCCAGTGATTCGGACTCTAGTTCTGCAAGCAGTTGTTCAATCGTTCAAAAATCGGGCCCACCGAGTCGTTCCCAATCACAAAATTCGGTCCAAAGTAATCTCTTGGATGCTTCTCGTGCCGCAGCCGATGCGGTAGAAGAATGGGACAATGTGGATCACAGTGACGAACGGCTTACCAGCGGATCGGATTTGGTGGTCACTGTGGATCAGGAGACGGGCCAGATGAGTTGTGAATGGTACAATGAGGAGGAGTTCGTGGCAGCGGTTGAGGCATTGGCTGATTCGGAGGAAGTGGAATCCGAAGAGGAGGATGAAGAGGAGCCCGTTGTAAGCGAATTGGACACAGAGGATGAATCTGACAACGAGTAGTAGCATTGCTTTAACTGTAGAATAAGTTCGATAAATTACACAAATAATTTACTTCCGAGTTCGTCTAGAGGTGTTGTATGCAGGGCGGAACGAGGCGGGCCACTTCCGCCAGTTTTTCTAATGGTTTCCGAGCTGTGCGAGGCTTCGACAGCGCTGTCTTGCTAACTGAGGAGCGCGGCTGGTTTGTAGTCTCCACAAGCGCGGGTTTCTTTCGCTTCGCGGGAGGTGGGATTGGCGAAGATGGGGGATGGTGAATGAGATCCTCCTCAACACCTGAGTCGTTGCTGCTTTCCATAGCCTCTTCATCCTCCGGCTCCGAGTCAGGTAGGCCTTTCTTAGCCCTACGTGTCGCCCTCGCCTTCGCATTCGTTGCTAGTCGTGCTGTCTCGCGCTGCGCCAAAAATCCGGATCGAAGTTGTCGTACAAGTTCGAAGAGGCTGTGCTTATATTCGGCGTAGAAGGGCCAGGAATTTACGGCGGCATCGAGCGTCTCAATTTTGTCAAACAAGAGGAGTTTGTCGAGGAGTGTTGTGAGAATGCGGGAGGGAAAATAAGATGATTTCGGGCGGCTTTGGTTTGTCACTAGTCTGTACTGGGCGAGTCGTATCATCTCGCCGAATGCAACGAGGCGCAGTTCGGCCGCTTCGCGTTCCTTCTTTTTTAGCTTCGACTTTTTTGGCAGGGAGTCAGAATCCGCCTGTGCGACGATGGGAGTAAACAAAGGGAGGGTGATCCCAGAGGGAAGCGGCGGGGTGGGAAAGTCCAGCGAGATTTTTGCGCGAGTAGCACAGAGAGAGCAAGGGTGTGATCGCTTGGCTGTGAGACAATCGAGCAAGGTGATTTCGTGGGGTGGGTTTTGGTAAATTCGATTCATAGCTGCATCATAGCATTTCGTTTCGGTGAGGATAAGTGCTTTAGCGACTTCCATCGGTGGTGGTGGTTTCTTCAGACGCCCGGACTTAGATGTGACCTTCGGAGCAATTGGCACATCTTGTTGCGATTAGATTATGGTCAGCAACCGAGTGAAGAAGCAGAAACCCACCTGAGAGTTGTCTTTGGGCATTGAGAAGGTCACTAGGCTGATAGAAGACGACGCCGCACGCGCTGCTGTCAGGGTCCCTTCCCACGCGACCCTTTTCCTGCCACATCTGATCCACAGTGTCGGGAAAACCAAGGGAGAGGCTGTTGAGAAGGGACTTGGCATTGGGTCCATTGGCGAAGGCGACCGTCGAGACAACGACTTGACACATCGGATCTTCATCCAACAAGCGTAAGATTTCCTCGTTATCTTTGGCAGTCCGCAGGGAATGGTAAGTCTTTACCTGTCGAAGATGGGCTGAGCCTGGAGGCAGGGCATTCCACAAGTACACAGAGACACGGAAGACGGTGTCAATGGTGCGACAATGAACGACGCCTTTGCGACCAGAATTCAGATATTCAAGGAGTTGTGGAAATTTGGTACTCCCCAGACCGTGCTCGAGCGGCTTCATGATGAACTGAATGTTAGGTCGTTCATTAGAGAGTCGGAGGATATGGAATTTATCGCCAGAAAAGCCGAGGGTTTCGCACACGGAACGGGTGGCGGGGCCAGGCTGCAAGGTAGCGGAGAGGGCAATGATGGATGTATCAGGAGGAAAACCAGCCGCGAAACAAGGTGCCGATGTTCTTGAAATGAGGGCGGAAGCGGACCCAGTCGTTTATGAGATGAGCCTCATTGGTACATCCAAAGACTATATTCGCACAGAAAGTGTCCGAGTCCGTGATTTCGCGCCACGCTCTCTCGTGCAGATGCTCGGGGTCGACACAAATGATGTTGAAAGTCTTGCACTCTGTGATTTCTGCAACGAGCTTACGACCAGTTTTGCGCGCCTCGGTTACTGTTTCATGACACCACGCAAATGCCGGGACATCGAGTTTAGAGAGCTCAAGGACCTGAAATTGGTCTGAGAAGTATCCATAAGATGAGAAGAATTGTACAATGTTGGATGCAAGGCCCTTCGTCGGCGTAACAACAATCCCTAGAGGATGAGCGTGGAAGGGCAAGTCAGGATAAAGGTGCCGATTACAAGCTACTTCTCGAAGGACAATGATGGGAACTGAGAACATGGCGGACTTTCTGCCACCGGTAGCGCAGCAGCAGAGAACATCCTCCCCTTCCAGCACGAGCATGATTGTCTCCAGCTGATGCACGCGAAGTCCTTCTTTCCATAAATTCCATTGCGGGATTTGTTGTTTCACGATGGTTTCGATGGTTTTGCGTCCCGGAGGATCTTGCTAACGATAACGCGCCATGGTGAGGTGCCGGAGCAAAAGGAAGCGTGAAGAAGCCGCGGGCAAGTGACCGCGCGCACGTGAAAGGGGCGTGGGAACGAATTGAAACTCCGTCGATTATATAATAAGGTCGACCTCCAATCAATCGTGCCCCGTTAACAACAGACTAATTGTGCAAAGCCGCAGAGATTTTCCGAGTTCATCTAGGAAGGGTCGAACTTTCAGTGAACCTGCTGAGTGGAGGGAAGTATTTTAGACTATGGGATGGCTGTTCCATTTGTCATTCAGTTTGTAGGTGCTGTGGAATCAACGCGGAAACTCAAGGACAAATCATTATATTCGCTGGATCTGATTGGATAGCCACATGGACAGAACATTCAAAATGATATTTGTATGAGTCATTTCCGGTGGGTTTATGGGTTCGGGATATTGAAATCCTCCCCACGGCTTTGCACAATGCCAAAAAGCCGCATGAAGCCGCATGCGGCTTGTGCGGCTTTTGCACAACCTGTCTAATGACAGGCAGGTGTATGCGGCACTTTGATATATCAGAAGTCCTCTGATTATCGGAGCGTCGTGATATAACAGGGCCTCTAATCAGCGGTAAGTTTGATATATCAATTTCCCCTACTCCATGCCGGCACAACACCACGCGCTCCGCCTGATTTTTGGGGCGCCCACCATTGGCCCCGCCTCGATTGATGGCGCTCCACAGCCACTCCAAACAGGGTGATCAATTTGTTACCATCACGCACCATCGTGCCTTGTTTCCGTCCTTCACCCCACCGGCTCCCTTTCGCCACCGGCCCTCCTGCTTGCTCTGTGGCTTTGCCAGAAGGGCCTCTTTTCTTGCTCCTACCAACACCTCAAGTTTTTTGGCCTCTATTGGCTCTCGACGCTGCAGCATCACCGCTGCGCTGGCACCCTTCCGAGACCCGGGAAGCTCACCTAAGGGTAACTCCGAAGTTAGGGGATTTAAGGCCAAAATTTGGCGATTTTCGACTCCGAAATTAGGGAATTTAAGGCCAAAATTTTCAAATCCCTCTCCAAGTTAGGGGATTTCAGGCCCAATCGGGCCCACTTTATTTGTACATCAATCTCAAAATTTTTATTGTAGGCGACGCGACGCTGATGGACGATGGATGGCACTTTCTCGCAAAGATGTCATGAAGGTGTTACCGCCTCCCGAAATCAAGGTCCCCGGCGCCGCGGCGGGAGAGAAAGCGAAAAAAGCGAAAAAAATTGCTAAAAAAGACATTATTAGAAATATCACGTGATATCCAACTCCGATTTAGGGGATTTGAGGCCCAAAGAGCCAGAAAAGTTAGGGGATTTGAGACCACTTTGACCGACTTTTGCCGGAGTTACCTTGGGCTAGCTTCCCGGGTCCTCCCTTCTGCCATACCATATCGCGAATAAAAACGGTTTTTTTTTGGCTCAGGCTGCCCTGATTCTCCACCTCGTTCATACACCTTCCCTGCCTGCTCTCCCGCGCCGTTTGGTGCCCGCCCCCCCCGCGCTCGTGCTCGCTGCATGCGCCCCCGCGCCGTTCACTGTTCGCCCCCCGCGCCGTTTGCTGCCCACGCCCCTGCGCCGTTCGCTGCCCACCCCTCGTGCTCGTGCTCGCTGCACGCGCCCCCGCGCCGTTCGCTGTTCGCCCCCTGCGCCGTTCGCTGGCGCCGTTCGCTTCCCACGCCCCTGCGCCGTTTGCTGCCCGCACCCCTGCGCCGTTTGCTGCCCGCCCGCCACACTCGGTGCCCGCGCCATTCACTGCCCGCTATCCCACGCCGTTCGGTCCCCGCTCCCCCACGCTCGGTCCCCGCCCCCCCACGCTCGCTCCTCGCCGCCCTCGCGCTCGATCCCTGCCGCCTGTGTGCTCGACCGTCTCCCCTGTACACTTGTTTGTTTCCGTCCAGACACTCCAATACCTACACACTTGTGAATGCTCCCAGCCTCAGTGGAACAATACTGTACTGTGATTTTGTATGCAAAAGAGCAATCATACATTTTTAAGACTCTTTGTGCCTCAACGAGCCTTGAGAACCAAGAGAAAACGGTTAAATGAGTAAAACTGGAGGAGCTGCGGGCGTTTCGGCTCTTCGGAATCACGGCCCCGACCAGCGCTTCATGGGTGTCTACTGCATGCTGAACACAAAAGCCCTTGGGTGAGTTCTTACCTGGCCACGGATTTGTGGTCCAATAGCCTAAATGAGATTTAGGATGCTGAATTATTGAGAAAAGAAAGTTAGTTAGAAGGGATTGAGGCAATTAAAGAAGTTGCATACAATGACGGTGAAGCTGCTAACATCTCAGTGCAGTAGTTACCCCGTTCCATGTAGATTTTTTCCCCCGCTTTTCAGCCAGCCTGAGTTTTGACATTTTCTGCATTGGTGACGCTCCTATACCTCGTATATGCCCTCAGATGTCGAATATCCCCCAAAGGTAGTTGTTTACAGCGCTTTCTTCATGTGCGCGCGGTAATATGTAACATTTCTGGTTTCATTGTCATGCAGATCGAGTATAAACCCAATCGACTCACCTCCACGGGTTTGGCTAATGGCTTAGAAGATCTATGCCTCTTCAGAATTGCTGGTAAGTTCGGGGCGCAAATTTCCGAAGCCGAACTTTCTGTGCTCGTTCAGGTTAAGCGCCCATCAAGCGCCCGTCTGGACGCTTCGGCAGCGTTACCCGATGTGACAAGTGTTACATCTTGATCTCCACCGCGACGTCCCCCCGTCCAGAGCTCCTTCCCGGTCGCCTCGCCACGCGGCTCACCGCAAATTTTGGGCATCTACAGCCCCTTCTCAAGCATTTCTATCGAACCGACTTCTTGGCGCCGTCTTCTGTCCTTCCTTTGGCATGGTCAACTCTCGTCAGGATCCCTGGGAAGTCCTCAAAACAACTTACATACATACAAGCTCTGTGCACTTGGTGGGTACCGTAGCCCCTGGAATACAGCCATTTCCATGCCGAACTGTGTTGGGCGTTAAATCTTGCAAAACTTTCGAAGTTGGTGCCTAGGTGCGTCCAAAGTAGCTAGAAGCATCGTTTGATGCTCCTTTCACTTATCACCCGTTCACAGCATATATTCCCTACCAACTCGCCGCCTACTGTTCCCCACCCGATCGCACGTTGTCACACCGTCCCCAACGAGCTAGCCGCGCAGCGCCTGTCCGCTAGTGTGCTGACCTCCGTACCGCCGCCCGTGTACTGAGACGGAGAGACGCCTGAGGCGCACTTCTCCGCTTCGGATGCCCCGCGATGGGGACGGATCGCCATCGATGGAGTCGGGTGTGCACTGCGTACGCACGTCCCTGCGGCGCGCCGGAGAGCACTCGGCTCAGTTTTCAGGCTCGGTATGCGCCTTCTGGGCATTCAAATACCAGCGGGGAACTAATACAGCACGATTGGTATTAAAATATGCTTTTAAGTCTTTACAATACTCCGTTTGCACTCGTTTCTCTACAGTATGTACCGTATGTAGCCTATCCATATTCTATAATTTTTTCGTGATTTTTGAAGCAAAATTCGTCGTCGTCGTCGCCAACGACGCCGAGGACGTCTGCTCGCTGTTAATCAACTTTTTTGATCGCGGTGTGCCCAATGCGGATGTTTGTGCTCGTCATGCAGCACAACGAGGGAGGCCGAAAGCAGTGGCTTGATGGCTTTCAAAGAAAATTCGAAAAGACCCTGCCATGATATATCAAAACCGCCTCTATGTTAGCGGTTTCGATATATCACGGCTCTCCGAAGATCAGAGGTAGGTGATATATCACTCCCCCATAATAAGGTGCGACAGGTTATAAGCGAACACCTTGCGGCGATGCGGACGGGAAGTGGATATATTAGTATTCACTCAGATAAGACTAGGGATACGTCACGTACGTGGTGATTGGATTAGATAATGAGAGAGGATCGCCACCAATCATACATTGAAGGAAATAGTGAGATTCGGTGGAAATAAAAAGGCTGGTTCAATCGGGTTAATTTGAGGCCTGGACTGTAGCAGAGAAGAAAGAGAAGAAGAAAGGAGTAGCACACACACACGCCTCATCGGCGTCGCCGTATGTCAGAATCTTCTGAACCTGGTGCGAATCTGGAAAAGAGAAGGCCAGGGGTAGATGTTCCACGCCAAGTCAAGTCCAAATCACCATTTAGTCAAGACTTGAACGGCACCAAATGCCACAACACGCGGCTCCAGCCGGCGAGGCATATCCATTACCACCGAGATCCCTACGAAACCCGGCATATCTAAATGAGGATCCAAATGAACCAACGAGACCGGTATACAAACGCTCGAAGTGCTCTAGGTGCAACTCGAAGGACCAGCCCCAGCCCGGTACATGTAGACTTCAAACACGAGAAGGCATGAAAACGCGATCCACAGGAACGTGTTCAACTTTTTCGTCGTCTTGGGGCCCATTGGCCAGGAAGATGTAGCAAGTTGCTGCCCTTCGACTTCCCCTTCCAACCAAGCCTCCCCAACAACAAACATCTCTCTTGCCGCGAACACCTCGAGTATCTCGCATTCAATCTCGGGGATGCCGAGCCGATACCGGCGCCACAGTCGGCCTTCCCCCAGCCCTAACCCCACCCCTTTCTCGACCGTCGCCGTGTCGTTGGGCCCCCCAATCCCCACCTCGAGCAGCTCGAAGCTCGGACTAATTCCCACCTTCTTGAATAGCTGTCCAATGCCATACCCCTCCTCGAGGAACAGCCGCGCGCAGCGGGCAGACGAAATCTTGACTGTGGAGGTCGCAGTGCAAACAATCCTTCCGCTGCATTGCAGGTGTATTTGTCTGTTCTGCACTAACGGAGCCGCAGGTGAGGCGGAGGCGACTGCGCTGGGATTCGGGAGGGCCAGAGGCTCCAGGGCGTCCCTTAGACCTTTAGTGAAGGTATGGGAGTATACAAGCGCCACAACGATCGGCCGTGCAAAGAATGCGCTGTGGACAGCGTCAGCACCACGGCCGTCTTTACTGACCGCGAGGGCTCACCTCAGGACTCGCTGTAAATCTCCTTGTGCGGAGAGCGCGATGCGCTCCAGCCCGGTGATTTCCTTCGGCCATGAAAACTAGAATACTTGTAAGAACTCATGGTGAGACTAGCGTCGGGGAGTCACTGACGCTGACGGTTGTTGTCTTGGGGCTGAACGTGTAAAAGGGAGCCATAATTATGTGAGTGAGAAGGAGACAAAAGCTAAAGAAAGGAAGCTGTTTTTAACAGCGACAGCGATTTGGTTTTGATTTGTTTTCAAGTTAATCCCGCCTCGTACGTCGAGGACCCACGTGCGCGCCGCTATGTCGCCACATGTGCCCCGAGGCAGTCGACTCGGAACGGTAGTGACGGATTCGAAGCCGTCCCGGCGGCCCCCAAACCTCGACAGGCATCAATCAATTCTCGGGACTCGGTGAATATATTCAACGCGCGCCACTGACTCCCCGAGATTGCAGTGCCGCCAAGGACAGGACGGTTGCCCATGTTTCTGTGAATTGTCGGAGAGTCAGGTTGCGTGAAAAAAGCAAACACCTCATGCCCTCACGCACAGCCCTTTCCGATTTCAAAGTGAGTTGAAATTTGGGTGAGATGCTCAATTGATCTTCAACGAAGTGATGGCGGTTGTGTTGTGAGGAGTGATGGAAAACCGGCTTCGACTTTGCCGTGATGCGGTGATATTGATCGGGTTGTGATGTGGTGGATGTCAAGTGGATGTAAAAGTCCGTACGGAGGTACGAGCGTCTATATATCCGACCGTATGGACACGCGCCAGGGCCCCGGTCAATCCCGACTTATTGGCAGAATCTAAGGGCAATCAACAAGTCAGGCAATAAAAGAGGGTTGAATTGCGACTTGATTGCGACTCGGTGAACAATATCTAGCAGTCCATTATCTCTCCCCATCTCCAATGTTGCGCCGTCGATGGGTAGGATTCCCATCACATCTATTTCCCTTTGGCGCAGGTCGGTCAAGTCCGGTTCTCTTGCAAGGGGCTCAACGCAAGATGGTAAGCAAGCCAGCTAGAGGATGGAGAGTTGCAGCCTGCCAAAAAAATTATATCATCGTTGTATTTCATCTTTGCAGAACTTCGGACTTTGCAAGAAGAACATCGAAAGACCAGATATGAATTCGCCTGGAACCGAGCGTCCAATGACTACATGACACTGACTCGGTTCAAAACCTCTTTCCTTTTCAATCAATCCTCGGAATATTGCCCTATTCCACGAAACACTATCGAGGCACGAACTCGTTGAATAAACCATGCGGAACTCGTAGAACTACAGAAAACTGCTGAGTCTCATTGCTGGCTGAACCGTTAATTAACCGTTGCACAGTATTTAGTCTGAATAATTTGCGCGTCTAGCGCCATAACGATGGCAGTTGAGACTAAAGTGTTGAAGATTGATTATGTGAAACATTATACCAGCTCCCTGCACTCAGTCTTGACGGAATCTGCGGTTAAACGGGTTTTCAGATATTTTGCTCCGCTGATTCCTCTTGACTGTTCGTGATCTCGTCCAAATTTCTTCCGCGAAGTGGTCGGAGATTGGCAATCATTTCAAGCACCCTAGTTAACTCTAGTATAGCATTGCACAGACCCGGTTTCCTTCGAAGCTACGTACAAAAAAGCGCGAGCGGAAGGGAACTCTTGGGAGAATAGAGAACACACTCTGGCGTCACCATGGGTAAATCAACAATGCGTTTCTACGCGAAAAGTCTCCACGTTGAGAACCGGTATCAACACGTTTTCGCGAGCGTAAATAATTGTTCCTCACTAGAATCATGCCCTATCAAGTGCTCATTGCTGTGCTAGTTCACTCACCGAAAGCGGCGTTGAGTGATGCCGCCCCCCGTCCCTGCTCTTTCGAGGCTCTTGGCATCCTATTGAGCCTAAGTTGAGGCAAAGCCGAGGGCTTGTCAGCTGTATTTGAAGATTACTGTAATGTCGCGAAGCAATCGCACCGCTCAGCGGAAACTTCTCGAGACTCGCGGTGGATAATTTTGTATATAACCGGAGAACCGCCCCTTCCCTGGGCCAACTAAAGACAAGAAATGTATTTCAAGCTTGCGTTGGCTGGTTTTGCGGTGCCGTTAATCCTTGTCTACTGGTTCAACAAGCGATCGCTCAAATCACTCGAAATCCGGGTCCGCCGGCGCATCCCTTCGTCGGCCACACATTCAAGGTTCCGACAACCAAAATGTGGAAATACTATGAGCTTCTGTCTCATGAGCACGGTGAGCTATCTTCTTTGATTTTTCGTGTGCGGTGTTCTAATGAGATGGTCTCGACAGGGCCGATTATGAAGTTGACCCTCGCAGGGGACGATATTCTTGTCCTCGGTCACCCATCGGATGCCCAGGAACTTGTACGTGCTTCTCTTTAAATTTTGTCGCTTCTGTGGTCGCTACTAAGTGAGCGCACACAGCTCGGGCGCCACTCTCGCATTTACTCCTCAGGACGGCCCTGGAGAATACCAGTCCAACCACATGCGCTTCACACTCCTTCCCTACGGCGAGAGCTTCCGGAGACAGCCTAGGGCCTTCCATCAGATGCTTGAACCCCGGGGTACGAGGTTTCAACTACACCACCATTCGTGACAGGTATTTTTAAAACATGACAGATTTTAACATTCCCACAATAAAAAGAATGCAATCCCAGAAGCGTTTTCTGAGATTACATCAGCACATATCCGTGAGATGTTGCTAAAATATGGTGTGAACGGATGTTTTTTGCGATATTTTGTCGGAAATATCTCCCAAATATCTTCCATCAGCTTGGTGACATATTGCATCAAACATCTCGAACATTTTTTACCAAATATTTCGGAAATATGAATCACGAATGGTGGTGTATGTCAGATATTGCACGGGTTCACTCATCTTCCCGTCCAGCCGTCGGAGGCTACGAAACCCTGCAGCTCAGCATGTCGTTGCGCCTGCTGAAGGACATGGCCAAAGCGCCGACGGAGTTCTTCAGGCACATCCCGCGCTTCCCTGCGTCGCTCGTGTTTGCACTGAGCTTCGGCCGCGAGCTGGAAGAACACGATCTCGCGGAGGTTGCAGAAGATTCTGGCAGACTTTGTTTTCGATTCTGTACTTTTTCCTTCAAATCGGCAGTCACGCGTCACGCACCCGTCTGTCGATCACGAAATTCGGTCGAGGTCACGCGTCACTCGGGCCTCTCTCGAACCTCCAAGCGGTCACGCAGGTCCCCAAACTGCCCAAAAAGTGCAAAAAAGACGAAATTTTCGGTTCAAATGCCGAAATTTTGGGGGTGTCACGCAAAAATTCGGCTGCTGCCGAAATGTCGAACGGGTAAAATGGGTCACGCGTCACACCCCCTGTCGATTTGAATGAAAAAGTACAGTATCAACCCGGGCGCGCACCTCGTCGATACTTTCCCGATGCTGGACCTCCTTCCACTTTCTCTCGCCATATGTATATCCATTCCTTTGCAGTACTCTGCATTCATCTTGCACACCAGGTGGCGCGCGGAAGGGCGACGCAAGTAGGGCTCCGACCCGTTCCCGTCTGAGACGGGTCGACGGACCGTCGAAACGGTTTCCGTTCCGTCCGTCGAGGGCATTTCTTTACCCATTTTAAAAACGGGTAGAAACGGGTTGGTCAATACCTCGCTCTCTGTTATCACCGGCCCTCATTCAGGTGTTCCTGAGGATTCAAAGCATCAAAACAGGTAGGTTTGCAGATGAATTGACACACCTCTTACTTTAGTCACCCACCTCGAGGCATAATGGACCCGTCGAGAATGGGTAGACGGACGGGAACGGGTCAAACGGACCCGTCCGTTTTCCAAATATTTTGTCCGAAAAACAGCCGTTTTTTCGACGGCCGTTCCGTTTTACGGACGGTTCGGAGCCCTAGACGCAAGCGCGTACGGGAATTTGCGGTGAATATGGTTTTATCTTCACATCCGTCACGGACTCATGCTTACTTTTGTCATTGAAACTTCATAGCTCTACGGCGGCCTGTGCATGGACGTCAAGAAGGAGGATCCCGAGATGGAATGCTTCACCGCGCGCCTGTGGGAGGGCAAAGTGAAATTGCCGCCAACACTGCCGCCCTGCCGCCAAGGGCGGTAGTGGCGGCAGTGGGGGGCGGCACTCAAATTTTGTTAGATAGCATCTGGCCGGGGTCTTGCCTACACCATCTTGCACTACATTGTGGTGTATTAAATACAGTTAATACCGTGTATTTGGACAGTAAAGTATACCCCAAGGCGAAAAGTTGAGCTTAATTGGACTGGTGATGGCGGCAAAGGGCGGCAGTTTCACTATTTCTGGGGGCGGCAGTGGCGTCAAAGGGCGGCAGTGGGGGCGGCAAAGAGCGGCAACAGGGGCGGCAATGGGGGCGGCAAATGTCTGCGGGGGTGGCACTACTCAAGATGCCCGACGAGGAGATCTTCTATAGTGCGTCCCCGAACACCGCATAAAATACCATCTTAGAGCGATTAAGGCACCTTGTAGTGATCCAAATGCGAGTGAATCGTGAATATCTGTGCCTAAAGTCATCTAACAGAGCAGAGACAGGCCTTGAAAGATGGTTTTCGAGTACTGCAAATAATTGTCAGTAACCGGCGGCAAGTCCCGAAGCTGAAGTACACCGACTTTTGGACCGATTTGAGCTCAACATTATCTCTGATAAGCTTGAAAGACGAGTTCCAACATTGTGGGGAAGGTATATGTTATTTTGTCGCCTGTACTGTGCTTTTCCCCGGACCCGTCCGGCACCCTTGTACCCGCGGGGCGGGTTCACGGTATGGCGCGAGTTCAGACATTCGCACACCGTACCCGTACCCCTCAGACCCGTACCCCCCATACCCCTCTCATATCCGCGACCCATGCTCTTCCTTATATGCGTTCCGGGCATCGCGGGGGTCGAAACACATTTATCGGCTGGTACACTGAACAAATGAGCGAAGGAGGGGTGAAGGAAGTGATTTTCCGAGATCTGAGCGGGGAATTGTCACCAACCGTGTCCTTGTTGGTGGAACAGGCAAAAAATCGTGTACACCGCCAACGGTTCCACACATGGTCACAGGCTGGACACGACATGTGTGCCGGATATCGATGGAGACTGGAAACCAGCTGGCACTATGCTGGTGTCCAGTTTCAGTCTCCTATGGGTCCAGGATGGGTCCAGGTTGGGCTGGTGGCCAGCCATCTGGTACAGCTGGATCCTAGCATGATCAATTGACTGGCCTCACACGTACTCAGGACTGGTCTTACGTGCTTAAATAGACTGTCACCCATTTACAGAATAACACAAAAATCATAGATATTCGAGAGGTGAATATTACGAGGCATTTTAAGTACAGCTTACTTGTCGCTGCTGGACTGAGCTGCCGGTACCACCAATGTCGCCAAGTCCGCACTGCTGGTGTCCCACACGATCGGAAAGGCGGCCACCTGGTATGCTGTAATGCACGGAAGGATCGAGTTTGGTGGCCTGCAGGCTGGAAGGCGCGGGAGTTGAGAGGTACACTGGGCCTATTTGGGTGCATAAAACTTAGCGGCTAAAACCGAGCCAAGTAACTGAAGACGCACCTTTAGTTCTCGGCTACTGATATTCATAGTGACACTCAGCGAGGGGCCCGAGGATGACACCACGGCACGCATGGAAAGTGATTTGTGGGGCATGACGTCTGGGAACAACCCAGATTATTTTGGAGGGCTCGAGAAGTTGAATAGCCTTGACGTATTGGAAGCCTGTCCATGTATACATGAAATGGCTTGAAGAGATCTTGAGGTGCATGAAGAGTTTGGATAGTTGAGCTTGTCACAGAAACTTGAGGTACAAGGGAGATCCAAGTCGTCACGACTTGGATCTTGCAATCCCCAGCAGCGATTCCGCCGTGCACCCGCCTTCATTCGTCGCTACCCACGTCCTACATACATCCCAAGGCAGCACAGGTGCGTAGTTTACTTACATCTATCTCTACTTGTCCAATTACTCATCTTTCCCATTCAGCCTTTCCCCAATTCTCAAGTCCTGTGCGCTACGTCAGGAAACAACAGCAGCGGAGGTGCTGATAGTTTGGACAAGGTGCGCACCACACTACTTTCTTTTTCGTTTCCTCTCCATCGCCTGTGCCTCTCCATCACCTGCGCCTCGTGTCCTGCGCCGAGCCTGCGCTTCCTGCACCCGCACCGTGATGCAGACTCGAACGCCTCCGTATGGTACGTGCGCGCACATTTGGCACTGCAGCGCTGCGCATTTGACGCTGCACGTCATCTGACTCGGACGCCGCAGTTGTAGAATGCGCGGCACCGAGTTAAGCGAGTGGCGTGCATTGCGACTACTTGGGGTTTACTTGTGTGCAGCGGAATTCGGGACACGTGTCCGGACTCGACTCGAATCCTGCCGCATCATCGGGCGCACACCGGCTGCACGTTAATTTGGTGCAGATGGTGGGTGTTCGCGTTCGCGCTCATCCGTCTCCGAAGCGTGCCGCGTAGCCACGTCGTATAGAACTTGTTAGAATATACTGCCATACATTTACATTCCTTTCAATACACGTTGTTTCTGCCAATTCTGTGAACCGAATTTTGAATTGTGCAGTGAATTCTAGGAAATCCCAACGGAAAACACCAAGGAACTCGGGTAATCAGCCGCCAAACTGGGCAGAATTTGCCCGTTTTGGGGGAAATTTAGTGTCGAGGTTGCAAAAAAAAGGAAATCATCCCAACCTAACTAATCTGGCCGGTTTGGACCTTTTTTCCTGGAAATCAGGGGGAAAATGGGGATATTCCCACAGGAGGTTCTCCCTGATGGTAGACGGGACGTGAGAGCGGAGTAGCGCTTGGTAAGGACTTGAGATGCCTTGCGAGGTTATCTTGTAAGCGGTCATAGTTGCAGGGCTTTCTGGCTGGTCTTGAGTGTTTTGAGGTCCAGACTATGGGGAGGCTGCCAATGGAGGCAAAGATGGGAAGAAGAGGGAGAGGAAGAGAGGTGTTGAAGCTTGTTGTCACCACATCAAAACGAACCATTTTCGCGCCCACGTGAACATGCCTGCATCATGACGTGATGTCGGTGATGGACTTAGCTCCGAGCGAACTCCAAGCACTCCCCGGTATCATCTCTGGCATCGGAATCTAGGTGGAAGATATTCTGGAGCTCAGCCTCTGCGAAACAGGATGTGCATGAAGAATAATTTTCTGCCACAAGACTCCTGGGGAATTTTTGCCCATTCCACAAAAGACCAATACAAAGTGAATTCGAAAGATGCAAAAGAGTTGAAAGGGATTTTGTTTCAGAAAATTGACCAAAAAAGTGCACCAAAAAGACGAAAGGACTGAAGTCTGAAAAGTATCACAAAGCACAGTTGGAGCAACTTGTCAATTTGTTGATGTGGTTCCTAGGTTACAAATGCAATGGACATGACATGGAGCCCACCTGGTAGTTGGCTGCTCTCCATCTGAAATACGGCTGAATATTGCATCTGGAAACCAGCCAGCCCCCAGTTGCGTCCAGAAATTGCAACAGTTGGCGGCTATGTGATCGTGCCAGGCGGAGTCAACATACCGACACTTTGGCGGTGTATTTGGGTGCTGAGAGCTGAGTGGTAGAGAGGAATCAGGAAGGCACCGGATTAGAGCAAAAAGGTGTATGAGCACGTATTGGGAGTCATACCATACCTTGACGTCTTACCAGAAGGGGGGATGGGGCAGACTCAGAGATGGTGGCAAGAGGAAAGGCGAGTCGTGTCACGTGTATGCCAGGTGACAGGAAATCCTGGGCAAGTCAACGAATTGAATTTCGGAACTTTCTTCCCGAAGAAGACATTGGCTGTTGGATAACCCAGAGGATTACTTAAGGCCAGGATAAATCTTTGTGAATAAATTCCGCGCCACCCTAATCTTGGGATGACATCGCCATTTACAGGGAATGGCGTCCCATGGAGGTCGGAGTACACATCGTTGGTGGCGATTTGCCTAATGTGCTCCAGGGAGTGGGGCCGGCCGAACAGGGCTGTGGATGAAAGGCCCAAGCCATGGGTGACTGGGATAGGGGCTCACTCTGATCGCCTATCTTGTATGTACTTACTCTTCTAAAGGTGAGATTTGATTCAGTATTTCGGACGCCATGACCCATGAGTCCACATTTCTGCACTGTTGCGTGACTCCAAGGACATCAGTGATGTTCACAGTGTCGGCGATCCCGTACTGCGAGGATCACATTGAACCAAGCTTGGGTCTCCCACCAGACAGCACAGCATGGAAATACGTCGGTGCCTAGTGAAACGAAGGATATACTTCATTCCTCCGATATTGATTGTGCCAAAAGCATCAACACTGCGGCCAGCGACCACACAGACAAAATTTGACAGGACATTCGGGTGCCATGGAGGGGCCGCAATGTGCCTTTTGAAGGCTAACCTTGGCCACCTCAGGGAAGTCTGCCAGACTTACGTAGAGGGCCCTAGAGGGGGGTTATTTTGTACGACAGCAACCCCCCTTTAAGGCCCACATCTGCCAGGCGGACGTTCATAAGTATGTGTCATATTCCCTTTTGGGAAACATGTAGCTGGCGGATCACCGCCCACCCCGCCCTCAATTTGCTGTAGCTGCCGCCCTACCCCACGCCTGCACTTCCTCTCTTATCTCCAGATCCTCCCTAATATTGTCAGTCCCCCTGCATCTAATTTAACTTGGAATTTGATATGTTCCAGGTCGCCGCAGATGTGTCTGCCCATCGTCTGCCCTGCCCTCATTTGGTTCACTTACTGCTTCTTGCTCAGGTCTAAGTCTCCCCCTCGAGTCTATGGCTTCATTCCGATGCTCTCATACTTGCTAGGTTCAATTTGACACGAATTTGGTGCTTAGAAAAACATGGCAGACACATCTGCTCATTTATTACTGAGCTGATTATTGGTCAAGTCTGCACGGTCTGGTATTTCCATCTCAATGGTTACCTTCCAGCTGATATCTTGCTTGTTCTAGGTGCAATATCACGGTCTTTTGACATGTGGAGCATGGTGGCAGACATGTCTGCCAGTTGAATGTACACCCGACAATTGCTCCAAATTTACAGCTTCAGTACTGCCCCTGGAGTAGTAGATTGTGTCCACCTAAGACAGCCACTTTTTTTGCTTACGGCAACCCCTCTTAGGTCATTTCCACTGTGGTACCGGAAATGACCTAAGGGGTCTCCGCCGGCGTTGTAGGTGTCGCAGACCGAGCTTGCTTAGGTCCCTGCCATGTCGGCATCTCGGCATGGTCTGCCTGCCCTGCCTCCACTGCCTACCTTCACCGTATGAATTACCTTTGAACCTCTGTGCAGCCGATACAGCTGTCTCCCTCTAATGTAAAGCAACATTGGAACCATCTCCATTACCTCCACCGAATATGCCGTGCCGACTCACCGATCTGCCCTTGCTGCCGGCAGGCGGACAAATCCGTATCCCACTTCCTGCTCCACTGCCCCGAATACCACCGTGCCCGCCAGGAACTCTACCGCGCTGTCGGCCCCGATGCACATGTCATACGGAAACTTCTGGGAAGCCCAGATATACTGCCACACCTCCTCCGGTACCTGGGCCGCACAGGTCGCTTTCACACCGTCCACGGCGTCCTCCCCATGCCGCCAGCCCCTCACCCTGACAAGCTCCCGCCCAAGGCGATGTTTGTGTTCCTGAACAAATTTTGTATGCCCACGACTCATGCCCGCACTGCCGACCCGTTCAACGCCGCCAACGACTTGCTGGTCAGCTTCCTCGCTGGCTGGGCCGCCCTCCAGGCCGACCTGCACGCCAACCCGCCCGCCAACCCACTCGCTGACTAGCCCCCGCCATGCCACCCGCCTCGCACGCACGCACCGCCCCCACCTCAGCACCGCCCCACCGCTCACCTATCCCGGACACCCCCCTACTTTTATCTGCCTCCGTGCACTCTACTTGCCAGTGCCTACCCTCGGGAGGCTTACACCCCAACTATCTTACGCCCGGGCCCACTTACCTTACCCACAGGGCTCGGCGCGACTCCTCTAATAGTCGCCACCGTCCGTCTTAGCCTATGTCAGCGGGTGGACATGTTTTCGCAGACTGACTCTCTATTATGCAATTTTGATTAGCTACGTACAGGATGTATTTCGAGTAGAGAGATGCCCAACATGCCGCAAGCGGCGAGGGGCAAATATGAATGGATTAAAAAAAATAAAAATAAAAAAAACCCATCTCCATTAGTCCCTATCCTCAAAGCTGGGCTGTCTTACTACATAAATGATTCATAAACCTAAAATCCAAATTATCCTTGAAATCAGAATTCTTTAATTGCTTAACCTTTAGGTTAGGCTCCCCAGCCATGCTCGTGTTTGGGTCCAATCAGTAAACAAGGAACAAATATGTTTTGCGTAATTTAGTACAGTCACCGGGTGCCAGATGCATAAACGTGATTAGTGATGCCCCACGATGATCTTACCACATGAACCCCTTTTTACGAGCAATCAATTGGCGATCATTGCCGTCGGATGTATCCGAAGTCCTACATGCACAAGACATGCACAGCCTCACATTTGTCTTTCCCACCCTTTACGACGGCGGTGGCTCAGGCCTCAACTCAATGCCTCCAAGTCGTTTACCCACACACAGCTTTTCCGGGAGTACCCGTGGCTGTCCAACGTGTTCATATCTGACAGCTGGGTCGAAGCGGCAAGTGATGTTGATGGTTTGAAGGACTATGCCGCCTACAACTTGACCACTGGGTGCCACCAGTGAGCTCCACCGATTACTCCGACACTGAAGGCCGTGCTCTGCTGGGTCTGCCCAATGTTTATGAGCTGCATGAGACTCGAGTGTCGGCTAACAGCAAACCAGAAGCATCGGCCTCCAACTTCTCCTCAGTTTGAGATGCCATTGAGTTATAAAACCTATTTTGACTTCAAATCAATAATTCTAGGGATTTTCGACGAGAGTATGGGAGTTTGAACACAGCTCGCTCAATCTTTCGGGTCTTGCGGGATTGTTGAGAAAAAATCGAAAAGGGTTGAACCCCTGCGAACACATATTATAATATTCTACTGTGACCTTCCTACGGTCGAAACACCATGGTTGACTTTGAAAAGTCCCTCCAACCAATTTGTCTGCAGCGGGACACTAAAGAACAAGTTCAACCATTTGGGAAGCAAACTCAATCTGACACGAGTTTCAAATCGACTCGAGGGACAACTACCAGATGAGTTCCGGGTCCGGGACGACTGATCAACACTCTGCTGCAACGTTACAGCACTCTCAGCATCTGAGCTGGAGCATAGCACTCATCTCTCAGTGCTCAGTACTCATTAAGCACTCAGACTCACCTCGAATCTTTCAGTCTAAGTGCGATCCATAAGTTCTGAGGGTTGTCCGAGGGGCACGGAAATAGAGGTAGTATTCGAGACAGCGCTCATTCACGATCCTGTTTCGGGCTGGAATTTGGAACTCACGCCAACATCCCGGTATCCCAAAAAGGATTCTAGGAGGTCGGCGATCAATCAATATCAATATCGACACTTGGGAACAGGATTCGTAAATGGCACTTATGGGCTGTTGATTGAGTTGAACTTCAACTGTGGGATATAGTCCAAAAGCATGAAGGCAAAACCTTCTGTATAGAATATAAAAATAACGGTTAAGCACCCGCCTCGAAGAGGCCATACCCCAATCATTACAAGGAGGAACTGTGCAGGCATATAAACACAACCTCCTACAATTGCAGGTATATGGGTTGTAGCTCAGAGCAATCCAATTATCCGTCTACGATGAGATGTGGCTTGTGTTGTAGGTGTCCAAGGTCATCTGATTGCCCCAAAGAGTTTCACTCAGTTCAGGTACATTACTCAAGTATATACATATTGAATACTATATTCCAAGAGGTCAAAGGAGTGGTAAAGTAGATGACAGGGCCAATATCATCCGCACTTTCCTTGCTCTTATGCTGCTTGGTTAGCACTAGTTGTGCCCATGTTTTATCCCTCTTTGATTTTATATGTCCTCCAGTTTAAAATGCTTGCTTTCTGTGTCTGCATCACCAGCAATGTAAAATTGATCTACCTCCAACACCTCCGCCACCTTCTCTCCTGCAATGTAAAATTGACTTACCTCCAACACCTCCACTACCTCCAACGCCTCTGCTGTCTCTCATGTTCAAGTGTTTTTTCCAGCTCGGGTACTGAATAATTGAACAGTATCTTTCTGTACCTCAGTCTAACAATACTGGTGCTCTTCCATCTCCTAGAACTCACAGCAATGTGCCTGTCTACTGGTCTTATCATGCCTCCCTCACCTCTGTCACAGTAAAATTCAATCTGTGCAGCCACCTTCATGTACATCGGCCTGGGAGTTGCTATCAGTTGATGTGCCAGACACCATCCATGATGCCTGCAGCTGATTGGACTCCACATTAGACACCTCCAACGCACCTCCAACACCTCTACTACATTTTCTGGGTAGTATACTGGCTTAACCTCATGGTGTGGATGTCTCTTTTCTCTGTGGTCTTGCGCCGGCTTGTGCAATGCCATTGGTTGAGTGGCCAGACATGTCTGGAATGCTTGTGATTGCCACATTGGACTCCACATTCAACACCTCCAACACCTCCGTCACATTCTCTGGGTAGTATACTGGCTTGCCCCCGTGTGGATGTCTCGGTTCTCTGTGGTCTTGCACCGGCTTGTGGAATGCTATGAGTTGAGCAGCCAGACATGTCCAGAATGCTTGTGATTGGACTCCACATTCAACACCTCCAGCACCTCCGTCACATTCTCTGGGTAGTATACTGGCTTGCTCTGTGGTGTGGATGTTTCTTTTCTCACTTTCAATCAGCAGAACTGATTCTCATCGGACCTCGGATTTCACAGCAGCACTGACAGAAATGAAGTTGGGTTTTCGAAATTTGGGGAGTAGGAGGTGTTGGAGGCTCCAGCTAAGCATAAGTAAAAGCATAGACTGTATATAGTTCAAATGAGGTTATAAATTGTTAGAAACATTTCCTATGGCACCCAAATTCATTGAAATGTCGCAAAAGTCAAGATCACCTGGTGCCGGCATGGCGGGCCGGAGCCCGGGCCGCATTTGATCAGCCAATCACAAGTTGAATAAAGGTCGGCCCTCCGTAATTCAGGCCCCACACATCCAATACTGGCCAAAATATTGTGACCAGGGGCTCAAATCAAAGCCCTGAGTTGCCCCATAGATAAATGGTCAAAAGATCCTGGGTTATCTGAAGGTAAAGTTGCCATGCAAAAATATCACCGGAATCCATCTAAGTTTCATAGTTGAACTTCGGCCACATTGTTCAAACTTCAAGTTCCAAAACATTGTGGATTTCCAGGGCTCTAAAACTGTTCAGTTATGACTCAAGTGACTTCTGATAGGTATTAGATCAGTGAACAGTGGATATTCAGAACACTGAAACATAGATATTTGGGGGGGAAACAACAAAATTTGATATTTTCATCAGATATGCAGTCAGGGATGTTGTTCTTAAAGGCCATTATATTGTTTATGCTCTCATTCTGTTCTCTGAAGTAGGTGGGAATCTTCCCTGAGCGTCTGCTTTCTCAAAGCCAAAAAGAGGGCATGTCGGAGGTGGTGTAGGAGGTGAAGTAGGTGTACATTACCTGAGTCAAAGCATCTACCAACTGAGTTTCAAGCTCAAAAAGTACACTTACTGGTTGGGAGATTCAAGTTTTTCAGCACAATTTATGGTGAAAAATGTTGTTTGTTTTTCAGACATTTTTCACTGAAAAAGGTAGTGAAAAACTCAAAACATTTTCACCATTTTGTGAGTTCAAGGTGAAAAATTCAAAAGGAAGCTCAAAAGAGGTGAAAAAGATTTGAATTTTTCACAACTTTTTTCAGTGAAAAATGTCTGAAAAACAAACAACATTTTTCACCATAAATTGTGCTAAAAATCTTGAATCTCCCAACCAGTGACTTGGACCTAGAAATGCTCGCTAGTTTGCCTTGCAACTGATCTGGGGGTCAAAGTAGACTGCATATTTGAAAATGCGATTTGGTTGAAATTTGGAACTGAGCTGGGATAGAGTATACTATGATATTTCTGAGAATTGAGGTCTTGAATGTTTGTGTTTGTTGGCTTTGAGTCCAGCTTAGAGGGGCTGAAATAGGCCAAAAGTGCAAAGACACTCTTTGGTTGCAACTTTGAACCATTTTAAGAACAACATGAGCCCAGTGTGGGCTGCTCCACACTTACCACTTGAACAAGTGGCAATTGGTTGATCTTGGCAGTGGCTTCAGAGCGCTGATGATGGAGACTGCAGGTGAGTTGAAAGGTGTAAACTTATAAAGAGAGAGATTTATACGGGACTGTACTAATGTGTTCATGTGGCTCTTTGCCACCATGATTTCGGTTCTCTTGAAGGTGTTACGCAAAGGTTGCAGCCCCCCCCCCCAAAAAAAAATCAGAGAGAATATTTACCGCAATGCAGAGGGTGCTGGCCAATGGAAATCACTGTTGAATGCCATTACTGAACTGACCACTGCTCAGTAGCTGTGAGAAGATCTCAAGGTTTACCTTTCTGCTTGTACCGGGAAAATCATCCTAATATAGGTGCCAAGACCAGGTGGAACATGGGGCCTGGGGTGAAGGATATGATTACAAATGAACAGCACTAGAAAGATACAAACAGAAGCACAGTGTTATCAAGCTGACGCCAAGAGCTGAGCTGGAAAGAAAGAAAGCAAAACCTTTGACAAAGGTGTTGGAGGTGTTAGATGTAGAACAGGTTACTTGCTCCTGCATGTTACACAGATTTATTAGAGTGCATTCAAAATAGATGGAGTGTGGGTTGAATTGACACTAGCCAAGCAGGACAGGAAGGAAGGAGGGGCATCCATGTTGTGGGCAAAATCTGGGAAATGAAGGTGTCAGAGGTGTCGGAGGTAGAACAGGTTACTTGCTCCTGCATGTAGAGACAGGTTACATAGATTTATTGGAGTGCATTTGAAACAGATAGAGTGTGGGGTAAATTGACACTAGCCAAGCATGACAGGAAAGAGGGAGGGGCACCCCTGTTGTGGGCTACATGTAAGCAATAAAGGTGTTGGAGGTGTTGGAGGCAAAACAGGTTACTTGCTCTTGCATTCATACTGGATTGTGTTTGACAGAGTTGGAGTGTAGATCAAATTGACACTAGTAAAGCAGTACAGGGAAGAGGGAGGTGCAGGGGGCTCCTCCTGTTGCAGGCTACATTCAGGGTGTCGGAGGTGTTGGAGGTAGAACAGGTTACTTGCTTCTGCCTGTAGGAACAGGCTGGGCAGATATACTGGAGTGCATTGGATGGAGATGGAATGTGAGTTGAATCGACATTAGCCAAGTAGTACAGGAAAGAGGCACAGTGAGCACCCCCTGTTGCAGGCTACATTGGTGTCGGAGGTGTTGGAGGCAGAACAGGTTAGTTGCTCCTGCATCTAGGGACAGGTTGGATGGCTTCATAATGGAATGCATTGAAGTGTGTATCAAATTACTGCCAGCCAAGCAGTACAGGAAGGCAGGAGGTGCAGGGGACACCCACGTCGAAGGCCATATCTGAACTACAATGGTGGGAATGTACCGGGAATTGCCGGGAATAAAGTAGGCAACGGTGGTCAACGACAGGACACAATATAAATAGCACCATCGCCTGCGATGTCAGAGGTGACCTCTTAGGTCATTTACTCCACCACATGGGAAATGACCTAAGAGGGATTGCCGTAAGAATAATGTTGCTGTCTTAGGTGATTGTGTCAGAAAACCTGCTCCCATCTGGGCCAAATTAACCACATTTCAGATCTTGAAATATAGCGGCGGACACATCCGCCATTTAATTGCATGCCGCACCTCACCCACCCTGCCCTTGATTGGTCCGCCTATTGGTCCTTGCTTGAATCCCCAGCTTCCCATCGCATCTGCCTTCAGTATGATCTTTGCACTCCTGCTAGCTTCGATTCGACTCGAAATTGGGCCTGTACACAATTTGAGGGATGTGTCCGCTAACCCCTGCTCCACCCCTCTACTGCTTGTTTCTTGTGTATGTTGTGTTCTCTTGTGTCTCTGGGTTCAATCGGACCTCTCCACACCTGCTAGGTTCAATTCACTCGAAATTCGACTCATGGAATAGCACGTGGATATGTCCGCATGTGGGTATGCTTGCTTATTGCTGCAATTTCAGTGCACGTGTGATTCAGTCTAAATGATTACTTTTCCTATGATATTATATTTCCTTCCAGGTCCACCCTGATCGAATTTCAACCCGTGGAATCTAGCGGCGGACGTGTCCGCCCATCATGTGTGTGGCGGCCTCTGCTCCAGAAACCTAATTTCTTCAGCACTGAACTTGGACCTGCTGTTTGTATCGACACATCCTTCTTGACCCATTTCTTCCCATCAGGATCAGTGTTACGGTGCCCTACTTACCACACTTCGCCTCTCCAGGTATAGTGGCGGACACGTCCGCCACCTCGGTATATTCATGAATTTCCATACCGGTCGGGCTTCATATTTGTGAGCTACATTTCTTTTGAACTTTCACTTTCCTTCTGCATATGAATTCCAAGTTTTGATCTCCCGAACATCGTGGCGGACGTATCCGCTCCAAAATAACCCTTGTGTTGTGGCCTAAATTTGGTGCCATCGGTTCAGCACTTGTTTTACATCTACTACTCTCCTCCTTGATAAATTGGTTTTGACCTTCAAGGTCTACCCGACTTCCTTGCCAATCCGCTGCTCCGATAGTAGCACCCTTCGGTTCCTATGTTTCTGGTTTGGTGTGGCACTACAGTCTTTTGTTTGCACTTCATCTCAATATTTTTTATCTCTGGTGCACTCTAGAGCTGACCAATTTCGATCTGTGTTGTTCACTAGAGTTCGGAGCTTCTCTTTGTCAGATAAGCAGCAATTTCTTATTCAGAAACATTCCATTTCCTTGAATGGAGCCCGCTGTAAGTCCTGTTGACCAGAGTTGTTGAACCAAGTTGATCTTGCAATATTTTTCGGTGGGTGGGCCTGTAAAAATTCAACTGTTCCTGTACCATCTGCGCAAGGTATTCGATGTGGTGGCGGATATGTCCGCCAGTCTGGCAGATGTATTTAACTGCAGTTTTTTGAGTTTTGAATAGTCCACGGTACACTTACGATGTTGTGTCCGGAAACGGCAAGCCTATCCGCCACCTGGCAGTTGTGTTTGCGCCATTGGCGGACACGTCCGCGCACCTTCACGTAAGCGGCGGCGGCGTTTTACCTCACCCGCTCCACCAATCAGGAGCCGTATAAAGCTCCATCTAATTTGGGTTTTTTATATCAGACTCATTTCTTATGGTTTCAACACATCTCTGGGGTGGAATATGATTCTGGACACTCTCTGGTTTCAGTCTGATTTATTTTTGAATTTTCCGTTGAGTATGATATCCGGTGTACAAAACCCTCCGGAAGGTCGCTAAGGTTTACAGTTGAATCTGGGTATTCAACTGTACCGTCTATGCACAACACTTGGAATAAAAGTTCTGGGCAAAAAAAGTGTTCATATATGCTCCTTAAAGCCTCTGGCGTGTATTGGCTTACCATTGACCCTTTCTTCCAGGTTATGACCATGATCTTTGGGTGGAAACATTGAACTTCAACTTCTGACTCTCTTCATGTCTGGGACACCCGTTTGATGCAACTCAAATATGTGTGCTTCCTCAAGTATCAAACAGGAGGTCTTAATTTATTCTGAGCTTCCAGAGTCCAGAAAGGTCCACCAGACACAAGTTTAACCAAAGTTCAATATGACCTGTCCACTGTGAACATGGTGGTGAGCAAGGCTACAAATGTGTATCAGTTCGAGCCCGGGGAAGGTAAGACAATGATTTGAGGTCTGATTCACAATATTTGATCCAGTATTGTGTGTGCAGCAATTGTTTTACATTTGTCTGATCATTATTCACCTCCTGGTTGGTTGATCAATTGCCGGCCCCTGGTAGTCAAAGTCAACCTCAGATTAAATGTTAAACCTCATTCAATGACATATTGACATTGTTAAGTGCTTTCCAACACCTTGGGCTCTTTCTCAGTCTGTCTTGAAAGACTGAGCCCAACCCGAGCCTCTTGGCGGACGTCCGCCACCAGTGGCGGACATAAGCTGCCGTCCACTTTGAACCTCAGATACTCCATGAAAATGTCGCCGGGTCAAAACAGCAACTGCAGCACAATATCATTGAAAGCCAACATACATATGACTGGGACTCAAGCATGCCGGAAATCAAGTGGCGGACACATCCACCAACAAGTGCCAGAAGTCGGAAGTCAATCAAATTGAATCTACTGTGAAGAGAGGTAAATATTGACCCTCTGTATAGAGGGTCGTGAAGGTGGGTCGGGCAATGGCTAGGTGGTCAAGTAGTGGCGGACACAGAGGTAAAAGAAGGTGTTAGATAGAGGTAACTGCTGAATTGCAGTCAGAGTCTAACATGTGTTAGAGAAATCGTGGATGAGCACGGCAAGTAGACAGCTTCCCACGGTATTCTATGCACCGAATTTCGAGCCAAATGAATCCCGGAAATAATGAAACTATGAATGAGGTTGCATGCAGAGATGCCTGTTGAAGCCGAAGGAACACTTGGTGGACCAATCAACGGGGCAAAGAGTGAGCAGACACGTCCGCCACGGTGTGCTAGTTGAATTCAAAGCCAAATCAAATCTAGAGGAACTGGAAATATCAGCAAGGATCTCAATGTTGGAGGTTGGATTGGTTCGGACGACATCTCTATTGTCCTGATTAGGCATTCTTATTGTTCTTCCCAATTAGGCATTCATATTGTTCTTTCTTATTGTTCTTCCCGATTGGGCATTCTTATTGTTCTTCCTGATTAGGTGTTCTTATTGTTCTTGTATGTATATAGCTAGCTAGTCTGCTATGCATCCAGGCTTTTTCGCCCCCATATCTGAGACCCATCTGAGACCCTGCTATATCAGCACCCTATCTGCACCCATCTGAGTTTCCCCACTTACCACTCAAAACGTAAGGGCAGCGGCGGTGTGGCGTAAGGTGCGGGTACACTCACGTAGCAGACGTGTCTGCCACTCGACTTGTCCAATCAGAATTCAATCAGACTATACGACTATACATAGAAGGAAGAAAGATATTAATTGGAAGTTACTCACTCAACCAGACTACCAGGATGTGGTAATTACACTAAGAATTAGACCTATGATAGGTGAGGTGCGGCATGCAATTAAATGGCGGATGTGTCCGCCGCTATATTCAAAGATCTGAAACATGGTTAATTTGGCCCCGGATGGGAGCAGGTTTACAGACACAATCGGCTGATCCAGGGGCAGTACTGAAGCTGTAAATTTGGAGCAATTGTCGGGTGTACATTCAACTGGCAGACATATCCGCCACCATGCTCCACATATCAAAAGACCGTAATATTGCACCTAGAAACAAGCAAGATATCAGCTGGAAGGTAACCATTGAGACGGAAATACTGTACAATTTCGTTTAAATCGGTAGTCACGCGTCACGCACCCCCTGTCGATCACGAACTTTGGTCGATGTCACGCATCACTCGGGCCTCTGTCGAACCTCCAAGTGGTTACACAGGCCCCAAATTGCCTATAAAAAAAAAAAAAAGGCAAGAAAGGCAAAATTTCCGGTTCAAATGCCGAAATTTTCGAGGTGTCACGCAAAAAATCGGCGGCTGCCGAAATGTCGAACAGGTAAAATGGGTCACGCGTCACACCCCCAGTTGATTTGAACGAAATTGTACAGTACCAGACCGTGCAGACTTGACCAATAATCAGGTCAGTAATAAATGAGCAGATGTGTCTGCCATGTTTTTCTAAGCACCGAATTCGCGTCAAATTGAACCTAGCAAGTATGAGAGCATCAGAATGAAGCCATATACGCGAGGGGGAGACTTAGACCTGAGCAAGGAGCAGTAAGTGAACCAAATGAGGGCAGGGCAGACGATGGGCAGACACATCTGCGGCGACCTGGAACATATCAAATTCCAAGTCAAATTAGATACAGGGGGACTGACAATATTAGGGAGGATCTGGAGATAAGAGAGGAAGTGCAGACGTGGGGTAGGGCGGCAGCTACAGAAAATTGAGGGTGGGGGAGTCCGTAAAAAGTAACTTGTGAAAAGTAACTTGTGCGGAACTTGCCCCTTTCGGCACGCGTGCCGCAAGTTAACTGAAGTTTTTCCCACGGGCTCGAAACTAATGGGTGCGGGTCACCCAAGTACTTTTTCGGATAATCCCTTTAAAACACCTCTAACTGTATTCATATTGGCCTCAACTGCATGTAATGTTTAATGATGTTGTACAAGACCTGCCTTTGCTTCACTCCGCTGGGGAAGTACGGGCCGATGCTAGCGCCGAAGTGGAAGCCTACCCTTTTGGTTCGCAATCTTAGTTACGGCTGCCGCTGTGTCCTGCATGTATGTTCCGAATTGTAGTTCATTCAGGTACAACTCCTCACAGAAAAATATCCCCTGTAGCGCAACCTGGAAGTTTCCCCACCTGCTTGCCTCCAAGGTCACTCTTTACAAAGGTCATTGCCTCTCTGACACGCCAAATAGTTCACTAATTATTTGTCGTGCCGCCATGGAATGTGCTCCTATGACATTAACATCAACTAGTTGAGGAATAAGTAGCATGGGGTTTCAACCATGTATAAGGAATAGATCTGAGCTCCGGTAAATACATTGATGACCTGGAGTTGTCCACTCGCCTTTCGAATTTGTACATGTCTTCTTTCATCGCTGAGGGAAAGTGGATCATGGAACATATCAGCCGGGACACAGGAGCGTTAAGAACTAGGCTGGTTTGGGCACCTGGCTTCTACCCGAGCTTGTTAACGGAATGCAGCTGCAAAATGGCTTTGGCAAGCGATGAATGTAAATGCAGAGCCGCAACTCACAATGATGAATTCAAACTGAGCTATTCATCGCCAGAAGTAGTCTCTTTATGTCCGTAGCAACAGAGCAGCAGGAACCCTGAGATGATCAATGATGCTTGAATTATACTCGTTCAGGAGGCACTCACTACAAGCCGGGCCCTTTCCGCTCCAAAATCTGAACGGTATTCGAGGAAGAAGGCAAGTGTACTCACAATTCTCTCGCTCCCAGCTCACTCTGACTTATGTTTCAGTCCAAAAGATCCGATCTAAGGAAAGGAGTGAGGAGACGAAAGGAAGAACTTGACATGAGGGCTCTTGAAACAATCTTTGATGCACTCAATGATTCACAGCCCATGTGGAAAAAAATGTAATAACATGCGAGATTAAGGATGTTAGCTGAGGTCTTGACGATGCCACGCTCAACAGAAGGGCTTGAGCTCAGGAAGTGGCTCGGAATGTCGAGTGGTAAGTCACTCAAATGTGTTTTCCGACTTGGCTTTGGTCATGTTGCACAGATCTCGAGCATTCAGTGGGGAGGGCATGTTGTGGGAAAGGGGATTCGAATCTATTATTGGCAGTTTGCGAGTCTCAACTCTTCTCAAAGCCTTGGACATAATTGACAATGTTTGAGGCCCTAGCCAAAACATTTTGAGCAAACAGACACCTTTTGTGGCTACAAATATATTGCCCAACTCAGCGGACAATTCATAACACACCTCTTTGCATGCCCACCCTTCCCCCCGCAATCTACACACTCGCAGGCCAAGCTATCCTATTTTATTTTCTCTTCATTAACTCCAAGGTAACAAGGTAACTGAAAGTAGCCCAATCTGACTGAACTTAACTTGAGCTAACTCAAGCTAACATGCAGGCCAAGTTAGACCAAGTTAACATGTGCAAACTAACTTATGCCATCAGATGGCATCAGTTACCCCCACGTTCACTGGTTTCTCCAAGTTTAACAGCCCCATCCTCTTGATAAACTCCAAAGTAACAAGCTTACTGAAGTAGTCCAAGCTTACTTAAGTTAACTTGAGCTAACTTAAGCTAACTTGCGGGCCAAGTTAGACAAAGTTAACACGAGCAAACTAACTTATGCCATCAGATGGCATCAGTTACCCCCAAGTTCATTGGTTTCTCCAAGTTAAACCAAGTCAAGTCTAAGGAAGTACTTAGAATCTACTTTACCAAACAGTTCAAAGGCAGTGAGAAGCTGGCTAGCAATCAAATAATGCCCCTAGGTCCCTGGCCTCATGTACGTGGACAAGTGCTTCGCCGCAAAACCCTGGGACTGCCAACCACGCAATGGTTCAGTACAAGGTCAACGGACCACAGTATTTCAACTCACCTCCACTGCACTTGGTTGTTAAAACGGTGATTCAGATCCAGACCAGGCACAATGAACATGTTTGAAACTCATATTTACAGTGAAATCAAGCACCCAAGCGGCATGAAACAGCGCAACAGAGCTTATGAACATTAACATGCAATTAACTTATTTTAACTGTGCTGAACTTAAGTTAACTTATTTGTGCGGAACTTGTGCTTATGCGGAATGGTGCGGGTAAATTTAACTTGCCCCGCCACAAGTTAGCTACAAGTTACTTGTGGCAGGGCAAGTTAGTTTACATAAGTTACTTGTGCAACCATCAGGGCGGGGTGGGCGGTGATCCGCCAGCTACATGTTTCCCAAAAGGGAATATGACACATACTTACGAATGTCCGCCTGGCGGATGTGGGCCTTAAAGGGGGGTTGCTGTCGTACAAAATAACCCCCCTCTAAGGCCCTTTACGTAAGTCTGGCAGACTTCCCTGAGGTGGCCGAGGTTAGCCTTCAAAAGGCGCATTGCGGCCCCTCCACGGCACCCGAATGTCCTGTCAAATTTCGTCTGCGTGGTCGTTGGCCGCAGTGTCGATGCTTTTGGCACAATCGATATCGGAGGAATGAAGTATATCCTTCGTTTCACTAGGCACCGACGTATTTCCATGCCGTACTGTCTGGTGGGAGACCCAAGCTTGGTTCAATGTGATCCTCGCAGTACGGGATCGCCGACGCTGTGAACATCACTGATGTCCTTGCATTCCCTGAGGTGACCTCGGCGCGCGGGGGAAGCGACCCGCGTCGCCCGTGGCCCGCCACTGGGCGCCGCCGCACTCGTTCCCACCTGCGTGTGATTGGCGATCAATACGTCGCGCCTATCTACAATCTACCACTTACAACAATTCGCCATTGGAATGAATTGCGATTCATTCAAAAGGGGGGCGCTCCGATAAATCCGGTGAATTGGTCAGCTATTCCTTGGCCCCGCTCTACTCAAGTATTGACGAACTGCCGCTGTGATACACACGTGGGTGGGGATGTAACTACTGTAACTCATTGAATTATTTCCTGCAAGGCCTCACGCAGTGATTATTTTCGTTCTATTCGGCTAAACGGAGACATGTATTCATGAAGTAGGACAGGCCCGCGGACACTCCCTTGGAACTTCCTCCGCGATAAGGTAAATCAGGGCCCAATTTTGATCTCTATCCCTCCTCAAAATAAGGTAAATCAGCGGCAAAATGACGGATGCCGCTCCGCACATAAGGTAAATCACCCTCCGTGCGAGAAATTTTTTGAATACAGTGTGAGGCAGCGTGGCCGTGGATGGCCGGATCGGCCTTGGCATTGCTAAGGTACTTAGCCTAAGGCCCTGCAATATATCGGCGAGGGGTCGCAAAGAGAAGAAATAGTCCATAGTACACCTCTGGAACGCGAAAATGCACCTGCGGCCGGAAAAAAAAAACCGCTTTTTTGGATATCCCCCTCTGAAAATAAGGTAAAACAAGGCTCTGAGTGCAAATTTCATAAGGTAAATCAGTGGATTTTTGAGTGAAAAAGCGGAGGAAGCTCCAAGGGAGTGTCCGCGGGCCTAGTAGGACGCTGCTCGTTGTTGATTGCCGAAAGGAGAAGATCGAGCCCCATTCAGTGCACGGCCTCTCTCCGCTCTCTCAGAGTAGTACCATCTCATCATGTTCAGGTGAAATCACATGCGGGTGTCGGGCGGCGACAGGCGTGCGAAGATGAAGGAAGTTCTCGCATTGTTTATTTCAATTCTTCGTCTTCGAGACAGCTGCAATTGCTGCCGGATCCCCAAGACAGATTTGCGTTTTTCCGTTCCTTCCTATCCGAGGACGATGCATAGAAGGCGTATAACTGATGGCATCCTTTTGGCAGCTTTTGGGTCAATCAATGGAACCAATTCGCAGGCCTAGGCAAAAAAAAAAAACCTCCGGTTCACAGCCGAGCCCCGGTCCTCGCGACACTGCAAATGCCCGCCCACCATGACTTTCCAAGCCGATGCCCCTCAATTTCGCGTGGTTGAAATGAAGCCGTCTGCGTTGAGGGGCTCTTCGGATCGTAGCCAAAACATCGCGAAAAATGCGAATTTGATCCTCTCTGAGTCTCTCGTCTTTCGACATCACATCGTCACGGAATCAGATCTCAACGCCGGTTGTCTTCTTCGGTTGTCTGTTGTTGTGTTCCAAAGTCGTCTCCAAATATTTCCAGGAAGTCGAAGGCGTGCGAGTACCGCTGTTCTACTGCGGCGCTGTTTGATACACAATCGGGGCGACTCACGATCACGAACTGTTTTCATTCATTGTGTAGAGGCGCAGACAATCAATCTCCGAGCACTGCGGGACATTGTGCGAGAAATATATGTGCGAGAAATATATGTAAGTAGGTGGAGTCTTCGAGAAATATAAAGATCAATCAGTGTTTTGACATCAATCTTTGACGTGCGTCAGAAAGTGTCACTGTTCGGGGGTCCCTCTCTGCGCCTGTCCGCTTGGTTACCGATGTCTGCGCAGTGGGTTGGAGATAAGGCCGATCTTGCGATGCCAGTTTATTCCTTCCAGTCCAATAGTAACAGGCATTTGATCCCTGCCGAGAATAGGTGCCATCCTCTATTAATACTGGACCATTTAAAAGGAAGGGCGGCATACCGTACAGCGCGATTTCCTCACGCCCATGTCTGATCGCTCTCAGCAGTCGGGCCGAGTGTTCGTCCTCAGACGCAAGCGCACAGACGTCGCGTGTCAGAATTGCCGAAGACGCAAAGTGAAGGCGAGTGCCATTGCGCACAGCGAGGATTGCGCCATAACCTGGACAAAAATATTAGTGCATCCCCGCTGGCGATCCCCTGCAAGATCCCTGCGAGCGCTGTACGAAAAAGGGGCTTGACTGTCAACACGTTGGCGTTGGGACGGAGGAGGATGACGAGCCGGAGAGGACGCCCCCACCGCACCAGTCGGCGTCGTACTCGTCTGCCCCCCACTCACTGGTAGACCGGCTCCTACCGAAAAATCGCGATGGTGCCGGAAGGGGAAACACCCACCCTCTTCAAGTTCAATCGCGCCCCAATTCCACACCCCCGCTGGCTCACGTAAACCCGACCGTGCCCGGCGCCATTATAGCGCCGCGGACACCGCCATACTCCGCGCGCCCCGGACGGGATGATCAGTACTTGCAACGGCCCGCGTATGGTGGTGGTCAGAATCCGACAGCGCTCCCACATAGGATTGGATATACTTCTGCCTCAAGCAGCTTGAACACCAATTCCTACCCCGCGCAAATGCCTTATATTCAGGCCACCACAGCCAACGACAATTCGGGCTACAACTGTCGACCCGCGCCGACCAATAATTTTCTGTATGTCCTTCGTTTCAGCCCGCGTTTCACCTCACGAAGGCTTGGCATCAGCTGTACATGTCCGTGCTATTGTGGAGGCATAAGACGGTGAGGATGGTGGACGAGTGCTGGATATGTTTGTTGTGCATTGATGTACTTGTAAGCGGGAAATTTGAACCAAGGGGTAGAAGGCAGATCAAAAGCGGACCAAGGGAATCGACTGAGCGGGCCATTGCCGCGAATTTCCGTAACTTCGAGCTCCCGCAATCTGCCTCACTTCCTCTTACCCTGCGAGACGATCTCGAGCAAGCCGGTCGCACCAAAAGTCGCAATCAAATGCATAAGATACGGTCAAACGAGGGACCCACGATGTATATAGCTCACCCGTATGCTACGGAAGGGTGGGTGTCTAATTCGCATGACTCCCGTTTCCACCCATTGCCTGACACATGGTGCGCGGGTCGTAGAACGCCGATGACAGGATGTCGGCCCTGAAGAGAAATAACCGCATTAGCCTAGAATTCGACTTCACGAGTAATTACATTCCAGCGAAATTCACGATTTGGCTCCGGATTAGATAACCAAGGTTCAGCAAAGCCGCTCCCGCGTATTGGAAAGCTGACTGATATGAAATGGCTCATACTCACAAGTTCTGTGTCAACGGCAGTGGACGCAATCGTCGTTGACAAACGACCCGATCAGTGTCGCCCGAATGACCGGTGCCCGAAAAAATATAAACGCCCAGACCGTCGTCTTGGGAAGTTGGCGTCCTCCGGAATCGATGCGGAATCTCAAGGGCCAATAATGTATCCACTGAAATACTGCTGCCGCGCAATTGCAGCAGTTCGAATGACCGGGTCCTATCGAACGTTTCAGACAATTCGAGCGTAAGGATCGTCGAGCGACTGTCGTAGCAGGAGTCGGTTTGAATCCTTCGACCCGACGGCGACATGGGCTTTCGAGAGACTCGCTGGCAGTGATGATGTCACTGATACAATCAAGTGTCACTGATACGATCAGAATGCCACGTATCGTTCTTTGGCTGCGCCAAATCCTCTTCGAAAGTCTTCTCAGTTTGAGTCTTCAACTTTCGGCACCATGATCCGACCTTCTCATGCTCCAAAGACTACCGGCTTACTCGAGTAATGTGGTCGGTCTAAATTCTTATTACCGCCGAGGGGAGCTATTCACCGCGGCTTGTCTTTTTTGGACTATTTCTTTCGAGTTGTGAGCAAACCCGAACCAATTACCGCGGGTTGTATCAGATCCGCCCAATCCCGGTGAGAACCGGTTGCTACATCGCAAAGCGTCGCAAGCGCCCGTACAGATCGCTGGCGCGGGTTTACGTTCACAGCACAAAGATCTCGGCTAATGCCTAACGCCATCTACGTTTGTGGAAAATTTAGGAGCGTTAAATATATCTCCGTCGGCGCTGACTCATCCTTCTACCGCTCTACTTGCCATGCCATCCACGGCCCAGGACCCACTCGCTCGAATGCGGGCCCACAAGGGTAATACGCCCACTCTTCCGCAGACAAAGCACTGCTCCCTGTGCCCGGCCAAGTTCACGCGGACGACGCACCTCAATCGGCACCTTCGATCTCGTGTGTGGTGATTTTGCCTAGATTCCTAGCGGACTAATCATCGAAACGCAGACAACAACGACCGAATATATCGATGCAACGTAAGTCGGCTTTCCCACCAGCGCGCCATTTGTCTAATTCGTTTGCAGCTGTGCCAGAGTGCAGAATTCACGCGGAGCGACTTGCTTATCCGCCACAAGCGGACGTGTGGGACAGTGAGTCCTCTCGTGCAATCAACTCAGGACTCCTTAACGATCCACTTTGCAGGCGAGTAAACCGTTATCGGAAAACGGCCTGCGAGGTACGTCTGGATTCGTGGATGGTGTTGATAGGATCCTGAATCATCGATAGTCCTGCGCCGAATCCAAAATCAAGTGCAACTTGGAGTATCCCTGTGCCAAGTGCACGTCTCGTGGTCGTGAATGTGTGTTCAAGTTCCATCCCAACAAGCCCCGCAGCAAGAGTCCGGAGTCTCGAAACTCCAGCTCAGCTTGCTCAACGAGGGGCTCTATTCCTCCGGCTCCGTCACTACCCTCCCTCGCCGCCACCGGAGGATCATTCGAGAGCAACGAGCAGCTCGCCTTCCTCCCACATTCTCAGTCTGCCGGAATTGGTAGATTGTGCTGGTTCTTCAGGGGCCTCGTCACTCCTGTCATCGCCCCGCTCTGAAACATTCCCGGTTCTGGAAGAGCACCGCTTCGATTTCTCCTTCGACATCGGAGCCTACGACAACGCCATAATATCTCCGTTTGACGGGGGCGTGTTCTCAGCCCCTTCGTCCGGATCGGCATTGACCTGCGGTGGTGCCTCAGATTCATTTTCGCTTCGTTTTGATGAGGAGATGGATCTGTTCGCAGCCCTGATACCAGTCCCATCTCCCCCTCCACCTCCGCCCCCAAGCCTCCTCGTTGGCAGCTCGCGCAACGTGCTCGTTCAACCGACTGTTACGCTCGATTATGTCAACCCACTGGCCATCCTGTGTATCTTCGGTGCAGCATCGGCGACGAAGGACATGTACCGTAAGCTCGCCGTTGATGGGTCTCGTTTAACCTGACGTCTTTCATTGATCGTAGTGCATCTCTTTTTCACGCGCTTCTTGGCGCAGGTACCCCTCTTGCACGCACCGACCTGGAGGATGGCGGACACTCCAGCCTTCCTGGGGCGCGTATTTCAAGCGTGCGGTGCGTTGTTCCTCGACACACCCGAGGCTGCCGCATTCGTGGCGACGACGCTGTCGTCGTCTGCTGCCGAGATGACCGCAGAGTTCAGCAAGGTGAGAGTGGGCGGTCTGAGAAGATAACATACTGATGCGTATCAGGTCAACGACCGAAGCGAGTTTGATGAGAGGAGCTCCCGACATCACACGCATGTGATTGTGGGCCTTGTTCTATTGCAGACGATATCTCTTCTCCGGCGCGAAGGAGAAAGGGCAGCCCCACCGAATGCCCAACTCCATGCGATGCTTGTGGCGGCGAGTCTCTCGTTCTATCATCGAGAGAGCTAGAGCTGATGCCCCTTCTGTTCTTAGATGATTCGGCAAACGGGCTTGATTGCGCGGGTCGCGTCGTGGTCGGCACCAGACTTTACTGCTTCCATCCCACTTGAATCAACCTGGATTGAATGGGCCAAGTGGGCGACCATCAAACGGTGCGCCAACCCCTCCAGAATCCGTGATCACGATGAATTCTGAATACTGTTATCGTTTCTTCGGCACTGCAGGGCCGTTCTGCTCGCTTACCTCCAGGACTGCTGTCATTGCATGTACGCCGCTTCGCCGCCGGCCTTTCTGCCCGCGGAGATGCACATTCCCCTCCCGTGCGACGACGCCCTCTGGTGCGCGCCGACAGCAACGAAGTGGTTTGAGGCAGCACACACGCCGAGCCCATACGGCGTCGGCAGCGCCAGAATCCGTGGCACAAGCATGCAGACCGCCCTAGCGGCACTCGCTACCCCCACCACTCCCGCCGCCAACGCCAACATCACCGCCGGTGCAGCGCGCCCACCGCTGACCTCCTTCGGCCTGTTTATCCTCATTCACACGCTCCTTCGGAACATCTCCATCGCGCAGCGCTCGCCTACGCCGGGGAGTTGGTCGTGTTTCGAGCAGGCCGACGGCGGAGCGGCATTTACGGTCCGGGCACAGATGATGCTTGACAACTGGCTGCAAATATGGGTGGAAAGCCCTGAGGCGGCGCCTCAGGCGAGCGGCGAGGCGGCGCAGACGCCGCCGTTTGTGTGCAATTCGTTACCATTCTACTGGCTCGCGCAGGTCGCGTTATGGGAGAACTCGTGGTCTGGGCCGGCGTTCATTGACTCGGGTTCGTTCGACCCTCTTCCGTCGCTGGCGACGCTATAGGAGGGTCGATTGGTTTCATTTGGGATAGGTGGACTCATGCGTAGTCTGGCGTGGGAGACGACGATCTTTCGATCGTTTTCAATTTGGGATAGCGTAGAAAACCCGAGTATTCGTCGGTTCATAGAAGATGGTGGTAGGCCCGTTGTCGCGGTAGTTTATGTAAGGTTCGTACCTCACCCAATGTATTGATATCACTCTGGAATCTGCGAAGTGTCCATTCAAATGTCATCTGAGACTGTAGTCGATGTTCCACCGTGTCAACGCGCGAGTTTGTTCGGTCTAAGCGGAGTGGGAATCAGCAACTGGATTTTGCCCCTGGCCTGGGTTGTTCGATTATGATGGACGAGACTTTAATGTCATTCAGCATCTGCTTACCACTATTTTCATACTTCCTGGCAAGTTTACTGGATCTAGAGTATCCGTTCACCTCAAAACTTCGAAAAGGGACTGAGACATTCAACCCCTTTACTTGTATTTCTTCTGGCGTCATATCCGGTGCAGCTTTGAACGTACATAGGTCAGAATGGAAGTGCCGATGCGTACTCGGAATGGTTTCGACGATGCGCTGGTCCATTGAAAGGCCAATAGTGGAAGTGGCGCGGAAGACAAAGTCTAACCGACATCTCCGCACACCCTGTCTCGCGGATCGTCTCAGATATCCCTCCGCAATGTCTTCGATCGCATCCGCTGCAGCTATAAAACAAGAGCGGTTCTCCATACCACACCGAGTAACTCATAGCCCATACCCCACACATCCACCTCACATACATATATTCGACACTATGTCCAAGTCGGGCCGTCGTTCTTTCCTCCCTCCTCTGGGCCGAACCCCAAATCTCCACGAGCACCGCGGCTCCCTCTGTCACAACAGCAGAGGACATGCTGAAGAGGCACTTCTGCCGGCACGACCAGCTGTTGACTCACATCGTAGCCACCGGCGCATCCGCCCGGGAAACGCGGCGGCAGCGGGGAGTAGCTTCGCGGCGCCCAACATGCCCGCCCGTGAGTCGCGGAACGGTATTGTCGGCGACAGAATAAAATAAGTCAAAGACTTTGCTCGATGACCTCATTCATGATTGAAAGCCCTTCGTTTCGGTGTCTTCTGCGTGCAGAGAGACTCAAAATCGCCGTACAATGTGTATCCAAAGTGGCGCTTTCATTTCACGCCGTGGTATTATTTATTTATCTGTATTCGCTGAAGTTCGAACCGTGTAATAATTTATCTTTGAGTGCCTACCTGAATTGAGGGCAAGCTAAGCCGACTTTTGCGTTCAATCGGCGTTAACTTCTGCGGTTGTCGATTTTGGAAGGCGCATCGCTGTGTTGACTTTCTTAGGAGGAAACGTACATGTGTAGCGTTCGATGACCGTCCATGATAATGAAGGTTATAGTACATACTGGTAACGCTTGATGGCGCACCAATGACCCATCCATCTCGTTCTAACGGGCTTGGGAGTGCTTCGTGGCTTCTGATTTTTTCCTGTTCTTGGCCTTTGCCGTCAGGTCCAAAGGCGCATGCAATTTTCGGGTCTCTGTGTTCAGGCCAAGTTCAGGCAACACTCCTTGGGTGCATTTCGAACGCGGAATATCCTGGAGTCGAGATCCATCCAAAGTTTCTATGCGTTCGTTTTACTGGGCCATCGAATACCAGCCATCCGGTGCCAAAAGCTGTGCGGCACAAGTGCTGCACTTCTGTGGGTTTTCGTTTCTGTGAGCTCGAATGTTCAGATCTATTTCAGGATTCACTGATGAGATCACAACAAGCGGCGTTGCTCTTGTTCCTCTTGTCCATCGTGACCCGCGAAGCATCAACGTCGCATGCGTGTAGATGCGTGTGGTGACGAAACATCCTTCGCTTGACAGCGACCACGATGGTCATCGCTCTTCCATTCCTGCTGGCCTTACTGCCCGCAGCGAGTGCGACAGTTGCACCCAACCTTCATCACAGGGATGCTTGCGAAGACTTCGCAAGTTACGCGACCCGACCTGAAGGAATTCCATCCAAAGGTGCCGTCGCTCATCTTGGTCCATTTACTGATTCCTCATAGTGTCTCGCCAGGTCCCCTCGGTCTCCCGTTCATGCGCCCAGCGCCCAGATGCCGCACATTCAACAGTACGTCAGTGGAGAAAGTCGTTGCGAACGTGACGAGCAGAATGAAGGATCCCGATCTTGCCAGGCTAGTCAAATCCTTTCTTCTTGGCTCACCATCTCAGTTCGCGATCATCGCAGATTATTCGAGAACACGTACACCAACACACTGGACACGACCGTCAAATGGTTCAACGACAACCTCACGTTTGTTGTCACCGGCGATATTCCAGCGGAATGGCTGCGCGATTCGAGCAACCAGTTCAAGGTAATTGCAGTCCGGGCCTCTAACCTGCGCTGACGGTCGCATGCCTTTCTTCCTGTGGTAGGTATACATCCCGCTGATGGCGCAAGACGCGCCGTTACAACAGTTGACGCGCGGAGTAATAAACCTCCAAGGTGAATTAAAGCTCGACCTCATTCAATCTGTCTCTGACTCTTCCAGCCCGGTACATCACCGAGTACCCGTACTGCAACGCCTTCCAGCCTCCACAAGAATCTGCGAGTATCCTTCATTAATTTGTGTGACTCTTTAGCGTAACTGATACCTCCGTGGCACAGGCCTGCCGCCGGAGTGCTGCAGCGGCGATACCGGGGCGGCTGTCTCACCTCCCGACGACTTGAGTATCGTGTGGACTTGCGGCGTGCGTTCCAGAACAGTCCCCTTCGATTAGAGCGATCGGCTGACCTGACTCGATACTGACAGTACGAGCTCGACTCGCTTCTCAGCTTCCTCCAACTCAGCCGGCGCTACTACGAATTCTCGAACGACACGTCTATCTTTACCTTCGATAACGGCGGGTGTGCGTCCATCCCATTCTCCATCGTCTGCAACGACAATTCATTCATCGCGGTGTGCATCTAGGGTTCAACGCCGTGGAGAATGTGCTTCAGGTCATCGATGAACAGGTCGTTCCGACCTATGACGCGGGAGGGATCGTCGTCTCGTTCTATAACATTGTGTGTCAACTCAATTCACACCGAGCTACCGGGCAAAGGCTACCCCAGTCTTTTCCCGACAGAGCGGCCCGAATCAGCAGTACATGAAGAACAATGGCCGAGGGCCACCGAAGGCTAACACGGGACTGGTATGTGAACTGCACTTGCCGTATTTCGGCTGTTGTTATTCTACTAACGCTGATCCGAACGTTTCTCCAGATTGGCACAACCTACCGGCCTTCAGGTGAATAATTATTCTTATCCCCAATTCATAACTAATGAATATCGAACATAATATTCTCAGACGACGTCGTATACTTCACGTACAACGTCCCGCACCAAGCCATGGCGATCGTCGAGCTGCGTGGGCTCGCGTCGCTGCTTAAGCAGGTGGGGCTGCGTCCGGATATCCAGGCAGCCGCAACGAAGCGCGCGAGCAGTGTCGAGGCGGCGCTGTGGAAGTGGGGCACAGTCCTGACGAAGGACTGGGGCGAGGTGTTTGCGTATGAGGTCGACGGTGCGTGCAATTTCGGGTTGATGAATATGCAGAGTGTTGCCACTGATTTGCCGCATTCACCCTTACCTAGGATTTGGAGGCGCCGCGATCCAGGACGGTGAGTAAATCGCGCAATCGCCAGACCTGGCTCATACGTACGCCGCCCTAGACGCCAACGTCCCTTCGCTCGTCTCGATCCCTTATCTCGGGTTCGTGAATGCCACCAACCCGATCTATGCAAACACGCGCAAAATGGTGCTGTCTACCGCGGGGAATCCGTACTACGGTACGCTGTTCTGAACCCTTCCTTCTATGTAGGTCAAACTGCTGATGCTGACCTCCTAGGTTTCGGACCCGTCATCCGCGGCGTGTCGAGCCCGCACATCGATGAGAAACATGTCTGGTGCGTAAGCATTCGCACCCACTCCCTTCGCTCCCTCAGTCATCTAAAATTCCACCTACTGTATGCTGGATCCCACTTTGAAATATTAGGCCGATGGTCTCATCACGGAGGTCGTGACAAGCACCGACGATGCGGTGTGCTGTCGAGATTTACTCTGACGAGCAGCAATCTGAATCATTCATTAACTCAGGATATCCTGCTCAAACTGGAATACCTCAAGAACACCACGACAGGCCTGGGGCTCATTCATGGAAGTATGTCTCATACATTAATGCTGAGCCTCATCCGCGACCTCACGCATTCGAACTATCTGCTAGGTGTCAACACGCACAATGTCCAGGACTACACACGGCCATGGTTGTGAGCTCATTGATTTCTTTTTCTCCTTCGCCAAACGAATGATTAACCATGCATCATTCCCCTCTAGTGCTTGGGCCAATGTAAGAGCTCTGTTCCACTGACAGACTAATGGATAGGGTGAACATATCTGTAGTCCTACTTCGGGGAAGCGATCCTACAGCTAGCGGACACAAAACCGCACCTGTTGTTCAATGACTCTCAGCCGTTTGATCTCGCAGCTATCTTGCGGGATTAGATGGCTGATCAAGTGGTGTCTATAATGTACAAACCCGTATGTTGCTCGGAAATGTATTCGTCTTGACGTCTCCCTTCTCTTCGTGTCTTTCACAATGGTGGATTGCACGGGCTCCGACTTACACCTCACATACTGACGCCCGCGAATTTGACTCTTTGGCCAAACTGCGTCTCATGACAAGAGCTCAGTGACTGCGGTTCTCTGTGGCGAAACAACGGTTACCATGGGCGTTCCGACGAAGTCACGCACCCACATCCACCGACCCTCATATCCCGACATTCTCGGGCTCTGCTTCCTCAGCACCTCTAATAAAGCTCGTTTCTCCCATGTATCGCATATATCGCTGTCACCCACTGGCACCAACCTCGGACTCTGCACACCGGTTTAATCAACTTCACAATCCTTCATGGTGCTCAAACTCTACGCAACACCTATCGCTGGCGGCGGCAGCGGCATCGTCGCTTTCGTTCTTGCAGAGAAACAGATACCTTTCGAGCTCGTTCCCGTCGACTTGAGTGCTGGTCATCACAAAGGCGCGGCTTTCCTTGCGTTGCATCCGTTCGGGCAGATTCCGGTCATCGTGCGTGCGCTATGTCTCTCTCCTACTCCCTATTGGTTCATTCATGGGGCGATGCTGAGTCACTGGTCGGGATTTCAGGACGATGATGGCTTCACCCTATACGAGGGGCGCGCGATTTGTCGATACCTTGCCGAAAAATACGCCGATCAGGGCACACCACTCTTCCCTCGGGAGCTTCAAGCGCGTGCCCTTGTTGAGCAGGCAGCCTCAGTCGAGTATGCGAACTTCTATCCAGCGGTGGCGAAACTGGCTGTGGAGTTAATCGCCAAACCGTGCGTGCCGTGAATCCACCCCAGCGAGCTAATTAACTAGCCCATTTCTTATCACTCTCCAGACGCACGGGCCAACCCACAAACCCCACCGCCGTCACGGAGGGTTGCGCCGCCCTGTCGGCGGTACTCGACGTGTACGAGAGCATCCTCGCAAAACACCGGTTCCTCGCAGGAGATGTGCGTTCGTTTATCCATCCCCCTACATCAGACGACTACAACCAATTTATCCATTCCTTGTCTTGTCTTGAATCTGATCCATGAGTACTCAAACCAGGAATTCACTCTCGCCGACGCGTTCCACCTCGTCGCCGCACCCCGGCTGGCTGCCGAGGGTGTTGACTTCTTGACAGGCAAGGGGCCTAATGTTACAAGGTGTGTCTGTGTCCATTTCTTTTCGGCGATGAATCTTTGCTGATGTCCTTTCGCGAGATGGTGGAACGAGCTCATCACGCGTCCCGCCTGGGTCAAGCTGAAGGCGGAGGGGGTCAAGGGTACTGTCTAAAATCAGCGAACACTCATCGAGCATCGGCGAACTGAGCCACTTGAAACACCGTCCATCATTGCCTATTGAAACGAAACAGGGTTCCAACAGCAATGCATCGCACCCTGATTCAGTGCCGCATGTCAGCTCACTATTAACTACGGATTTGTTATCAGTTTATACGCGGTTTACCTCAGGCCCCAGTGGTGACACGCACGTTCTGCGTATACCATCTTTTATATCAGTCCACTTTTCAAGTACGCGGAAAGGTGGGTTCCGGCGGGACAGGCGTCGAGGCTATGGAATGATCTGAGTCGATACCAAAGCTCATGTGCTCGTCCAAATCAGCCAACCAAGAAGCATCGATCAGCTTACTGTCCGCTGTCTCATGATCAGGGTGTCTGTCATGGAGTATTATTGCATCGATCCCGAGTGCGATGGCGCTTGCGAGGCTCTTTTTCTCCTTGCGGCGCTTACATTTGGACTTTCAAGCTTCAAGATGGTTGAAACCAACCATAACTCTTCGAGGGTCGGCAGACATCCTGGGCGCCTATGTTACGAAGGACACATGAGGTATGGCATTACGGAACAAAGGCTGTGTGTCGGACATATATTTGACTACTGTTGCCTTGTATAACAACCGAGTTACGAGGTTTAATGTTATAGCATCTGTTTATAAGAGACTAGTTGCCTGGATGCCTCCGTCATCCTACACCTACCCCACTACAGGATTTTTCCCGCCTCACCAAGTTTGAGTGCAATGCGATCGAGGAACGATCTATCCAATACTGTACTTTTTCCTTCAAATCGGTGGTCACGCGTCACGCACCCCCTGTCGATCACGAACTTTGGTCGAGGTCACACGTCACTCGGGCCTCTTTCGAACCTCCAAGCGGTCACGCAGGTCCCAAACTGCCCAAAAAGTGCAAAAAAAGACGAAATTTTCGGTTTGAATGTCGAAATTTTCGAGGTGTCATGCAAAAATTCGGCGGCTGGCGAAATGTCGAATAGGTAAAATGGGTCACGTGTCACACACCCTGTCGATTTGAATGAAAAAGTACAGTACAGCCTCTGAATCACCTAAGTGCGTGATCCTATCTTCACGATCCCGCCAGTGTCGTGGCAGGAATGATCATCCAAATGTGCTCACTAGGACACCTAGACACCCGCCAACATGAAAGACAGCCAGCTCAACGAAATCAAGCATCTGCTGGTGTCGCATATCGAAAAACTGGAGACAAGGCTTTTGCAGAACGATAACCAGATCAATGAGCTGATGAATCACATTGCAGCGCTCGAGAGGACACTCGGGAGGAATCTGGTCACCTACCAGAACTATAACATCTGTTTATAAGAGACTAGGACACCACATAAAAAATCACCCCTTGGCACGTCCTGAATACCGTACTTATTGGGGGACTAGGCACATACAAAGCCGTGGCGACCTACCGGGGACAGACAACAGGGCCAACAACGGCGGACTTGATCGGAAGTATTGTGTGAGTGTCCATGTACGAGTTCACATGGAAACTCGCGCCATCCTTTTAATGTGAAATTCCAAAGCGCATACTGGGTGAGGATGACCCCAATTCAGAGGGGGTTCTTGCTTGGCTATTTGCCCAGGACCTGTCCCATGAACTGCTGCCTTCCTTGGTGTTGTCCTCGTAACCGCTGAAATTACAGGACTTGGGAATGGTGGGCACAGCTAACTGAATTCCCAATATAGCTCATATATCCAATGTTCCTTGTATGCCTTCCTCAAAATATCTTGGGCTCCCTGTTATCTTGATTTTCATTTTCAAGTTCGCCACTTTTGAACAAATACCGCAGACCGAGGAAGCGCACCATGCTGCCGCTTCACTGATCGTCTCATGCATATCAATATTCCGTCCTTACGAGCAGACCAGGAGCATGGACCTAGGAGAGAATAATCTCCAATCATTGCTTCCCCCACTACCTTTCCCTGTTTATTTAATGGTTCTGTTCCTCAGGAAACCTGTGTCACACACGTGAAACACTGTTCCCACCCAGACAGTCTCTTCAGGGTAATCACAAACTGCCATCGCCGCCACGTTGATATGGTGGCTGCCAAGTACTATGCCAGTGAAGTAGCAGCATTGCCATCTATGCCATTAGCTGATCGGATCCCTTGCAGTGGGACAGCAAGTTCAGGTTTCGTTACTGGTTCAAACTCTCCCGCCTGACCTGATATTGTGCCTTTGACTTGAAAGCTATCCATTGATCTGGCGAGTCGTTCTTCATGAAAATAATGTCGACATACTTCCCTGGCTAGCCACAAGCCCAGATATGAACATCATAGAGCATGTTTGGTCCATGCTTGGCAGCCGTTCCCCTCGGGTGAGGAAGATCTGTGGAAGGCTTTTCAGGAGGAGTGGGTGCGGATGGGTGAGGGCTTTATTGTGAAGTTGTATGAGTCCATGCCCAGGCGGGTGCACGCACTTCATGAGGCGAAGGGGGGGAACACATGCTACTCGTTAGATTTTGCTCACTTTCTATGTATCCTTCTTGACAAACTGCTTTTGTCTGATCATTTTTCTGACAATGCCCAAAATGCCATTTTCAGAATAAAATGTGTCTACTTACCACCGTCGAGAGAAGCAATGGGCCTTAGAAATTTTATACGTGCATAGTGGAATACTGTAGCAACACTTCTGCTCTCATACAGGGTGACTTCCTGTAAGACAAATCTGTGATTTTCAGACACTAGCGGTGCCAATGATGGGAAGTAAAAGTGTGAAAAACAACTGTCTGGCTGTGCGGCCATCCATAAGGTAGTTGCAGTTGCAAAACAAAGCTCGGCGCTTTAAACACTGCATAAGCAATGATCCAGCCTGCTCGGCTCTCCTGCTGGCACCCCATTTGTGATAATTCCTCAGCTAACCATACTGAACTTCATTCAGTAGACTCGCAGGACATTTCTCGCTGCACCGTGGTCATTTTCTAACTGCCTGTAAAATCTTCTCACTGCGGGCTGAATCACCGTAGCATTGAAACAGTGCACTAGGGTGCGGCCGTGAAATCTAATAGATTGACTAGTGAGAGAAGCGAACTAGTCACTCTACTCGACCAAAACCAAAACAAACCACAAATCCTAATCCTAATACTTGTGTGTGTGTGTTTGGGAAGTAGGGTATGTATCACCCATCAAGAGGATGTGCAAGGTTGGAATAAGGCTTTTGTTTCAATAGCAACTATGCGGTTTTAAGCACGGTTATACTGGGGTAGCAGGGACTTCACGCCAACAGGATATCAAGACTCAAGTTAAACCTTAGACTGTTCAAGTCTTCAGTTTCTTTGTGAGCAGCAGAAAGGTAGGGCAGACTATCAACAGACAGACACTACTTCAATATCAACCAATCTTGCACAAATGGTGGTGGTATCAACTAAATGGGGGCAGCTACACAGAAGGTGGGGGGTGGGCTAGGGCGCAGACAGTTACACTGAAGGCAGCAGTTTCCCTTCTATTCGACAACAAGTCTTTAGTCCTGGAGGCCTAAAGCGCTGCTACAGGAGACAGGTTGGTATATGTTGGGCAGGGGTTCTTATATCAATGCAATGGTAGTCTTTTTGACGTCCCATATCTCTTAGTCTTTTCTGTGTGTTTGCAAATCTATCTGATATCTTTCACAAATCTAGAGTCTACTATATTGCCCATATATCTGGGGGATAGTGTACTGGTTAATACAGAGTACACAGCTGGCTTTTATAAATTAGAGAGGTTGCAGTGAGCCACCAGAGCTACCGGGAGCCACCTGGTGGCTCCGCTGGTGGCTAAAGGTATGAGGTCAAAAAATTTGTTTTTCTTTGTCTGCATCCATCTAACAACTATGCCAGCGCAGATCCGGTCTAGGCGAGCAAAAGAGATGAGTACAGACCCTCCATGCCCTTCTGAGGAGTGGAAATGACTTTGAGCAGAGTTTGTGAAGTGTATTTGAGACTCCAGGAGAGCTTGCTACATGAGAGACAAGGTGAGAGTAGTGGTACAGAGCACGCTGAAAACATGCGCGACAGAGCCACCGGCCCAGCAGTACCCACTCCACACCACATGCCATCAGAGCCACTGGGTGGCTCCCGGTGGCTCGTCGCAACCTCTCTATTTTAGAGAGAAGTAAAGGAGATAGACGGAATGAATAGGAACAGTAAAGGGTGGGAGCCCGAGTAGTGAATGGCAAATGGCGTAGAAGGCATTCTCAACCACGGGTATTATGACCTGCTACCCGGGGCTAGTCCACATGTATTTCTCTAGCACACCATAAGGTGTGCTTAGTTGTCTTGGTTTCCATCTTTCTGACTGATCAAGTCAGTCTTAGTCAAGTCCTATTCGACTTCTGTATCAGTCCCGCACTTCACAAGCTCAGTGGAACTCATAGTAAATATCAAGCAGACTGACAATATCTAGCGGCGCAATACTGACAGACTAGTATAGTGACCAGTGCAATATAGCGTGGCGCTGAAACGGTGACTATGGGGCTGGTGGTGAAATAACCACAAACCAAACCTTGTAAATGAATATGCGGTTTGATAATGCAACTACAACAACTCAAACACTATAATCCTTGTGCAATTTCGGGGTTCCAATCCAGTATAGATTGTGGCAATTTGAACTTTAGTTCTCTTTGGGAAGCAAGACTTTACAGGTCTACAAGTCGTATAGATAAACTGCTCAAATCCGTTCTAGGTGCAATCGCGGATAGACAGACGAGATTTTATATTCAATGATTTGTGTGATGTGGGTCTAGGTTTGGAGATAGTACTCTGATGCGTAGTGCAAGTGATTCCTTATGAACCCCAAATTCCAATAGTATTCGTGATTGCTAATCCTTGCGAGATTACAACCAATTCTGAAGTCCAATCCGTTTCCTTATATTCCACATGTCCATTCCATTTATCCAATAGGTTCACATGCCATTTATAAAGATCTAAATCCAATACAGATAATATTCAAACAGGGAAAACAAACGAAACTTGGTATAGCTTCTGGGTGTCTCCAAATCAATGCCTACCCGATCGGTTAAGCGTGAAGTCTAGTAACTTCATGTCCAACAGGTGGGGTGAGATTCACTGGCACTCCTCCCATAACCATCCACTTAAATACTTTACAGGATTCTAAATATAATGAGACAGATACAAATGTGTGGCAGGGTTCAGGGTATATGACTAGTGGTATGGCAGCTAGCCGATGAACTCCTGTCAGATATCAAGCGATTAGTAAAATTGAGAGAGATTTATAAGAACATCAACAAGCCAAGCTTACAGCACTTTGCGGAACATAAGGTGTGGCCTGTTTTTTTTTCTATTTTCGACAGTTTTGACTAGAACAGCTGCCACGGGCTGAGTTTTGATCAGATTTCCTTGGGAGTAAGCGCGTTCGAATCGCATTGAAAATCCGCAGAGGATGAAATACCGGCTTTTTTGATGTAACTACGTAATAGAATTTCTTCAGAAATATCATGGTTTTGACTAGGACAGCTGTAGCACAATGAATAATGGTCCGATTGACCTAGTTTTTGGATATGTCGTGAATCTAAACCATCTCTAGGGGACCATGAGGTCTAAAGATATGGGTATACCCCAATTTCAATCCAGAGCTCTGCTTCTCACAGGACATGAATATTGCCCTCACTAAACTGAGCGCAAAATCACGTTGGGTAAGGATATTGCTTATGGTGGTGAGCCATCCTCTAGTAACATCCCAGATACATAACATATTCAAGAATTAGCTCGATCAGACCATTATTCATTGGGCTACAGCTGTCCTAGTCAAAACCATGATATTTCTGAAGAAATTCTATTACATAGTTACATCAAAAAAGCCGGTATTTCATCCTCTGTGGATTTTCAATGCGATTTGAACGCGCCTATTCCCAAGGAAATCCGATCAGAACTCAGCCCGTGGCATCCGTTCTAGTCAAAACTGTCGAAAATAGAAAAAAACAGGCCGCGCCTTATGTTCCGCAAAGTGCTGTAATGATGAGTCAAGATCTACATCGCTTAGCATGATCGTGATGGGATATTGTTGATATGTCAACTTTTAGCCAACCTCTCGTCAGCCACCGTTACCCTCCTTGGTAACCATTCGCTCAAATGGTTCTGCCTTGAACCGCTTAAGTAATTTATCTGAAAACCGTGATAGCCGTCGCTTCCCAGTACCCTAGTAATGGTTTCTTAGTCAATTGGTAGATTGACCAAGTCCAGCCTTCTCTTGGCAGTTCTGAAAACATCAGATGATGCCCAACAATGATCCCTCTAGCTCAGAAGGATAATCCCTCGTAATATGCCCTTAGTCAGGGATGTGCAGTAGCCCCAATCTGTTTCCAGGATGGTAAGGCACTTTCCGTGATTGCTCCATTAGCGACCTCTCACGTCAACCCTTTACCAGGATCATTGTCCAGTGCCTTTCTAATGGTTCAAGACACATTATATCCCTCTTAGCTAACTGCTCAGGCCAGCATTCACCCTTGTGAGATGACGTCATAATGTAGTGTAATACATTATAGTATGTTGCAACTCGAGCAGATTTGAATGAATGCCCGGGTGCCCCAATACCAGGTCTGTCAGCGCTATTCTGTAGTGTCAATCCTCATCAATCATATCAGTCATCCTTGATGCGAGGCTCGGAACTTTCTAATGGTCAGATCTGCTCGAGTAACCACAGTGATGGTTAACTCAGTGACATGTCTTCATCCCAATCTAATCAGTTGGTTTTCTACCCAAAATCAAGCGGCACAATATCTCTGCTGGCCCTAATGTGGTTGTACCAATTCTGACTTTGTATATCTTGCTTCAATAGTCATCAGACTATTCAGAGGCCGTTGAAGCGGCAAGTCAATAATTCTGAGTAGTTCCCTGATGTTTCACCTCCAGCACATAAGATAATGGTTTACCACCACCGTCTATAGCTCAGTGTAGAATATCATAGTCAGGATGTAACAGCCTTTTGGGCTGCCTTGTCAAGTCTACTCAATCCTTCATAGTTAGTTTGTTACACTGACTTTCGGCCATCAATAGTGTAGCCTACCACCCCAGGGAGGGTGTACGCCTATAATCTAATGCCTCACTTCTGCCCACTAATAGGTTCAAAATGAAATAAAAACTGGTGTTTTCATGCATGTTTTGATACACACCCTCTCAGTGTGAATAAAAGGCCAGCATCCTTGCTCCCTTTCTCTGCCTTCCCCCCCCTCCTTTGATTTGACGGCAACGTTCTGGCTCAATTCCTTTCTCCCAATTTGACTGCCCTCTTGAATTCAATAATCTCTGCATGCTGTTGTGCTGTTGTAAAATCTGGATGGGTTTTTCTGCTGTCGGCTTGCTCTGTGATCAATGAATTCCCACATTATGCAAGATCTTTGCTCCCCCAGTAATCACCAAACTGCATGCAAGCATTCTGGACTGCAGTTCATTCAATTCACTCCACAGGCACAAACAAATTCCTTAAGCCCTGGGGTTAGGGTAGATTCTGATGCTCTTGGCTCAATGCTATCTCACCAGCTGTGATGAAAAATGTATTGAAAATTGGCCCATCTTGCCTAACTACTCTCTCAGCATCGGACTGGTTCAACACTGGGTACATAGCTATATATCCTATGGCTGGTAGGCCTGCCAGCCGCTGCATATATATGTAGGGCTAAGAATATTGGGCTAAAAAAGAAGGATTATTGGGCCAAAAGGAGGATTGAACAACAGACCTGTCAGTAATCATTAATAAACTAGAGCCTATAACCACTAGACCAAAGGGACCATATGTGTGAGACTTTGTTACCCAGCTAAGGTAAGACTAGCCTTACCCTACCTGGGACTGCTTATACCCACACCTAGGGCAGGCAAGCTGCCCTAGGTCTTTGAAAAGTGTTTATCACTGTTTATTATGTGTTTTAGAGTGTTGCAAAACCCTAACCAACCCTAACCCCTAACCAAATAAAATAAATATACCTGAGAACAAGGCACTAACCTCTAACCCGAACCTCTAACCCGAATCCTAACCACCCTAACCCCTAACCAGGCCCTATGCGGGCCGTACAGGGTGATTGCAAGGCTTATTATGTGTTTTCTTGATGAACCTAGCTCTTGGTACTATTTGTTTCTATAGCACCAGTGGTCTAGTGGTAATCATTGTTGTTTATCATATGTGGTAAGATTATGTTAAGGCTTTTGGTTCAACCCCTGAAGCTGTCTTTCTTTTAACAGCGGGCAAACATATATATATACGGTACATATTGCGGTTGTTGACTGTGCTGCCAACCATTGGATATATATCTACAAGATATGCCTGTGCTCCGCTCCGGCTCAGGGAAAATGGCGGAGTGAGCGGGAGCAGAAAGATAATTTTGCGAAATCATTCAAGGATTAATATAAAAATGTCGGCACATCGACGCGCAGCTGGCAATAACTTGAACAGCTTATTGCAGTCCGCAGAATACTGTGCACAGCAATGACTCCAAGATCTTCTCGCAGTCTGCAGGCACTGCTTCGCCGTTTGTGAGTTGTGGGGCGAGAGGAGGCAAAATGGGGATATACTAAAGGAGATAGTCCAAACACATACCCACAAAACCTCGTCGTTTTGTTAAAGAAACGGTAGATGTACCCCCTGCCAGGGCAGGGTACATATATATGTGGGTACAACTATGGGTGGTCGAACAGCCAGGTCTAATATACTTGTCGTCATCAAAAGTAAATATATATCAATGCATTGTGTCATAGCACGTGCACAAACTTCAACCACCAACCACCAGCATATGGCCCACCATAAAACGACCCCCAACTCGACTCTCCTCGCAAGAATCGGTTCATAGGGGCAGTCCAGAGCCATGGAAATGTCACGTGTGCTGCTCGAGACCACAGCATAAAATTATTGACCGCCCAAAGGCTCTGGGAAAAATTCCAGGACACTGGCTCGACGGCCAATTGCCCTCGGAGTGGACGCCCAGCCACCTTCTCCACCCCCGAGAAGTCTATCATCGTTCATTACGCCACAGAAAACTGCCGGAAGCCTTTTCGCAACATCGGCAATGAAACCACACCATGCATCAGCGACAGCACAATTTGGTGGGTCTTGGCCGACAAAGGCTACCATAGACACATCTCCAGGAAGGTTCCTTACCGCTCAGCCGCTGTCAAGCAAAAACGGCTTGCATGGGCCCTGGAACAGTCCAAAATGCGGTCAGCCAAATCTTGGTGTGACATTGCTTGGTCCGATGAGGCTTACGTCTGCCTTGACAACAAAAAAAGCTGTCTGTGGGTCACCCGCAAGCCCAGGGAGGAGCTCCTGGATGAGTGCTGTGTGGCTGTTGTGCCACAGAGCCCCGTACAACTCATGGTGTGGGGAATTGTGATGAAAGGTGCAAAGGGGCCCTTGGTGGTTCTTGAGTATCCCGGCGGCCGTGGTGGTGGTATGACGGCCCAACAGTACATTGATCAGGTACTCGAGGGACCTCTCTTGGAGTTCTACAACAGTAGAAAGCAGAGGCACCCTGGGTTTTGCTTCCAGCAGGACGGCGCGGCAGCACATTGCGCCAAGGTCACCAAGGCCTGGCTTGCCGAACATGACATCCCCATTTTCCCGCATCCTCTGACTTCTCCCGATGTTTCACTCATCAAATGTGTTTGGCACGTTCTCAAGACCCACCTCCGTGATTACCAGCCTCGCCCATACAACGAGGCGACATTACGGGCAGCAATTTTCGAGGTGTGGGAGAAAATCACCTGTCAAGAAATTGATCAATTTCATCAGGAAAAACCTACATTCCGAATTTGCTGCAAATTTCCCCCTAATAAGTTTATGACCAGAAAATCTGACCGAAAAAAGGCTAACCAAGGAAATCATTGGAAAGTTACCAAAGTTGCCTTGATTACTACTGATATGCACATCAAAACTATCCTCGACGACAAAAATTGAATGCGCATGAACTTGAATATCAGAAGGTTTGAACACACCGGTACATAAATCTTGACCCAGTTGTCTGACTACCAGATGCAATGAGACCTGAGGATTCTAGGACTCATGTTTCAATGGGTCCTGAAGCCCACGACACGGACATACTGGAACTTGATGTCATCGTCAATACACATGATGACTTACTAGCACCAGAGGGCAAGGTGTCAGAATATATCAGGGCTGGCAGCGCCGCCCCTAAACTGTACGGCACGTCTGACGTTGGGCGCTGAGCGCTGACCACGCGTATGTAGCCGACGTTACCTCCGAGTGCACGTGGGCGCGAGGATGGTTCGGTTTGATCGTGTCACAACATCGTTAAACACCCTTCTTCCTTTCCCCCCATGTCCCGCTCTTCCATCCTGCCCATTTTCGAGTCAATTGTCCACCGGACGTATAAATCTCGCTCATCCACAACCTCATATGGTACGTGAGTGTTTTACTGAGGCTTGCGCGGAAACGACTGTAATAACACTCCCTGCAGCGCCTAGTGAAATTCTACACTAACACTCATGTTGTTTGGCATCCCCAATATGCTCCCACAAGGGATCCTCGCAAGCTGCACACGACTGCCACATCATCGACGGCGCCACCCTCCCCATCTTTGACGTGTTCATCATTGGCATCCCCACCAGCTGCGGTGACTTCTCTGACTGGAAGGTGCGTCTCTGTCGTCTCTTTCCTCCTCTGCCTCGAATAGAACAACTGATACATCTTGTCGCTACAGGCATTCAGGGACAGCAATGGGCCAACACCGACGGCGCTGTTGTTAGCACCGCGGGGCCTCGCTCACCATGACATCATCTTCCTCCCGCGCCGTTGTGCGTCCACTCTTGACCAGCTCACGGTGGTGCGTATTGTTTACTGCCCCTTTTTCTTCCGAACCTCTTCCGTGTGCTTGCGTCGCGCTCCTCCCTTCTCGCCCCCGACACATCACTTTACAGAAACGATCCGTGTCGTGTCTGCAGCCCCTTGTGGCCGTGATTTACATGCCTGTTCGCCTTGAATTCCCCATCGTTCTCTATCCTTCCCTCGTTTTCCGCTCGCCCTCGCCGTGAATTCTACGTGGTAGTTATCACATTACGTCGTTGTCAGTGCCCAGTAAATACCTGTAACTTCGATACTTGCAATATAAATGATAACCTTTTCGTTGTTATCTCCTGATCAATGTGAGCATCCAAGGAGCATAGGAATGGCCCAGGAATGGCCCGGAAGCACACACCAATGTTACTCTAATGGAACCTAACCCAGGGTAAATTACCGGGAAATATGTGGTAAATTATCTTCCATGTTACTAGAGCGCTAATGAAACTAACTGAACATATTTGGCCGAATTACCCCGAAATTCGGGCCAATACAGGACTATTGCCAATGGGGGTTTTCCCTGATGTTATCGACCGCATGCCAGCCGTTGTTGAAGTTGTAATTGAGGCAAAGGGTGGCCATACATCCTACTGAATGTGTTCATGTACTTTAGCTTGGAAAATACTACATATTGTGGCCTATAACGGCCGATTGATATTTACTTTTGATGACAACAAGTATGTCCTGATCTCTGATTGTAAGCTCGCTACGGCTTCTGGGTTTCGTCTGAAATGACCCTCATTTCTTTCTTTTTTTCTCGGATTTATCTCCAGATGACTTGATCTACACCAGTTCCAGTTCCGTGCGGTTTATAATACCGAACTGATAAAGACTGTGACGTCGTTGTTCAAACATTCAAACCATGAAGTTCGCAGTTCTGCTCTTCCACTCCTTGTCATGGGCCCGTTTCTTTCATGCTCAGCTCCTTCGTTCTTAACGAAACAGACACTCATCTGACACCAGGGGCAAAGACTGACACATATGAAAACCATATGCATTAAACACATATGGTTCACATATGTGTGGATCCTGGAACAAAGGTGATTGAAACATATGGTTTTCACATGTGTTGATCTTTGCCCCGGTGTGAGCCTGAGTGGAAACTAGGTCACGATGTGGAACCCGAAAATATGCTTTTCCCGAAACGGAACCCGTTGATGGATAACCAGGACTTATGCACAGAGCCATCACCCACAGACGAGGGACTCGAGCTAAACACAAAAACTCTTGAAACAGATCAATCAGTGGTCTTTGACCCAACTATTCCTTGTCGCATCGAAACAATGGGTTCCCGATTTTTCACCCTTGACTCCGAGTCCCCAACGAATATGATACCATCACGCAGATTGAAGCTGACGGAGCCTATCCTAGAATGTAATCTGGTAAAATTTGACTTACAAAAAAGAACTCGAGCATTGGCGAAGTCTAGACTATTCACAACACTTGTTTCCGTCTCGCTCCAACTTATATGGCGATTGAGAAATAATTGGAGAATTGATGCCAAAGATAACCCCGGGGGAAATGACACGCTTACTCAGATACACAACCAGTGGCTGGCTGCCATCAATAATTCTTCGAGACGAGATTGCATACTTACAGACAACCTCCGGTTTGAAACCCAAGCCATCAAACGGCAACTTGTCTTAAAGACATGATGTAGGTTACTCATAGACGAAGATTCCCTGCCGGATGACTGGATGAATACACCGGGGGTTTTAGTGGGTATACGACTGAAGAAAGATGGAATAGGTTAGCAAACAGGTCAGAGTCCCACACTACCTTTGAATGAGTGTGTAACGGCATTTCCCCCTTGGACACCCTCCCGGCCCTTACTGGTCCACTCGCCAGTCCCCTAGGGGATGAATCTTGGAATGCTTCTGCTGCCTGAGTTTCGTTACTCCAAACAAGATATGCCTTCGCTCCGCTCCGGCTTCTGAGCATGTTGTCGTGCGTCAGGGATAGTTCTATCAACTGCTCGTTGTAAGTCATTGAACCAAAATCTGGAAGTGCAGGCCGTGCTACTTACAATGGTGCATGAATTCAGTTCCTATACCAAGCCCAAATCACAACCCGAACACGAACAAAAGTAATGACACTGGAGGGCTATAAACTGAATACATAGGTTGTAGGTACGGCGTCGGAGACGTGGGTATAGAGACGACGAAAGAAATAGAAGGGTCTGGACAATCTAACCCGCCGTCCGACCTCCGCGAAGGGTAAAGGGCAGACAGCTTGAAAATATACTGCGTGGTAGGGCACCAAATATACCTGAAATTTGAATGGCTTGCCAGATGATTGGCAGGCTACTGACATGAAGACGCCACAATCAAGTCACTCGAAAATCGAGGACTTTTGAGTCGCTCCAAAAAAAACAGAACACTCGAGAGTTTCAGTCCAAGGTTCAATCGTCATGTACGGTGCACATACCATTTCCTTGCAGAAACATGTTCGGAACGGATGGTCCAGCATCAGATCTGAAGTAGGAGTTACAGTTACAGTGGAATAAATACCAGCATCCTTTGGGGTCATAGAAAAGGACGGTGGTTTCGAGCTCCAATAACATCGCCAGAAGATCGAAGACCTTGGAAGTAACGAGATATCACGCGGTGTATACGGGGGGCGATAAAAATCCTCGGAAACATGGACGCAGATACAGATTCAGACTGACGGGAGGTTTCGAATGGCTTTGGTCAATCCGGAAGTCATTACAGCCCAGACATGTGTTTATGCTGAGATTTTTTAGTTGAACGAAGATATTGCTGCAGGCTCGAAGGAAAGCGAAGTCGGCCGTGAATTTGCGATCCAGTGTTATTTTGCAGTGGGTGGGTTTGATTTACGACTTGGATGACAACGTTCCAGACGAGGCTGAGTCGCAGAGCATTATCAGGAACAATGTTGAGGAGGACGTAGTAGCAGTCACACAGCATTGCAGCCCATTCTCGATGCCACCGCTTATCATCAACTCATCACCTTCGGCTGAGAATTGGCACAGACAGGCGGCATAGGCCGTGGTCCACCCCCCGACCACAAGAAAGACATATGGCTAACTAACTAGTGTAATATTGCGCAAGTGGCTAGGTTCCTAGTCCGGCCAGGATGACAGTCCGAGATAGTACACAATCTGCTTATCTATGAGTCAGAAATTAATTGTTATTGTAGCTATGAAAGTCATGCGGAAATGAATCTGAAATAAATAGAATCGAAGGTAAAGGAATGTTTGGGTGGTTACATTTGCAACGTAGTATCAATAGGCAATATTTGAACCTTATCACGAGGTGATTCTCTTCAAGAACGTAGCCAAAGTGTTTGGCTTTTGAAGCCGTGTATCTATTCAACCCCAAGTTGTCTGGCTTTTTTGTGGCCAAGCTGTTGGATCTGGCTGCCTATCTTTCTGCTCAGATTTTAACCCTCGTTGTGCCGTGGGCTCGTTTGCTGACGTATAAGAGTTTCTTGATACGCATTGAAGAGGACTTCTGCTTCAAACCCATTCTGATTAGAGGCATCAGAGCTGTTAGCGTTATCGGATGGCTGTCAGCTGTCCAAGTTCGTTCTATTCCAAGGTAAACCCTCTTTCTTCTCCAAAGTGAGCAGAATAAATGCAGATTCACTTGAGTTTTCTTCACATTTCTGCTCAATATCGCCCTCAATTCTTTCAATTGTGCTCACGAACCGAAGATGAACCACGATCCGGGACAGGAACAATCCCTGACGTCACTTATCCGATTCGCCCCGGACCCTGGAGAGTTTCCTTTTCCGTCGTGCATGACATCATCCCGTCGATGACCGCACAAGCGCATGCCCAGGAACGTTCTAGGTGCCATCCGGAGTATAAAGCGCACCCGAATCTGCCCTTATAGCCATCGATATCTCCAAACCATGGCTTCCACTCAAACTACACACAAGGTACGTCCCAAAGTCCTCCTACCTTAAAAAATCCAACTGAATGTATCCTGTCGTGTAGTCCGCCGCGCCGGCGTCTACCTCCACCGCTGCGCCACCCCAGACAGCAGCCGCTACCACAACACACGCGCCCACCCAGGCCGCCGCAACCTCGCCCGATCAAACAGCGACCGAGGTACGTTCCCTTCTATATATGCCTCGGTAGTCCTTATCTCAATCATCCAAGGAGCCCCCGGTCGAGCACAAAAAGCACGGCATCGGCGCCATCGTCGACAAGATCGTGCACCCCCATGGGCACTCCAAGACGCCGTCCCAGTCGCACACGCACGCGGACACAGAGTCCGTCCCGGTCGCCGTGCCCGCCGCACCGAGCGATGGCCCCGCGCACATCGCGCCCGGAGGCAGCGCTGTTGGCGGAATACTGTAAGTATGTCTGCGCGCGCAACCTCTAAATTAGTTCGGTTGTGATGGGCGAAAATATGTAACACACTGACTTATTTGTACTTAATGAAATGAAAGTCTGTCTGTCGAGACCTGCTCTGAACCGTTTCGTTGTCTCGACGATTCCTAGGTAGTAATGCCGTCAAGACGCTGGGAATTAAGTTCCCGAAACCACCACATGAACTAGAAGAATTACATGTAAGCTTTCGACTGATCGCTTGTTAGAGTCGCTTTCCACACGTATAGAACGAGAAAATCTGAAATCGCGGTTGGCCAGAGTTCTCGGGACGCATATGCGTAGAAAACGAATTGCCGCGCTACACGCGTTGATCCCGTGCTCTGTGTGTTGAAAATCCACTGAGATAGCGGTGATAGAGGATGAAACACCGAGTACGCCGTGGAGGCTGACGAGAAAACCAACACAGCTACACCGTACGGTAAATTCAGGAAGAAAGTAGGGCGTGCGCACAAAGGGTGGAGCGAGAGCCGGGATGCAGAAACCCCTGTCACCAGTGGGAGCGGAGGTCGTATGAACGGACGGTGATGATGCGGATGGGACCGAGGGGTACACGGGGGTCGCGGGTCTTGGGATTGACGCGGGGTAACACGAACGGAATGGGGGACTGGCATGCGGAATGGCCGGGGCGGAATAGATCCATGAATGCGCCGAGGCAAGCCTAGGGTGAGGTGGAGATGAGGTCCGTTGGTTGAAGGTCAAGGATGAGCTAGGCCCGGAAGCACGGGAAAGAAGGAATGTGAGAGCGAGTCAAGACCAGCAGGGCCCAGGATGTGACGCAGCGGGTCGGATGCACCGGTTTGGAGGCAAGACGTTTGACGACTTTAGTTACTTGCGCACGAAAAGACCAAAGTTGGCAAGACCAGATGTTGGTTAGATTTAGATTCTACAACACAAGATGCATCCTCGCTTCGCTCCGGCAAATGCGGAGCTCATTAATATGATTGAGTGAATTTATTCTGTAATTAAACTCGAGATAGAGGATTGTGTGCAAGGTATATCCAAGCAAGAAGGCAGTGTTCGATGAAGTTCAAGATCAATCAGAACCAGGAAAAAGATGTTGAAGGATGAACAATGATGCAGGGAAATGTTATTGATGACCGCCAATAGCCAGCAGTTCAGAAGACACCCAAGGTACGTTGAGAGCAGAGAATTCACGGTCAGGAAATAGTATTGATAATTTGACGACTTCTAGAAGCCTGGAGCACAAAAGAGACCCAGATTGACCATAGCACAGTGAATTTCAGGCGAGCAAAGGATTGCAGGTTAGAAAGACGGGGTCATTGGCCTATTTATGTTCAGCTCATTCTCGAGGCGCTATGCAGTCGCAGGTCAAATACAATTGCGGCGCAGCCAGGAATTTGCTGCGAGAACTGTGTGTCTCTGCGGAACGACTGCGAAATTATCAGCTGAGGCACGGTTGAAAGATCCGTTGAATGACCATTAACCTAAATTCGGCTTGGAAGCTGGAGAAATCTTTCTGAAATATCCACTAAAAGGCAAAGCTCTGGGCTTCCGTTGCAACATCTGTGCTGTCCCGTGCCATTCTGCGGCGAAGTTTGCGCAGTCGTTGCGATCAGTATACAGGCGCGCACAAATGGGGCAAGAACCTAGGACTTTTAGAACGAGAGGAGAGGAAAAGGAATGGAGATAAAGCTACATGGGGCAATTGCACCGCCGACGAGGCATTTGCTTAAAGAACGGTTAATAAAATAACGGACGGCTTGTCGTCTGAGAGTGACGTTTTTGGCTTGGCCAAATGGCTTGCGTCCGCGCCAAGTGGCTTGTTTCGGGCGGGGGCGTGGATTTGGCTGACATCACCCGCCCACGCCCGGCCGAATGGCTTGCAAGCCATTTTGTTGGCTTGGCAAGCCATTCGGCCGAAAGTGGCTTGCGCGTCCTGCACATCATCTGTGCACCTGGCGGCTTATTCTTTGTGGTGGATACGCTGTATTAAGTCTCCTGCAACTCCCTAGGCAGCCGATTCTTGTGTTTTTCAACCATGTCGGCACTAGCCGTCACCGTCACGGCCGATCATAAGATTGATTGATGATCCGCACGCAAGCCAGCGGGCTTGTGAGTTTCAAGTGATAGATTATATGTCTTAGCGCTCACCCGATAAAAAAATGACATGGAAAAGTTTCCAATGAACAGAGATACTCATGAAACAAGATTTAAACTCACCTGATATGGGTTTCTTTTTAAAAAAATATAAGGCTCGACTTGGTGGCTTTCGTCCATAGAAGTGGGTCTTATACTCCCGGAGACCGTAAAAGGTATCACAGCATTCACCTTTACTGCTCAATGGCCACCGGTCGACTTCTGTGGAGCCCAAGCATTGAATAGAGTCAGACAAGTCGGTAAGACATAGTTCTTCATGTAAAAAGCTGAAATGAATACACTCTAATAGAACAAGGCTATTCTTAGGTGTAGGGACCACCAGAACATTATTCTTCGTCGTTCTCAAGAAAGTGGCTTGCGCAAGCCATTCTGCCTGATGCGATCGAAATGGGCGGGGGCGTGGCTTGCACCCGATAATATGAAATTCTCGTGGGGTTGAGGTCGAAATAAAATCTGTAAGAGGTATTTAGTTCTCCTCTATCACACCATGACCATCAAGGTCTTGATTTTGGCCCCATTGCGGTTGTTGGACATGTTATATGCCATCACAAGCCATTTTGCTGGCGGAATGGCTTGTGTCTGGCGTGAGTAGGTTCATTTTGGTATTGAGGATTAAACATCGTCTGATCAATGGTTGTGATATATAAGCTTCACAAAGACCGCTGGGATGGGTATTTCCGTTAAATTTCAACCTCACGCCCGCCACCTGCCAAATGGCGTGCGCAAGCCATTCTGCCTGATGGCATCAAACTGGGCGGGACATGGCTTGCGACCGAATGTGAGGGGGTTGTGCAGATAGGAGGTCGGGAAACTCCTGTGTCTATATAATTCACCCATCCAAGTCATGTTGTAAGAGATTTGAATAGATTTGACTTTGTTCTGAGCACGGTTGAACCTGTCTCAAGCCATCACAAGCCATTCTGCGTGATGCCATCAAATTGGGCGGGGATATGGCTTGCGACAACAACGGCGGTGGAGGATCGAAAGTTGAGACCCCGGGGCAAGATCTAGAGGTAGTCTATACAATTACCCATTCTGGTGCAGGTGTCCCGCTTGAGGTTGATGCTGATGCGGTTAGAGTTGAGCAGATTACTGATCGGCACAATCCACTTATTTTGCTATGTAGCGGGTTGGCTTGTATTTTCTAGTTTTAACATCCGTGGCATGTAGACGACTGAGATAGAGACCAGTTACATCAAAACTCCGCCATTGAGTCAAGTGTTGAATGAACTTGAACCGTATGCAAGACTCAACACTTCATTGTCAAGGCTGGCTAGTGAGCTCTCAAGGTCGTTCAAACTAACCATTTGAAACACCAAGAGGTAGGATATTTGCCTCGGTTAGCGCACTGAAACGTTGTTAGAGGATGGCGACACAATGCAGGGAGGATGTGCCAGCCCATCAAGGCCTTTACCTGCCACGTACATGTTTCCGTTAAGTGCTGGCGCCGACACAACACGACACGACGCAAATTATTCCTCGGCCAAGTTATTCAGCCCATCCTTCTTCGCGTCGAGCCTGCGCATAGAGATCTTGATGTGTTACCACAACAGAGATCAACAAATTCGATGTTACCCGTTAAGTACACCCCGGCAAATATAGAGCGAAACAATGTAACCGTTGCCGCTCCGTTTCATTCTCACAGACAGTTAACGTATTCGAGGTTGAATGTTCAATACCAGCCGGCAGAATCAGTGTCGTCGGCGGCAGCATTGATGGGAAGCTGTAAGTACTTCGATCAAGAAGCGAGGGGTCGGCGGGCAACGAATGTAGAGAAATTAGTAAAATACCTACAGTGAGAATGTCTGGTCTAAGCGAGCACAAGCCACGCCACGCCACAAGCCACGCCACGCCCGCCCGCCACAGCCATTTTAAACTCCGCTAAGCGGCGTAGCGCTGTGTAAGAAAGTCTTTGTAATATTACAAGACCTTTATCACACTGTAATTTACATGTAAATTACATTTCTCACATGGAAGGGTCTTGGAGGCATGTAATTAAGTTGTGAGGAAAGGTGTCTCTGACAGGGCTGTGGCTACGACTTTCCATCCGGAGAGGGAAGTTAGAGAGCTCCAAGAGAGCTCAACGGTGTTGTATAGCACCAGTTCATCCGCTTTAACCTCCTCGAGCTATTTTCAGCCGAATTATGACTGAAGTTGACCAGAAAACTGGCAGAAAAAATTATTCTAAGCGGGGTTATGTCATGTTAGAAACCCTGTAATTTACATGGTCTTGTAATATAACACGGAGCGAATTTCTATCTCACATTTCTCACACAGCAAAATTTCTATCTTACACAGCGCTACGGCGCAAGCCATTCCGCCAAGCCACTCGGCTAAGTCTCCCATTTATCCGGGATATCGAACGAGTGTGGGATGAATCGGCGGGAGAATTTGGTGGTGGTCGAGAGCAAGCCCACATAACCGCCGACTCGCAGATGATTGCCGATCAGCACCGGCATTTCTTCCGTTTTTCTTCCGTTCCGCCATGACAGTTTTCCTCAGAGTTGCCTCAGAGCGACCTCAGAGCCTCTTGCCTCCTTTAAAACATACAGCACTCATCCCCCGCGAACATCCGTCAATTATCTCCGTGGTCCGACTGCTTCCGCTAGATAATATGTTACTGTTGGTGAATCCATTCTCGGTGGAATCTGGGATGGGGAAGTCGACGACATCAATTCTCTCGCTGATGGATGATTCCTCAGGTTCTCATACTGTCTCTGGAATACAATGCAATCTCTTTTGGGTGTTCTCAGTTCCCCTGGCGATCAGATCCCTTCTAAGGTTTCTGTGTTTGACTGCGTGCTAGCGCAGGGCTCGGTCGACGGTAGACTTATTGATGGACGGCTCTTGTTGGGCAGTCTCTCAGCTCTATACTGTCTTCGGGGTCGCTCATGACTTTACTCATATGGTGAATATCGATCCGGACGCTCGACAGCGGGCGGGTCAGAAACGCTGCTCCGCTTCGAGTCTTGGGCAGTCCGATTCCGATGTGAATTGTGCCTCATCAGCACTGCTGGCGCTCTCGCGCTGAAGAGTTCCGTTTGCCTTCTCTTCGCGCTGTGTCTCCCTGGGGTTTGCACACTAGGAATATTAGCTCTGCCCAGCCACTGTTCACGTTTGTCTTCATTATTGGGCGGAGCCTTTTACCGACTCCGCTGACGCCCATAATCGAAGTAGGCCGCGACCTTGCCTGCCCATCCACGCCACCGATATGACCCATCAAGCCGTCGGCAACCCTAGTGCAGCATCCAGGCCATTGAAATTTGGGGCGATGCTCTGCTCGGGGCGTTGATCCCATTGCTGTTGCTCAGAGTAGGGATGCGATTCACCCCACCTACGTATTTCGAAAACATATTAATTAAAGAGATGCCGCTAAGGCAAAAGACGTCCAAGTATTTCAATGTGAAGTTGAACGCGAGTTCGTGAGGCGTGGGAACTATCTAAAGCGAAGGTGATTTATATTATCTTCGTTCCTGAATTTGTCTGTCAGCAATCATCATCAACTCGAAGCCTAAAACACTGAGCTTCACCTTGAAGCTTGCCCTTCAGGCCACCATACTTAAGCATCGCCGCATCTCCATTATACGACATTTGTCCATAATTTGGAGGATACCCGCTGTTACCAGCAGAGTATACACCGGGCTGTACATCAGAGTGTCCACCTATGTATGGGTAGGCTTGGCGCTGGGGATGATATCCCTGGTTCACCATTGAATTATTCGCCTGCATTTGATGATGATACTGGGTTTGGTGAGTTGGTTGCGACCAAAATGTGCCCCAGGTTGTGGTCCTGCCGATGGGTCGAGATGATTAGGTTGATCCGCCGCAAGATCATCACCATGTCCAATGGACACATATTCACAAGGGAGACCCTTCTTTATGCAGCGGGCACACGGATTCCTGGGAGGTTTTTTGGGGGTTAAACACTATAAGATAATGGGTCGTTCGTGAGTGCGTGAATGGTGTAAAAACATAAAGCATACAAATTTTCCTCTTCCGGCAGTTCGTGCATGCAACCAGCGTGCGCCGCCGCTGGACCGCGGGCGGCGTGTTCCCCCGCGGGCGGGGAGTTGAGTTTGAGGTGTACATCACAGATTCTGGATTTTCTTGCGGATTGGCTTAATGTCTATATGTATATGAATCGGGCTGAACGACGTTTCCCGCCTGAAACGCACTATCCATGAACGATTTTTCCTGACTCAAACACAGTATCAACAATACTGGAATAGCGTTTCGGAGATGACCGGTCCGTCGTTTGATAATTGAGCGTGCATTGACTCACCCAAGCTACTAGCTGTTGCCGCGGTCGTGCAAAACCGGTTGACAAAGGAGGTTCGCGTATGTATATACTTAGATTTCCTGCCCAGATACCTGCCAACAGACGGGGTGGTCCGCGAATGCGTGAGCGGTGATGGCTCGAAATCTGCAGAGCGGCCCATCCCGATGAGTTTTGGAAAGACTCCAGACAAAATCATATCCCTGGAAGTTCATTCGTCAGCGATTCCATCGCACGAATACATACAATTATGGGTGGCGAATGCGCACGTTGCCATCATTCAAGTTGACGCATTGGAGAACCTGTCTGAGTTGATTGCAGTGCCCTCCCCATCGCTCGGAAGAAATTTTCGGTGCAGAGTAATCCACTGTCGCCAGTGTCCCTAAACCTGTGAAACTTCACGAGGATAAGCATGAAGAGTGGCTAGTCAGAGATGCTCAATTCACTACTAAAATGATTGAGTCCTCAGCCAATCCAGAATGATTGCTGGAGAAGCAATGCATGTGCCTAGCTGAGAGTGGATAGGCTCGTTGCACATAAATGACCGTCGTCCACCACACAAGTTGCGTAATATTCCTTGACTCGACCAAACTGTGGACGGGCCCGTGAGGCGCTGTTCATTCAGTTTTAAGAAAATGTTCCCGTAGTTCACAGATTTCGCTGTTCATCCGTGAGCATGATACTGGAAAGCCCTTGTTCTACCCGCGACCGTGACGGTTCATTGCGTAGAATCACTTCAGCTCAATGTCATTTGAAAGTATACGCACCGAATGAAACATTGAGACCGCGGTTTCAGATGTGTGAGGTGCTTGGCGCTTAGCTTCGGGACAAGAGAGACATCACGGCACTGTGGAAGTTCAAACCCTCGTTGATGTCAACCGATTGACGTCGGTGGTCAAAGATACGAGAGCACAATGCCGGCCAGGGCCGGCGATGAGGGCTCCGGTGAGAAATGACACGCCGAAGAGAAGGCTGGGACGGTTAGTGGCGCTTATGACGGCATAGGAGGCGGGACGCACTGTGCTTCCAGCGTATACTAGCAGGCGGAAACTTACTCGGTCTAGGTATCGTCGCGAAACAGTTTTCCATGCCGCGTTGGCCAGCAGAGTCGCGATCGGCCCGATCCCAGAAATTATTAATACCAAGATTACGCGTGTGCTGACGCCGTGGTTTGTCAATATACTGTTCACCCTTTCTGACTCGGGATACATCATATGGCTGCGTACTAGATCTGCGCGTCTGGCGACGATGATCTTGAACTCAGCGAGGCCGACATGGTGGTGGAAAGGGAAACTAATATGCATGTCCGTGCCCAGAAAATCAGACCGTCACCGTCACCTGTACCAAAATTGTTCAGTTCACGACCCTCTGTCACCCGTCACCTGAACATTTGGTCGAAATAAGTAGTACAGTATATCTAGGGAACGAAGTACGGCATGTGTGCCGGCATGTTGTCTAGATCTGAAACACTTTCGTTTCGTTCTGATGCTGTATGTATATAATTATTCTTTGGCAAATCCCGTACAAAACGTGCGTCCAGCGCATAAAGTGAAGGGCGGCGAGCGGACGGGCGGTAAAACGGGAACTTAGGGTGTGACATGAGCTAGTAAAAGTGCTGATGCAGCGGAAGCTACTTTGGTCATTCCTCCCCTACCTTCAATGGCGAAGATTCGGTGCCTCGTGGTGGCCCGGTAAGGCTCCAACTATTTCCGTTTGCAAGCGTTTGCAAACGCAAATTACCGTTTTTATTTCCGTTTCGTTTGCGGACCTTTGAAAATAATTTCCAAACAGCTTCTAAACAGTTAAACGGTTTTGAGTGAATCACTGACCCAGCCAACACCGGCAGCATTTTTCTGGGGATTCGATGAGATGGGTTCAAGTCTCAACAGACCTTACATTCAGCACGTTGCACTGGGTCAGACTTAGCCGAGTGGCTTGGCCGAATGGCTTGTGCCGCTTAGCATAGTTTGAAATAGGAGCCCATGGGTTTCCGAAAGGTGATCAGGAATTCACAGATCGATGAACAACCAGACACCCACCATGAAATTGCGCCGTCTGTTATCATAGAAGGGCCGTGTTGAAACATGGCCATTTTCGGGATGCAGGTTTAACGGGTATCTTGTGTGCGCCACATGGCTGTGTAATTCAGGTGTAAATTAATTGATTGCCTGCATGGATAGCGGCCAACTCCATGATGTTTGAAATGTTCCTGTGATTTTTCCCTTATGGTTTTGGTTACATTACAAAAGGACATAAGTATACTCGATATATTCAGGTACTCGTCGTCCCTCGCTTCGCTCCTCTTGTGTGCGCAAAGATTGAGGTGAGCATTTCTTTTTCCTTGATTTGTGACTCGCTACTCACTCGCGCCTAGTTGCTATTATCTAGGTGAGTATATTAGATTTCGTTCCACTTGGGTAAGACTGAGTTGCTATTATCGAGGACTCTCGCGCATTCCATTATCCGACTCTCACAGGCCGATATCAGGATATCTGTCATCATCCCTCACCCATGCCCTCCTTAAATATGGATGAAACCTATGGCTCTCTGCTCATCGGAGGCAGGTCCGCCATTCTCCACGCCAGACAACACTCACACAATCTTCACAGCCTTCTTCGCGATTTTGTGAGAGTTTTGCCCTTGAATGGGAATAATTTCCGTGTGCTCATGTGCTCCATACCCTCTAGTTTACAGGGAATGCTGACGGTTCAGGCGTACATCTACTACGAAAGTTTTCCCACAGATTCCAAGAAACTCAAGTCCCTGGTAGGTTGTAGTCACTCGATGCCCACACCCATTCTAACTCGGTCACTTAGGTCGCGGTCGTATGGTGAGAAAATAATGTCCGGAAACAACCCGCGTCTTTTCATGTTGCCAAGGGTGCTTGACCTAGCGCATCTCATCTTCATCTGCCATGCCGTGTACCACTATCTCATCAACAGCTGGGGAAATGATGCAGCCCTTCTGCAGTCCACCGAGGATTTCGATATACTCGTTGTCCTTGTCGGTGCAGTAATTGTTCTGTGCCAAGGATTTTTCCTCCGTCGGTTCGTTTACTCTGCGGGCTCTTATACCTGACACGGACTTGTTTGATTCAGGATACGGACGTTCAGCGGAAATAACTGGTTGGCGGGCCTTCTAGCGCTCGCATGTCTGGCGATTTTGGGCCTCGACACTCTGATCGCCGTAAAACTCAGTATTAACAAGAGTGTTACATCGTTCAGTTCCCTTAGCGAGGCGACTATAATACTCAGTTCAGCCGGGGCGGGAGGTAGTTTTATTATTCCACGTTTGTGCTCAAACTAGGGCGGCTCAAATATTTCCAGTTGACCTTCTCATGGCCGGAACCCTTGTGTGGTATCTGCGAAAAGAGGGGCAAACTCTCGAGAGGTAGCTTACCCGTTTCCTGCGACATCACCACGAAACAGACCGCCCTCAGAACTAACTTCGCCTTGACAAGGATTATACAATATACGGTGGCCACTGGCCTCGCTACTAGGCATGTACGCGTTGTTCTGCTTTCATCCAGGCTGAACAGCCCATGTTTTCAGTCTCTGGGCCTTGGGTCTGGTCGCCGCCGTAAGTATGCTGGGTAGTGAAGAACCGGGCTAATCTTACATTTAGTGCGTGGTGAAACCTAAGAGCTTTATTTTCATTGTGAACCATGTTCGCTTCATCCTCGTCACTCCTTCGCTAACAACTATTCCGCGATAGGGAATGCACTTTTCCTTAGGACGCATGTACACTAACGCGCTTCTGGCAACATAACCGCTCCACGTCCTCATATGCGAACCGAAACTCACCTCAGCTGTTTGCTAACAGGCTCAATTCGCGTAGAAACCTCCGCGGAATGTTAAAAACTGAGATAGGACTGAGCAATTTGTCCTGGGCGGTCTCGCATCCCAGTGGACACGTATCCTCATCTAGTGTGGCCCAGGTTTTGTGCTTTCTCTCATAATGTGATGATGTTTCTGAACTCACGAACAGGCCACCCCAACGGCACATTTCGCGCTCGGTGAAATTGGGGATAAACAACACGGTAGCGTCAAACCGGGGGAAACTGATCCATGGATGGTGTAACCAGTGGTGTTGTTTTTTCAGTATCTCCGAAAGTGTCCAACGAATCATAGATGATTGCAATCTCTAGTTTACCAGATGTTATAATACTATCACTATCACTATCACTATTATGGGTGTTTATCGCCCACTCCACGGCGTTAATGATGTCTAAGTGATGTGCTCATGCTTCAATCCACTATGCTATTTGCGAGGCTTCCGGCCGCGTCCGAGGCCGTTGGGAATGGATTTCTGCGAACAGAATTTTGAATAATTTAATCGGTACCCCCACTTGATTCTGTGCCGCGCCCGATGTTGCATGGACGGCCAAGAAAATAATGTCGGAACTTTTATTCAACACAAGCGGCTGCTCGGCCGCTTTGCGGCCTCGCATCCCTTCCTCTGGCCTCTGGTGTGAACTGGAACTGCAACAGAGATGCATTGTGCCTGAAAAATCTAATCAAAATAAATTCAACTCAGGGACTGAGCATTCAAGACGACCCATTTTACTGGACTTGCCGAAGCTGTACACGTTGAGTGATGATGGGATTTTACGCGGGCCGCGGCAGGCACGGCATGAGTGGAAACAGAGAGCTCGACAAAAAAGGTCAGAGCTGATGGCGGAGTTTAAAAAGGCTTCGGACACCCGTAATTTTAAAAAGAGGGTGATTTTAGGACCATTTGGGCCTCTTCACACGAAAGTCGCCTTATCAGGCCTGACAACGTCATTACTTATTTGGCGACTTTCACCTGATAATTACCTAATAAGGCCTGATAATCTGCAAATAATTTGCTTCCAATCACGGATTTTTCCGACATTGTCAGAGCGCTAAGAAGAAAACCAGCGGGCTGGTAACTTACGTTGAACTTGGTTATTTATGCACCAGCTGAAACTATAAAATGTAGAGTAGTTCAATCTGAACCTACCGAGAAGAAAACAGATTCCAGTCCAAGCATGCCACAATGAAGCTCACTATCACCACCCTCATCACTGTGTGTGTCAAAGCTCATGAAATTCACATAAAATTTCATGCATTCTATGCATAATATCCATCCACTATGTCCATGGAATCCATGTGAAATGAATGAAAGTCATGCACTTTTGTTTCAGTTAGTTTTTGTAACATTCCAGCTAGTTATTTCACATACTTTGGTCATGAACTCCATGCAATTAACCAATGAAACATGAAGAGACAGGAGCTGAAAAAACAGCTGTACATCAGGTAGGACTTAACTGAATTTATTGCTGATTTATTAGGATTAGTAGCTTTGTGAGATATGAAATTTGGCATAAGGATAAGGAATTGGGTTAACTAACTATCAATGGGCTTACGATGTTATATAAGACTTGTTATTTCAGCCTGCCACACATGTGCATACACTTGTAGAAAATTTTGGGAGGTCATGACCTGAGTTTTGTACCTTGGCTGAACCACCGGGTGGAGGCTCCTCATGGCTCCACAGCCTGGGAAATCATGAAATTCATGCCTGCACTGGAATTTCATGCCTTTTCGTGATAAAAGAATTTATGGGATTGAACCGTGAAATTCAGCATGTTATTGCTATGGCTATACACACCTGAAAAAATACATGAAAGACAAAGTACCTGAAATATGTTTTCATGCAAACTGAGCATGACTTGTGAAATTTGTATCCCAAGCCTATGAATTTCATGAGCTTTGACACTCACAGTGCATCTCGTTGGTCGCCGCAAGAAGATGTCGGTGGTAGGCCACTGACCGGATTCCGTCGTCTCCGATGTGCTGTCGAACCAACACACATTTATTCCTACGCATTATGCATCCCGATCTGAGTCCTATTTGGATCCCGGGAAAGCGCGAGAGAGCCAGGGGCAAGTACTAGGGTTGTTTTCCTCGATGCTAGGTCCGCCAGCGGTATTGTTCGCCTTCTTTTCCTGCTTGCTTGGCACTCGACTTCCGATCCCTGAATCTGCGCAATTCGTACTATCCATCCTGCCCCCTCGTTTCAGTTCATCGTAATGTTTGAATACGCTGTTCCTGGCTTTTTGTCTGCCTTTGGCCGCCACGGTCACTTGACATCTGACCACAATTCTTAGTCGATGCGTAGCCATCCGGCTCATAGCACCGTTTCCAGTCCAGAAGATCGAACGACGAACAGGAGAACATGAGGCAAATTGAACGCATTGAACGAACCCCATGACGATAATGTACGAAACACCTTCCCCAGTGAATTAAAAGCAAAAAGACAACATATATCCGTCTCGCAAAAAAGCCAATCAACCGCCTATGTGCGCGAAAGAAGATACGTCTCGCTCCCATCGGACGTACACCCCCACCGAGCCTTCAGAGCTAGACACGACGGACTCCGTCCCCGCCTCCCGCGCTTCATTCGCTTCCCGCCGGATCGATCTGAGCGTGTCGCTCCGCGCGCGGACTGACGTTGCAAGGAACGCAGCCGCGGACGAGGCCCGGCGGCGGCGGCGCTCGGCGGCGGTGGACGCCTTGACGAGGTACGGGGGAATATTCTCGCCGAGGGTGCGCGCGAGCTTGGCGGCCATCGCCGCGTGACGGGCGGGGTCGTCAACGAGGGTGCGGGTGGAGTTCACGGGAACTGGGGTGAAGGTGGGTGAGAGGGGGGAAAGCGGGGAGAGGGAGCCGAGGGATGAGGAGGAGGAGGAGGAGGAGGTAGGGATGGTGGGGACGTGCACGAGGAGTACGGGGCGCGAGGGGTGGTGTGCGTTTTTGGGGTACTCAGCGACGGCGAGGCACGGTGTGGTGGCGGGTGCGTATACCGCTTCGGCGGGGAGACTTAGGCTCTCACCGAGGAGGGCCTCTACCTTGCGCCGAGAACGCAGGAGGCGCGAGCGCTGGGCGCAGATAGCAGAGCTCATGGTTTCGAGTATTTCAAATGTGTTGTTAGCTGAAGAGAACGCCGAGGGGATCTGGGTCCTGCGAGGAAGGGCGGTGGGGATAAGAGTCGGTCTGTCCATCTGCAGCTTTATACTTCGCCATGAGAAACAGGAGTTCAGTCCCGCGGTGAGACATGCACTTCCGCGATCCGCTCGACTCCTATAGGTATCAGTTGCCCCCGACCGCGGGTTTCCCCTAAACATGATACTCAACTGCGATTTAAAAGCTGCTTGCCATAGTGAGCAATCCCCGGACGTTGGGAGCGGTCAAGCTGGGACAAACGGAGAGCAACCAACCATGCAAACATCTCCAGAAACGAGAGCCCAGAGGTGAAGACGCTCGTCGCTGACGCCTGCGGAGCAGGCTGCAGCTCACTGAGGCCAAAGCTGAGCGACAACTTTAAGAACTTCCAGGTCCATTAGAGTTGAACCAGCATCCAAGGAAGATCCTGTAGAAGTAGCAGCACTGAGGACGCACCGAAATGGAGGGAATAAAAAGGACAGCGCGCGGCAAATCGGCAGCAATTGACCGGTGATCGGGAATCACATGACGATTGTCAGCTTCTCTTTCCTTCCCAGCACCATGGCACCATCACAGCGCGGGTTCTGGATGGTTGGAACTCAGACTTCAAGTTCACCTGCTATAGATCAAGAGGCGAGCGATCTTTCACGATCAAACACAGACCTCTCTGACAACCCCCCCAAATCGGGAAGTCCGACATCTCCGACCGATTTTCAAAGGTCTCATTCTTGAACTTCGTGCTGTGACTTCAAATCATGTCCGATAAGTCTGAAATTTTGTGAGACCCCCCATTTATGCATACAATACATCCATCTAAGTGCTCAAATTATTTTATTTCTGGTGTCAACCAACACGATGGATTTTACATCCATTTTCTGATTTCGATCGGCACACTTCGGCACAAGAAGTAAAGTGACATCACAAGCTTCAACCCGGTCCGACAGTCTCCGAAGACTCAGTGAAAACGATGACGTAAACCCCCCCCCCTGTTCCCGACTTTGGCAGGTCTGTGTCATGGACTTTTATATCGCTCGCCTCTTGCTTATGCTATAGATGACGCAATTTCCATTCGAATCTTGGCACCAAGGCCTCCTGACCGCAGAGACGACTTTGGGGACCACTTCGGAGTCCGATGGACCGAGCTCGGATCGCCCAGAAGTAAAGGATCTCCTTCAACCGATGCTGTCCACCCCCGTCGCCGCCCGCTGATTTACAAGTCCACTGGATGCGCTGATGCCGTCGGCGCCGCTATGTCTGTCGGAAACCAGTCGGTGAACTCGGCCATTTTTCTTGGTGTGCACATACTCAGAAAATCCGTGAGCCAGAAAGTTCACCAAATCGCGTGAACCTTGCGTGAACCCGTGAACTTGGTGAACTGCTTGCATAAGCTTGTCGGTTCACGGGCCGCTTGACATGACAATATCGGAGTCTATACACGAATTTTATTGCAAGATTGAGTACGGTAACAAGCTACTAGATTGGCCGCTCGGCGGCGGAAACGAGCATATACGGTGAAACGAGCTGCATCGAGAACATCGACTTCGACAGCCGACGACAGCCGAGTCGAGTCGAGACGAAGACAAGCGACGATGGTGAGGGAAAGGACATCGGTGGTGTGAGTTAGGCCCATAGGCAGGGTTCTGGAGAAGCGGGGACTAGCGGGGAGCGGGGCGTCTGAGTCGGACTTGCGCGTCGCCGCGTCGGGCGTGACCAGTGACGATGCACTAGGTCTGCAGAGTGCTTCTAGCATGGCGCTCACTGGCCGAAGCTTTGTGGACGTCCTCCCATCTATATTGAAGAGTTTGACGCTAGGCGGGCGCTTGCAGGGCGTTGGGCGGCGGCGGCGAGTTGGTGGCGGGAGACAGGAGCAATCAACTGGGACAAACAAAGCCACCGCCCCCGATCGGCCGGAATAAGCCGAGAGTTCACGAGAGTTCACCGGCGAACTGTGGTGAACTGTTCATGGCGGTGAACTTTTTCATATACGTATGTTCTCCACATACTCATTCATTCGATTCGATTCGATCCAATTCAATTCACTCGATCTCATCGAATTACGCTCATTTGCAACTTGGAGACCGGTTGAACCCGCCACGCTGCATCTCATGCCGCCCGCTTTTGGACCGCATGTGACTCGTTTCCTTTCTTCTCTTCTTCTTCTATCTAGACCGCGTTAGACCCCAAACGAATCAGTGTCCTCTGGATCCTGGCTTGCCCTCCCACACTCCAGGTGTTCAGTGCCGGCCCAAACTCGCTTAGTGGCACTTATGGAAGAAGTCGTGGCGCCCTTGTTTGAGGTCTACTGTATCGCACCGCCCACCATTCCCCCGCCGTGGGGCCCGGTACTTTATCAAGAGAACGGCCGCTCAGTTTAAAATGACGGCACCGTAAATGGGCTCAAAATAACGCCGTGGCCGAAGCCCGTCCAAGGTTCTTCTACTCAGGCTGTCATCGTATCGCGGGCCTCATAATCCCACCTGTGCCCCCGCTCGTTCTTCTCTTACCCTCCCATGGCCCACACCCTCAAGACCTCTGAAGCGACCCCGGCACTCCCCGAGCCCGCCAGCAACCAGGCGTATATGCACATATCCGCCCTTCAGGCGGGAATAATCAAGCTTCCGCTGGACCTTGTCGTCCAGGGAGAGCCCCGCACCTACCAGTCGTGCCCCTCCCTCTCGTTCTACCTGAAACATTCTCACTCGGAGCGCCATTTTATTTTCGACCTGGGTATCCGCCGTGATTGGGAGTCGTACCCGCCGGAGACGAAGAAGCACTATGCGACCCTCATGCCGTGCGAGGTGCCCCAGAGCGTTGCAGAGTCATGCGAGAAGGGCGGTATCAACCCCGCGGACGTCGAACGCGTCGTGATCAGTCACTTGCATTTCGACCAGTGAGCAAAGCCGAGGTCAACTATTAATCCTGATTTCTCGTCACAGCATCGGAGACAGCGCGCCGTTCACCAAAGCGTCCTTCCTGCTCGGAGGCGACGGAAAAGCGTCCCTGGACGACGGCTATCCCGGCAACCCCCTCTCGCACACTCTCACTTCGTCCACTCCGAGGGACCGCACCGTCTTCCTCACCGCAGAGGACTTTAACACCTCCATCGGACCCTTCCCGCATGCGGTCGACTTCTTCGGCGACGGGAGCGTCTACATCATCGACACACCAGGTACGTCGGCCTGCTCCTCCAGCTGCCGTTTGTTCAAAACTTACTGAATTGAATTGAAGGACACTGCGCGGGGCACATCACGGTCCTCGCGCGCACGTCGGCCGATGGCGCGTGGATGTACCTCGGCGGCGACGTCGCGCACGACCGGCGCCTCATCACCGACCCCGCCGCACAGGTCGGGCTGACGGCAGCGAGCGGGTCCCCGTACTGCATGCACCGCGACCCAGTCCAGGCCACGACCGATATCGCACGCGTGCGGGCGCTGGTGCAGCTCCCTAGGGTGGAGTTCATCATCGCGCACGATTGGAAGTTCTACGAGGAGAGTTTGAGTCTGGGGCGGGCGTTCCTCCCGGGAAGGATCGTTCCGAAGGTCTGAATCAATCATCACACACCGTAGTTAAGAAAGGAAATGTGCTGTGGTATAATGTACATTGCGGAAGGAAAACATCGCTGAACATGTTACTATGAGTATGAAGTCCGACAGTCCATCTGCCTGTCCAGAAGTCCTACAAGCAGCCTACCGGTGGCCCGACGAAATAGATATTTAATAAGCAATATACGACCGCAACCCATGAAGATCCCCCTAGCCCAATTGTAAATGCGCCTGTGTCTAAATTGATGTATGTATTGTATTGGATGAGAGGTAAAGTATCTCAAGGAGCAAGCACGGGCATCCCCTCTCCTGGGGGGAAGATGTACGAGTTCTGGGAGACGAGCCATTGATTAATCGGCCGTTCGCTGGATAGATTATGGACTGAGCCTCTCACATGTAAGGAGACTGCGCTGAAGGAGTGTCTGTCTGACCGCCACTTTGCTGGCGCGGGGCAGGTGGTGTCTTCGAATCTGAATCGCGCCTCGGAGTCGAATTTGAACTGTGGGGGCGAAGATCAGCGAGGAAGTAGATATATGGGAAACAGAAGACGCACCTCGCTGGTGAGCGGATCTGCGGAGTGTATGCTCGGAAAGGAGTCCCGCCGCCTCAGGTCGGGAGCGTGTAACGAGGGTCTGCGCGCGTTCAGCCTGCGTCGGAAGGGAACATGATCAGTGCCTGATCATGACTGGGACTCTGAACGCGTACGAGAAGAGGAGGGAGTTCGAGAACACTACATTCGGGGGCATTAGGACTATCTGGTGCAACGCTAGCGCAAATGCTTACACTTCGGCAGAACGGCGGAGATCGCCATCCAGTTGACTTGGGATTGGACATAAGTATTTAGCATGAGAGTAAGATTACCGCCTGCGGAAACTCACAGTTGCTTCTCATTGTGACGAACTGTCGGGCATGTCAGCGGCATGGGACCAGACTAGTTAATGTGAACTTACACAGATAAACAGAATGATGGCTCCGAGACTTGAGAACGCGCCAAATTCAGTGATAGTCAAACCAAAATCGGTAGCCAGATTCACCTCGTTATAAGTCCGCTTTCTGGAATGAGACTCCAATCAGAGATATTTACCGAAAAAACCTTTAAACCCCGTACCGATACTCCACTGCATGAGTCGGTTCACCAATCGGTTCATGCTGGCAAGGGCGTGGAGTCAGTACAGGATATACGTGGGAAAACGAAAAGACTCACCGCACGAACCCTTCGCCGCGCCACTCGCTGAGATAGTAGCAAAGTCCAAGCACGAGGAGAATATCCGTGATGGCGCCGATGACGAGCAGAATCTCGATGATCCAGCCCCACTTATCGATGTAGACGGTGACGGGGACGCGCTGCAGCGCTATAGCACCAGCGAAGACAGACCCGCATGCCCGAACCGTGGAGAGGAAGCAACAGAAGGACGGGAGGTACCACGAGTGGCTGAACTTGTACAGTCGGTACGCGAACCAGCCCTGGTCAATATGAGAACTGGGTTCCCCTCCTTCAGAGTGGCGGAGAACCTACCTGCTCGAGTGGTCCTATGAAGCCGCTCAGCACGATTGTGATATTCAGCGAGTCGGGCACGAGCTCGAGCAGCTCCGGGTGCCCGTATTGGATGACCGTCAACGTGTAAAGCGCGTCGCACAGGGCGAGCGTGTGGCTGAAATCGAGACACCAGACGAGCGCGACCTGGCCGCAGATTCATTCAGGGGAGAGTGAGAGTAAGAGGATGGAAAGTCCACTCACCAGGCCTTTGAGGACATATGGATCTGTAGGAAAACGAGTGTAGTAGATCGCCACCTGTTCCCTCCTTCAGCATGCACGAGCCGGATTGAGTCGGCGCAGTCACTGACCTGAACGGTGACGGCGCCAAAAAGACAGACAGCGAAAAGAATGCCGATTTCAAGGGCACCCACAGTTGGTGCGACGTCGAACCCTGTGGGCGACATGGAAAGAGAGATAGCCTCCAAAGCACGTCCGTAGTGATGATAAACGGAACTTGAATTAATCTGTGTTTAATCAGGATCCACAATGATATAGGAGATGTCAGCATGGCGTACTCACAGGCGATAGAGTTGTCGCCACGATGCGTGGGGCAGGTGGAAGGGGCGGGAAAACCAGCGCTCAAGCCGGTAAATTGCGCTTTCTATGTATAACGACCCTGGGAATCATATCACCTAGCTTGGGTTTATTGCGGAGGCATGTGATGGCTTGTCGACGACTTGTGATAGGCGTCGGGCAATACTGTCGCCTGCTAGATGCAGTTATTTCCATGGTTATTTCGGGAGTCTGATTGAGTGCCGGGAGAGCAGCAAATAGAAGAAGGGGAAGGATTCGCGGAAATGTGCGACATCGCCCAAGAGAATTCCGTGGATGAGTGTCACCTTCGGTTCCGCCGCAACTCCGCCGTTCATTGGTACCCTGAAGAAAGACCTGCCGGGATCAGAAATCACCGGGGCGGGGTGAGCTTCGCTCGCACCTCAGATGACAACCCGGCATGTCGTGCTAATAATCATAGCCATAACTTTAGCAAGGCACCCGTGCAATGTCTACCCAGCGCCAGAAGCACACCGCTCTAGGGTGTCGCCGTAATCAAGGAACAAACTATGCGACGCTGCACTTTGGCGTCAGATCGCGCTGCCAAAGATAATTAGAATATAATTAATTGGTTGTTGTCTCTCACCGAGGTGCCCATTTAGTTGTCTCAAGCTGTTAAACCGCCTCATTTACCACAGTGTAGGAGTGGTTCCCGTCATAACTCGAAAACATACTGCTATAACAGCAATCCCACCTAACCAGGATTGAGCATCGGCCATTCTGCGGTTAATCCAAAGCACGGAATTACCTGATCTAGCAACCATGGTCTAGCTACGCATGGGTCTAATTCACTTGATGGAAACCCGCGTGGCTCTGCAAGACTGCAAGGCACTACCGGCATACAGGGACTTGACCTACTTACCTGTATCGAATACAGTAGAATGCCACCGGGGATGTCGTCCGGAGGCTCTCTCTAGACGCGCCTGGGCCCGTGGATCCTCTTAAACGAGGTCAATTTCGAGCGCCACAGGCAGACAGGCGACTTGCACTTATCTACAGGCCTTGATCACCGCGAGTTGTCGGCCACTCACAGATTTCGAAGAATTCCCTGTCCGCATGTGTCAGCATTATGCCGTTGCGCCGGCCGTTTTATGGCTGTCGGTACGCCGCGGCACGTCTCATGCTGGCTTTGTGATAGTGCCTGATAGTGCGCAAGTTGCAAGTGTCATGTCTGTCGCAGGAAATGCAGGCGGCAACATGCCGAAGGCGTGGTCGTGGACCACCACGCTCCGGACACTGTAGATGCCGTACAAATGGACAAGGAAGCGTGCGTTCTGGAATGCGAGGAAGAATAAATTAATGCCCACCTTTAGGCTGATGAAATCATATATCGGACAGGAGCAAGCTACTGTACCTCACGAGGCTTCGAGATATATACGGGGAACATCTGCGTTGAAATTAGCTTCGTATTCATAGACGCAGGGGGAAAAAACCTATCCATGCTCACAGCCGAGAATAAACCTGACTCTAGATGACCGAACATCCATGGCATATATTCGTAGGGCCTAATGCGAATTGCGGTCAGTGAAATCATGACCAAGGTGGAAAATCGTAAGGCTTGCCGTGATTCTCCCTTTGTACGCGAGAGCCGTCCCAACATTATACCAAGAATATGATGGACTTTGAATGACTGCCCAAGAATACAAGGACGATAAGCAAGACCGGAGGTGATATCAGGGATCGTGAGCCGAGGTGCAACACAGGTCAAGCTTCGCTGAACCTAGATCAAGCACATGTGTGATGTTTTCTGGGGCGCAGATATCCAGTCAGAGGTGATCCACGAGGGAATTTTCTTGTGCGTTGGACAATCAGAGCGGCAGCCTTCAGTGATACTGGCCTCGCCCATCGTTCAAGTTTCGAAAAGGAAAGCACTTTCAGACTTTGGAGGTGCCGGAAGATCCAATGCTAGGTAGCCCATTGTCTTGGAGGAACTGCTGAGAGGATATCGTGGCTCGGAAACCAATTACTTATGAGCAAAGGACCTGACAAGCCCGGCGATACCAGGCAGTGACCGGATGGTGTCCTGAATCTTCGATCCAAATAAGCGAGTAAAAGGATGAATGTTGACGGTTTTTTTTACCAAAGTCATTGGATGAGCACTGGGAGGGTATCGCCATTCAAAGTCTAAGCCGATGGTTATGATCAAAAAACCACAGTGATTGGAAGTTATCCTTAATATTTGATTTCCAACCAGAAAACGGATGTGTACTGGGCCCAAGAGTCGGTGTCTTCAGAGTCGAGAATCCAGATTCCAGAAAGCTCTATAAAGGGAGGCCGGTATAAGGATTTTTACACAAGGGTCGTCGAAGAAACATTGGGGATTTTTCTGCCAAGAGTCCGATGGTCCATTGCCAGAAAAATTTGAGAAAACCATAGCGTCAGCCAGCCGACGATGGTGGCAGGAAGCAGGAAGAGATCACATGTGATCATCTGTGACCATGGTGTGACATCATTTTTGCTTGTCCTCTCCCATTACCTCGTTTCGAATGGACGGTGAAAATGCCTCCCGCCAGGTCGAGGGTCTATGCCTCTCCAATGAAACCCTAGTTCTACGCGCGGAGAACAGTATATTTCGCGTCTTGAAGTCGATGTTGGCCGCGCGGTTGACAGTTGTCTTCGAGACCATGTCCGAGTTTCCTCCGCCCGCATCCGATGGCGAAGAAATCATGGACGGAAGCCCCGTTGTACTTCTTCACGACTCTACAGTAGAGTTTGAGGCACGAATACGTTTCCAACATACCTTCAGACAATGCAGGGCGATTTTTGATTCAAAGTGGGCACGTTTTCTAGACGCAGTATTTTAAAACAATCAACCTCTCCCGCGGCTAATTGATGCCCCCCCCCCCCCCTACCTACTGACGCAGATGTGACGTTTGGAATCCTGCGACTTTCGCACGAGTATGGCGTGGATTATCTCCACAAGCGCGCGGTCATGTACCTCGAAACTCTATAATCTCGACCGCATATACGGAACACTCCCCCCCCCCCCCCCCCCCCGTATGCTTCCTCACCGCAAAAAACCTCTTGCATTTCATCTCAAGGCTCTGCCGGTGCTGATCGAAGTCGGCGCGACCTGGCTCCTCCCACTGACATACTATGCCGTCGGCACGTACAATATCTCACAACTGCGTTCCGCGGGGGCGCCCTGGGATTCCCTGCCTGCCGCTACCAGAGAAATATGTCTTCCTCTTGCTGGGATACAGTACCAGGCGGTCGTTAGAATTAGCTGATTTGTTACCAACACTTGCGATCGAGGGGTTTCCGCTTGCGCTGTAGCAAAACTCCAACTCGTTTCTAACGGTATCACTCATCGTCCACCCCTTTCCTACGGCGGACAGGATCCACCAGCGGAGTGGAACGACGGCGAATTGGAAGATGTACAGGAGGTCCTATGCGATGATTGCTTTCTCAGCTTTCAAGTGGCGCATGCACATGCGTTCAACGAGGTGTGAAATGCCCTTCCGCAGAACTGTAGCCTGGGCAGCTGGAACGTTTTGCTACAGCGGTGGACGGAGGTTATGGGATAACTCGTTGGTTCAAAAAGCGCTCTCACGATATCGCGGTTACAATTTTGTTTCACGACCCCTTGTGAATTACATTTAGTGATCTGACCCCAGCGCGTTTTCAGGGACAAGATTCTGTGTGAGATACGAAGACGGGATGTCGAAGTCGTTGTACTCTACGCGGTTTTGACTGATTGGTATTAATCGGGGCTTTATCGCTTTTTCAAACAGGTTTTGGCGGATTGTTTCAACGGTGTGAATACCGGAAGAAATGTCATTCTTGCAGTGGTCCTGCAGGCAGGGTACACGAAGGATAAGTTGCTGGGCGTCCTGTTCCGCGTATCAATCGGTGGGTGTAGCGAAGAAAAGATCAGCGCCCAGCGTCCCGAGCTTTTAGCACCGCCGGAAGTTAGAAGAGACACGGCACTCCTGCTATGATAGACTCAGGGTCAAAGGCTTAATTGGTCTGCGCGAGCCGACCCGCTGTGACTCACCGGTCCCACACGGTGCAGACCACATAAGCTAGACTTGTGTGGCTATGGAGAGTGGAGGGCTTATTGCTCTGTTCTTTCGGTCGTTCGAGGGAGGATTGATTGGGACCTGTCGCAACTGCGATAGCCCGCGTCGATCCAAAGTCTGGGATATTTCTGAGGAGAAATGCCGAGAAGTGTGACGTTCCAGGAAGAAAACCACCGAGCTCCAAAATAAATGCGGGCGAGGTACATGTCCATTCATCTTGCGGACCGTCATCTAACGGCCATTTGGAGGCCTAAAATCGTCCGATTCCAGTCCGGAAAAAGTATACAGGAACTCCGTTGAGTGTATTTTGCAGTTTGTGTTGGAGTCAGATGCCTTAACCCCACCTCCGACAGTCGCTTCTCGTTCCACAATAAGCGAATTGTCCACTTGTTCCCGTCGCGCACTCAGGCTGGCCAATATCGCGCAAGTCAAGTCTGTATCAAACAGGAGACTGGAGCTAACAAGATTTCGTACGCAACCAGCGAGAAGCAAAACAATTCAAAGCGATGTCCTTCTGGGGTAATTATCTCTCAGCCCCGAGTCAACCACGCATCCGTTCCGAGGGTCGGCCAACAATACGCGTGGACGACCCAGCCGAAGTAGTCCAGAAGCAGGGGGAACCAAATCCCGCTCCTGGCCCACGGATATTTGCTGACGAACGCTCGATAGTCCCGGAAGCTGCCGTACGCATGATACAGTGCGAACAAGAGGGCGATTTTGGGACTCTTGATCATCGCGAATATATGCGCGACGGCCAGGGGCAGCGCGAGACTGCATTCTGTGTACTTCCGGGCGAGGTATGGATATTGCCTGTTGAATAGTAATGAGCATGTCTTTTCCGACTGGGGACAAACTTACTGCCACAGGACCCGAAACCCGGGATCTAGTAATACCAAACTGGTGCAAGTCTGCAAACTGGTGCGTTGCCATCGAATCGTCTGTTTTGCGTAAACCTTCGTGTCCTGCATTACGACCTTGGAAATCTCGGCCTCGGGTGCGTCCTGAATGCACATCTCCAGCCATGCGTGATCATCCACCGCGTGAGGAACGAATCGTCACCCGTATTCAACGCTTTCCCCATCCACATATCGTGGGTCAACGCGTAACGAAAATCCGCAGCTTTGAGAATTGAGCTACGAGCGAAGAACGTCCGTCCCTCGAGGCACCAACAGCCCCCGTCGGCGGCAAAGCGTGCAGCCTGAAGCATTTGGTTTTCGTTCATGTACTTGAGCGCGGCAACTTCGGCTGCGGTGACAATGCTGGGGTTGCGGCGCTCAGGAGCGATATAAGCGCTGCAGCGGAACATCAGCGCAGATACAGGTCGCTGGTGGGGACTTGCCTCTGCCTACCCACCGCTCCACCGACCCCGGGATCCTCGAGAGCAGCCAGGAAGAGGGGAATGATGGCAGCAGGCTGCTTCCAGCGGACGCAATCGTCGACAAAACCCAGGATGCTGCTCCGAGCCGCTCCTATGCCGATGTCCATCTGCACTCGCTTGTTCGCGCGCGGGGCTATCAGCACTGTTATCTGGACGTCCCCGAGAGGCTCGCCCAGGACCGGCGCGAGGAGCTCACGAAGGCGTGGCTCATCCCGCTCGATAGTGACGAGGATGATTTCTTTAGGCTGTGCAGCAATCCAGGTGCGGATGGCCTTGGTGAAGTCGTCGGGAGTATTGATTGTCGTCGAAATAATGCTGACGTCGCTGGGATGTAGGGTGGGTTTCGCTGACGGGGGAATGCCTCGGCATTGCTCGGCACAACGCTGAATGAACCGACTTTCACGCAGGTTCCATAGCCTGAGAGGGTTAGTCTTCTTTGAGCGTTGCAACTATCAGGGCCTTACAGAGAGAGTGCCAGAAATGTTGTCATGCAAACGACAGATACTGGGCTCGTGGCTGTAGGTAATTTCGCCGCGAGGAGAGGCCTTGAGCGCTTTTATCACCGTAATGAAGCGAGATCCAATCAATCGAATCTCAATCGGATGAGATCGGTTACCGGTCTAATTCCGACGGCGTTTGTTATGGGCTTCCCGCGGTTTTACAGGGTCCTTCCTGCCTTCCTTCTCGCTTTTCGCACCACATATGCTGGTTTCGCGGGTCGCCAAGATTTTTGAACCACACAGAACAAACACAAACACGTGAAATAGACGCGGGCCACTCAGGCGGTGAACAATGATCCTCAACCTTGGAGGAGGAGGAGGAGGATGTATACCGGCGTGGTCCCGTTAAGAAACAGCCGGGGCCCGTACTACATACATGGAGACGTTCTCAATTCATCAGCTCCGATCATGACGTTCCTACAAATCCAAGGAGATGAGGGACTATCAGTGTAACGTGTCATCGATCCAACGGAGATGTACAGTAACGCGGGGATTTTATAGCTTGGACACCACCCCTGTCTAGCTTCTCGCTCACCATATCCTACGGACAGGATGGTCCCAGCCTTATCTTCGGAACGCTCACCGAGGGAACGAATCCTCCTCGAGCACAAGCTCGATATCACTCCACTGGCGGACCCATTGTTCGCATGGGCGAACAAATCCACCGAAAATCCCGTGAAATACCTTCCGTACCACCAGCGACCATTCGGGCGCCGTGCTGCGGAGTGGCAGCAGCAATTCTTCGGTCTCGACGGCGACCTGGAGTACAAGACTCGGCCAGATATCGAGCCCATCCGACCCGATGCGCCCACGCTGATTGCCATCTTCTACCCAGACCATGACGACAAGCCCCGACGGCCGCTTCATCTGTACCTCGACAGGATTGAGCGGCTCGCCAGGATGATGGAGCAGACCGTCGTATACGCACCCCCTTCGTTGGCGCCGACCCTGCGTCTCATGCGCCAAGATCCCCATTGGCACGTTATCGACGACTACGAGACGATCTGGGACATCCCAAATAATAGGCACCAGCTGCACAATTTCACGCACCTGCAGCCCATCTTGTTCAGCCGTTTCGACGGCTACTCGAAGGCGAAGGGCTGGTACCCCGACGCGACGCGCGACCACGCACACCGGAGCGCGTCGTACAACGCCAAGGCCTTCGCGAGTTATGATACTATCATGCGCAACCCGTTCGGCTCAGAGAGGTGGATGTACGTCGATGCGGGCATCTTTGACCAGGTCGGGCCTGTCGATCCACATGGCGAGCTATGGGGCGATGTGATCCAGTCCACGCTCGCGGTTGACAAGTTTGACCGCTCGATCAGCATCTCCGGCGATACGGGCGTTGTAATCGGCGAGTACATGCAGAGTCCTGCCTACGGCGTGAAGGATATCAACCATGAGTGCTGGATCGACCCGCGCAAGGCGTGGTTGTGCCATACCTTCATCGCACACGCCTACGTTGGCAGCTCGCTCGGCATGCTCAACTACAGCGTGCGCTTCATGCAGACCGTCGACGACATGGACGCCAACGTGCGCTATTCGGCGCGGGAGGAATTTGTTATCCCCTGGGTCGCGATACGGTATCCAAACACCGTCTTCTCCATCCCTTGGTTCCCCGTTCCCGCACCGCTGTGGTGTAAGTGGCAGTACCCTATCAAGGTATGCTACACCGATATCGGCGGGTCCGAGAGCATGCCGCCCATCGTCGACCCAATTGCAACCATCTTTTGCCGGGGCTATACGTCGCGACAGGCAAACTTGGCGGGCGGGGGCATTTACAAGCGCACGTGGCGGTCGGATGCGTACACCCTCTTCCGGATGTACTACTACAGCATGGCGCTGCGATGGTTGACGAAGGAGTACAGGAACAGGTTCGGTGTAAATAGCCTCACCAACTGGCTGTTGGGTCTTTGAAGCAATCTGTATCGTCGAGGCTTGGCGCGAACACGATGGAAAATATGTCCCAATATTCTGTAACATTACTTTTTTAGTTCGGGTATTAGACGAATTTCGGGTTCACTTACATTGAATCCAAAAACGAATTCGAGGACGTTCGGCGGTAGGTATCGGCGGCTGCCGACGATGCGTCGATATTCGTCTACAAGAGCATGATGGGCCGCTCGCCCCACCATTTCGGCCGAGGAGGTGGAAATGACATGTGGGCTTGATTGGGGTGCATATGCGGTGATGGACTGGCTGTCCTTGAGACTTGAAACATACAGGGCCTACATGGCGCGTCATCAACTTCACGGGGAACGCAAAATAACGGAAGGGTGAAACCCACGCCTAACATTCCATCTGGAAATACCGCCAGCGAGATATCGTCTTGGTCGTAAATATTAATTCCTTCGAGCGACAATGTGATACATGACCACGTACTGACAGGGAGGGACGTGACGCGCCTAGGTTTCAGAAACAGCCGCCGTCTCCGCAACGGGCGTGCCACGCTGTCTGTCTCTTGGAAGCTGAGCGGTTAGGAAGCATACTAAGCAAATAGAGGTGTACGTACCCATTGAATTGAAGCCCACGAACCTCCAATAGCGACTGATATTCTCGGCCGCGTACACAGACTCACGGACTGGTTTCTGAGCCTTTGATAACTTTCAGTTACTCTGGCAATCTGGATCATCTGGTGTTGGGGCACGTGAACATGCTGAGATATGCATCTCTCATGTCGACACAACGAATACCAGGACGTTCTCCGAGGCGCAAATATGAGCCATATGGATGGTGCAGGTACGAATCGCAGCAGCTGAAAGCATCCTATGGCGGACCATATTTTGGATCGGGGACATTCGGTACTTGGAGGCAAGCCCAACTTCACAATATCGCAGCATGTTCAAGCAAAATCAGGTTCCCAGCCCAGGCCTTGCGCGGTGTCCGGAAAACATTGCACCCAGAATTTGACACAGAATTAGATCCGCAGGTGGCGGGCGCTTCCCAAAAAAGACCCAGATCTCAGGCCGTGGGACTATATGAAGGGCCCGACTTTCAGGGAACGAAAATGAGTTGCGATTTGATTTCAAGGGAATATTAATGAGCTGGCAGCTGAGCATGAGTTTCGAGACAAGATTTAAGCCAAGCTTTGACAAGTGATCCTTCGAGCGAGGTGGAACGAACCCCAGGAAGGACGAAACGGTGAGCGGGCACCGAAACGGCATGGGGCTGAGCATCGGAATTTTTGAAAACAGACGTCTAGAGGGTCTCATCCTTCGTAATTTGTGGAGAATTAGACCATTGAGGATTGATGGCACCAGATGCATGGTGTCCAATCGATTGAAGATAGTGGCAAGATGGTGGTCAAGAGCAAAGAGCATCGACAGATCAGCCGATCAAAGCCTTACTGATGCCCTGCACACCGCCTCGCAGCACTTGCTTCCTGCCACCACCATACTTCGGTGCAACCCACGAATCCACGCCGAAATCCGCACTATATGGTTTACTACCAGCTGTAAACGTCTCACCGGTGGTTATCTCCCTTCTCCGACCGCCGAGTGACAGTATCGTATTTGTGGCGACGTGCCCCATCCCCAGACGCAGCGTCTCCCCGGTTCCGCCCCACAGTACTATGTGCATTCTAATCATAATTATAACTCGCCCCATTTCCCATAGGCTCTTGGTAACTAATCATATGCATGCATCATCTTTTCCCCGCGGTACTAAAATTGTCTCGACGAATTGATCACATCCACTCTTGGGCTTCCCGGGCGTTCAAGCGGGCACCGAGGCTTGAATCGGAACCCGACCCCGCTATATTCTTTCCTTACAGAAGAAACAGGCACCGGGTTGACAGAGAGCCGGGTATTCAAGTAGACACCAAGGCTTTTATCCGATTTGGACCCACCGGGCGAGTCACTGTTCTGTTATCGAACACTTACAGATGAAGCAATGACAGCGCTGCATTCTCTTTCATCCTGGCATCTCCTGTCTCGGTAACCCAGACGTTCGGTGACACTTCCACAACACAGCGGACCGCTTGATCCGTGATTGACAGTCGGAGTTGAAAAAGAAGTGCAGAAGTGTCACCAGAACCCGGTCTCTGCGCTGCGTTTTCATTCTCCGGCCGTCGGTCGCGGAGGTCACCACCGGAGCGACTGGGTTACCGAGACAGGGCATCTCCTGTTTGTGGGGAATATCGCCGTGGGAAACACGAAATTAGGCGAGTTCCTGCCAGTGTGGGGCGGCAACCGGCGTCCGCTCGAGCTACATCTGGCGAGAAAAACATGCCGAAGCGGGCTGCATTACGAATCAAGAATCAAGAGCACTCGGACCGGCGGTGTTCCCGGTTGAAGCGTTCAGTTACGGATCGCACATCGCTTCGAAGGAAGCAGAAGCTTACAAGCAAAGTTAAGCGGTATACAAAACTGATGTTCGCGATGATGGCGGTGAGTCCTCAAGTACTGCTTGGCCCGCTGCTCGGTTCGTAGACAATAGCAGGCAAGGTGATTGCACTTCCCTCGCCATCCCCGGCTTGCAGTACGCAGAAGGTGCGGCGATGTTAGATCCACCGACAGACGCTGGCATTTGGTCGTCATGGCCCTTCGATTCGACGCCGACTAGCCCCACGCAAGCCACACTGAGGATCGCAGATTCAATGCTGTTTGAAATAATCATGTGCACGCGGCCCGCTACTCTCCCCGCAACACAGAAACGCGGGAACTGATGGTTTTTACTCAGGACCTCGTAACTCGCGGTGGATAATCCGGTATATGACAGAATAACCGTCCTCGAATTTACTACTCAAGGCGACCTCTAATTTACGCTGGAAAAGATCAATCCAACCATATGCGCTTCAGACTCCTTCCCTACGGAGAGAGCTTCCGGAGACAACTCGGGGCCTTCCATCAGATGCTTGAACCCTGAGGTACCAGATTTCATCTCTGCCTCATGTTGGGTGCTCACTCAAATTTCCCTCCTGTCGGCGGCTACGAGAGCCTGCAACTCACCATGTCGCTGCGCCTGCTGAAGAACATGGCCAAAGCGCCAACCGAGTTCTACCAGCACATCCCTCGCTTCCCTGCCTCTCTCGTCTTCGCCCTCGCCTTCGGCCGGGAGATGAAACACTACGAGCTTGCGGAGGTGCAGAGGATCCTAGCGGACTTTGTGTTCGAAATCAACCCGGGCGCACACCTCATCGATACGTTCCCCGTGTTGGACCTCCTCCCCGACTTCCTCTCTCCGTACGCACGTTCCCTCCTCCGCAATTTTCTGCAATCATCTTGCTCACCAGGTGGCGGGACGAAGCACGCCGTAAGCGCGTACTGGAACTTTCAGTGCGTACGGTTTTAGCCTCACAATTCGTCGTGGATCTTCACTTACTTGCCATCGTTCACACTTCCCAGCTCTACAGCGGCCTGTGCCTGGAAGTCCAGAGACGTATGGAGGAAGATCCCGAGCTGGAATGTTTCACCGCACGCCTGGGGGACCAGCAGGAGAAGTTCAACATGTCGAACGAGAAGATCTTCTACAGTGGGTCGCGTCGGCACTTCTTTCTTAGTATTGACTCAGAACCAATTATGCTCCGGCTGCATAGTTGCCAGCACGGCTTCCGCCTCCGGCACAGGCACGAGCGCGGCGACGATGCTCTGGTTCGTTATGGCGGTGGTTCTGTACCCCGAGGCGGCGAAGAAAGCGCGTTTAACGCGAACACGCTCCCCAACTTCTCGCGGATGAAAAGGATCCTCTGTACTGCTTCGCGCTGCTTAAGGAGGTGGTCAGGTTCATTTGCGCGTTTCAGAGCGATACGCGCAAGAGCTGATGGATTGATTTCTTACCGATTGTTCCGCTGTCCTTCCCGCATTATTTGGATGTCAATGACGAGTACAAGGGGTACAAGGTCCGTCTTCCCTATAATCGTCCTAATGCTGGCCGTTCGTCAGTAATGCTGATGCTGGTATGTAGATCAAAAAAGGCACCACTGTTATTTCTACTGACGGCACGGACAGCGTCGTCCTCGGCGAGGGGATGTATGGGTTTGGGCTCGGGCGGTACGTTTCCGAGCGTCATCTTGCTCGTTCATTTCATCGAACTGATCGAATTTGTATGTAGCCGGGAATGCCCAGGCCAGAAAATGGGCACCAAGAGCGCCTGGTCGCGATCGTTCGGCTCCTCTGGGCGTTCAACATAGAGGCCGTCTTCGATGCGTCAGGGAAACCGACGACGATCGACACGGAGAGCTGCACCGAAGGACTCATCTGGTGCGTCCCGTCGCACCTCATTTTCTTTCCTTTTCGGCTCGCTAACCTGGGCCCAACATTGCAGCCGCCCTCACGCCTTCCCCGCCAACTTCGTTGCGCGCGGCGCTGCTCACATCGAGACGTTCATGTCGAGCTGAGAAGTGTCCCTTCGCGCCCAACCCATAGATAATAGATATTCGATATTTAACCTACATTATAATAATAGCAGTTTTCCGCGGTCTTGGACTCGGCTCACACAGAGGCCCCGGAAAGCTCCTGCAAAGGATGGTGCGGAAAATTCGCCAAATTTGGCCTCAAAAAGCCACTTTTCCTGGGTGATTCGGTCTCGAAAAGCCACTTTTCAAGGTTGTCACGTGTGGATTTTTTCGAAAAATTCCGAAAATCCAAACATTTCGGGCGGAGCGGAAGGTATGTGCGATGCAGACTAGGAGCCTCCCGGGGGCTTCACACAGTCTCTTGAGCTCTATGCGAGCAGACGTGCCATCACTTCGATTTCAGGGAGCTGTGGAATAGATCTGATCGGAAAGACGCGCAGACAGGATGCCTTGAACTTGACCTTGCAGAAATTAACTTTCCTTCACTCAAATGAGTGAGCCCGGCCAGGACCGAAGCGCGCGCACCGCAGTGATCCTGTGGTGGAACAGCCACGACTAACGGTCTTCCGATAGCAAAAAAGTGTTGGAATCCTATTCCTGACACTGTGTGTGAGAGCTGAATTCGGTAGTTCAGTGTTGTAGTTAAGACATTAAGGCCTTAGTCTTAATAAGGGCTTAACGGATATTAAGCTAACCCCTTCATATCGGGATGAACACGTCCTAAGCCCTTATTAACCCTTAACTTCGTATCAACGCCGGGAGTCGGCAGTTTAGAGATCAAAAATAATAATCGCGGCGTATGTGCAGCGCCACTAGATCCGCAGTTCCGACGTCAAGAAATTTTCGTCCCCCGTTCCGCAACAATCCGCCCGCCTCGTTTTCGTAATGTGTTGGAATCCATGGTCTCCGACAGCGAGGGCGTGGCTGACGAAGACGAAGACCTGCCTTATTCCCCTTCTACCTCCAAACTCAGCGCCCACTCGCTGCCGCGCTCCGCGCTCCTCACTCTGGCATCTCTTTTTGGTGGGGTAGTTGAGAACCCGTTCACACTCGCTCGCCGTGAGTGGGTTGTTTCCGAAGAAAGCCTGTACATGAAGCTTCGTGCAGCGGAGCACAGTGACGAAGAGCCCGATGCGGGTGCTCGGGAGGGTTCTGGGGATGACTACGAAGGTCAAATAGGCCTGTAGAACATCTTGTGAATGGTTTTGGTGCAGCGGCAGCGCAGACCATTTCGGGAAATAACCCTTAATTTGACCCTTAACTTGACGACCCTTAATAAGCCTTAACAAAACTTAAGGCCTTAAGTTCCAGCGGAACCCTTAATAACCCCTTACGTTGCAACACTGCGGTAGTTTGGTGGGCGCCGACTCAAATTCAATTCAGATTTTTCCGCGGCCCCCATTAGGTTGTTCGCGCCCTTTCCAACGGCATCAGTGATGTTCACACCTCATACTTACCCAAGAGAAGTTGTCTCGTCCATCAGCTCAATCATTGAAGTAAGCTGGGCATCACGACATTGATGATCATTACTAATTTACTGATTTCTCAGTTCCACTCTCGTGTTTTCTTTCTCTGACTCTTAGAGTCCTACAACTCCCGGTCAGACGCACGGGAGGTGTCTCGTTTGGTACGGATGTCTCACAGACGGCCCCACGTGCGAAGGATTTATTCTCAACTAATGAATCCGCTTTTCGGAAAGGGGAAATCAGTAGCTCTTTTCTCATTCAGTCGGGATCGGTCCACGGCCGCTCTTCCAAGCAGCTCCATCATTTTCAAATTGAATTACCATGCCACTACATATCGGACGAGAGTGCGAGCGGACAGGTGATTGTTTCTGCCAGGATAAGACTCAGCATAATATATTGTCAGCTAGGTCCCCTTTCGGAACGTGCTGTGTTCTTCCGATTTCGAGACACTAACCCGTTTCTTCGGACAGATTGGCGTATTTCCTTCACTACTTCCATTCCAAGAACTATTCCACGTTGAGATCCCTGATATGGCCCTTTTCGAGTCTTCGCAATCAGCCCAAATCCTTCCAAGACCGGCGGCCGCCGACCAAGCAATCATGGTGTAGCACGGTACAATCTACAGGCCGATGTACTGTTAGCTACAACTCGGCACGTTCCGAAAGGGGACATAGCTGGGCTCGAATTTATCCTGACTTATCCAAGGATTTCTGTGTGGAACTGAAAGCATCACAAAAATAACCTCGTTCCTTCGAAAAAAATAATGAGCATCAGATTTCGACGTCCCAAGGGGCAGTCGGGATCCGAATTCCGGATATGGGGAGGGGGGGGGGGGGGGGGGGGGGTCCCGACCAGGTCCTTAAAAAACTTTTTGTAGTAGATTTTGAAATAGGTTTAAATAGCTCAGAAACCGCCTCAGAACCGCTCCTGAGGATGCTGCGACCATTCTGCATCATTTCTGTTCCATTGAGACCATCCGGCTTAAGCCCGAACAGTGCCGAACCTAGTCTGGAGTTTATCGGGTGGGGCGTGATTGGTGATGAAGTTATTATGTAATCGTCGGACTTTGAAATCTCGGGCTGGTTCCGCCGATGCTTGAGCGATCCTTCGTGAAAAATGCAAGAAGCCAAATCGTTTGCAATCAAGGTTGCTTTAGTTCTGTCGGTTCAGAATGGGCTTCTGTGTCATGCACATCATAAAATTTCAAGACCGTCAAACTCACAACCATAACACTTTCAAATTATTGCGGTGTTCCTGCAGCGAACAAACATCGAAAGCTGATTCTTTTCCCTTCCAATAGATGGTAAGAATGTCGAACTCTGCGAAAATAACCCCAGAAACCGTGGTCTTGCAGCCAGAAACTTCTGTGATTATGTAATAAGGCCATCAGCGATCACAAGTCCATGTTAGTCAACAGACTATAACATGCAAGCTTGCGAGCACATATTTGTTATAGTGTCTGTCTACGAGAGACTATGCCGAACCGATTTGGACCGATCACACGCGCACGTGCACGAGAAAAACATTTTCTACTCCTCCGCGTATCAGCCAAATCATGCCGAAAGGGAAGAAGAACCAAGCGGTGCGTGGGTTGGCCAACAGATTCCACGCTGATAATAGACATTTGTTTCACAGGCGAACTTCACGCCCAAGTTTGACATCACAAGCACGTTAGAGTGCAGCAAAAATCTCGAGAGCCACAAGAAATCAAAGGACTGTGTCGAGCCCCAGCTGCAGGTTCTGATGCTGGACGAGAATGTGACCGAAAGGCGTGCGCACTACGATGATAGAACAAACCCGGTTGTTGGAGTACGGCGGGAACATGCCATCAAGGTCCCCCTGCAGCTTGACATGGAGGGTGATTTGTAGACATTGGCTGATGGGCTGAAAGAACGCAATGGGTGTCCCCCAAAGCTCACTTAGCAGCTGACGTACGTTGAGCTAGAGAAATAAATTACATTCATTGACGAAAATTGGCGGTGAGAGCACGTGCGTGATCCGTGGGAAACTCCTTCCCGATTTGGGGGGGGGGGTCAGGCCCAAGCCCTTAAATCACTTTTCGACGTCATATACGAATTTCGAATCCCGACTGCCCCTTGCGACGTCCGTTGAATCTAACGGGTTACACGACTCTGATTCGCCGTGCGAGGCTCGGAGTACCGAGCACGGGCGGTGTACTTAAAAGTTGATACCCAGAACTTGGAAGTGAATTGCATCGGTGGGTATCGCTTCACTCGATATCGAAAAAGTATCAGGATCGGCAGTGCATCAAGACTGTTTAAATTGTTTCCTTGTCGTCCGGAATCGCTCCGGAATCTTCAATCCAACAATGCTGCCGCGCAATTGCCGCGGTTTGATCCACGTCCAGGGCTCATCATAGAGAATGAGCTTTGGGTATCGTCGTAAGATCGTAGCAAGACTACTTGTGGTTCCTTCGACCGAATGGGGACATGATGAGAGCACGGCCAATGATGTGAGCACAAGCCACGTGGCTATCTATCCCTGCTTCTTGCGCCAATCGTCTTCAACTTTCGGCATGGTCCCGTACTTTTTAGGGAGTCCACAACGTCTCTGAAATGATGCACTTTCCTCGAGTAATGCCGATGAAAATTTTGCCACCGCCACACTGACAGGACGGCGATTCGGCGAATAGCTATCGGTAGTGGCGAATCCTGGCAGGCTGGATCTTTCTGATTTTCTCTTTCAGAGTTTTTGTGAACCTGAGTCAATTATAAATCTCTATTGCATCGGATTTTCCCCGAGTCTTGATGCCGAACCGGTTGCTACATCATAAGCGGAGCACCCAGATCGCTGCTGTGGGTTTACGTTCACAACGCAATCACATGGAGATCTCGGGTAGTATGTAACGCTATCTGCGTTTGTGGGAAATCAAGGAGCTTAAATATATCTCCATCCACCCCGACAGATCCTCCTACCCCCTCAGCTATGCCGTCCACGACCCAGGACTTACTCACCCGAATGCGAGCACACAAGGGCAACGTTCCCACACTTCCCAAGACCAAGTACTGCACCCTGTGCCCGGCCACCTTCACGCGCACGATGCACCTGAAATCGGCACCTTTCGGTCTCGTATGTGGGGATCTATTCTGATTCCTAGAGGACTAACCATCGAGTTGCAGACACAACGACCGAATGTATCGATTGCAACGTAAGTTCACTTGCTCTACCAGCCCGGCCTCTTGCTCATTTGTTCACAGCTGTGTCAAACTTCGGAATTCACGCGGAGCGACCCTACTCATTCGTCACAAGCGCACGTGTGGACAGTGAGCCCTCCTTTCTTTAATTGGGGACTCGTTGACCATTGACTTCAAGGTGCCTCAATCGCTTTCGGAAAAGGTCTTGCGAGGTATCTCTGAACTGGTGGAGAATCGGAGTGTAGTCTGACCGTTCGATAGTCCTGCGCCGAATCCAAAGTCAAGTGCAACTTGGAGGCTCCCTGTGCCAGGTGCACGTCCCGCGGCCGTGAATGCGTGTTCAAGAACCATCCCAAGCAATTGATCGACCGGGTTTTCGAAGCCTGCTCGAGAATACACCGGCTCCATCTGCTCAACCAGAGACTCGCCTCCTCCGACTTCTTCTCGCTATCCTTCCCCGTCACCGGACGAACATTCGCAAGCAACGAGCCGCTCATCGCTCTCCCCCCAATCCGAGTCCAACATTGTCGGAGTCTGGTGTTTCTTCAACGGACCATTCTTCGACGTGCTCTCAAGACTTGCCGACTTTTGACGAGCCTGCCGACTTCTCCATCGAAATCGCAGCGTATGGGGATGTGATAGACTCGGCCGCATTCGAGTGCCTTGGTCCAGCACTCCAGGCAGACCTCGACGCTGTGTTGAATTGGAGCGGGTTTTCAACCGTGGCTATGAATCAGGAGATGGATCTGTTCGCATGCTCGATCCGTGCTCCGCCAAGTCCTCCTCCTCCGGATCCGCCCGGAGAGAGCACATTGACCACTCTGACCTCCAGCACGTTCACACTTCAGTACGTGAACGCGGTGGATCTACACCTCCTTTTCGGCACGTCATCTTCGACCTTCGACATTTACCGTAAGTTTGACGCTTATAGCGCGGTCGTTTAAATTCACAACTCGAATTTCCAGTGCATCTCTTCTTTACGCGCTTCCTGGAGCAGGTACCGCTGATCCATGTACCGACCTGGAAAATGGCAGATACTTCACCAATTTTGACGCGCATATTTTGCGCTTGCGGCGCATTGTTCATCAACACGCCCCGAAGCTGTTGCCTTTGTGGAGACTACACTCTTGTCAGTCACTGCCGAGATCATCCAGGAGGTCAACGCCCTCAGTACCGTCTACGTCAAGGCAACACCGGAGGACGGGGGCCTTTAATGACACGGACGGTCCTGCTGCTGACGTTCCCCACTTTCACGACCATCTGATTATCGGGCTTGTACTGCTGCAGACAATTGACCTCATTCGGACGCGGGACCGATGGATTGGTTCCACCGAATTCCCAGCATCATAGACTGCTTGTGAACAGTAGCGTGACGTTCTAATAGATTATAGAAGAGCTTGAATGATTCCGTCTCTTAGATGATTCAGCAGACCAGGTTAATCGAGCGTGTCGCATCTTGGAAACCACCAGACCACGCTGGTACCATTGCACTTCAATTACTGTGGACTAAATGGGCCGAGTTTGAAACTCTCAAAAGGCGCGGGATTATCTCATTGAATAATTTTGTATCCTAACGACACTACAGAGCCGTTCTGCTCACTTACTTCCATGACGGCTGTCATTGCACGTCCTCCGCTTCACGGTCTGCATTACTGCCCACAGCGCTCGACATCCCGCTCCCGTGTGACGACACGCTATGGCGCGCCTCGAGTGCTTTAGAAGGCTATGCGGTTATGCACACGCCGAGCCCCTACGGGTCGGCTTCGCGAGGGTCAATGGCGTGAGAATGCAGGATGCACTCACGGTTCTCGCGACTCCCTGCGACCTGAACGACAGCGCAGCGCCCCTTCCATTGACATCATTCGGGTTATTCATTTCTTATCCATACAATCCTTCGTAATGTCTGCACCGACACAGATTTTTACCTTCCGGACCCAGGCAATGCTCGACAACTGGTTGAAAATATGGCTGGGAAGCTCGGAGGCGGCCTTGGAGAAACGTCGGGCAGACGCCGCCGTTCGTGTGCAACTCCATGCCGTTCTACTGGCTGGCACAGCTCTCGTTGTGGGAGAACTCGTCGTCTGGGCCGGCATTCATAGACCCGGGTCAGTTCGACCCCCTTCCGCAGCTGGCGACAGGATAGATCAAAACGAGATTGTACGATATAGTTCATTATTTAACACTAATCCGCAATCGAAGATGACTGCGATCAGTTGTTGTTGTCACAGTCGCTCTAAATCGTTGGTTTATACAGTATCAGTATCCGGGCATGAGACGTAGGGGTACACACAACATTGCTCATGAGCCCAGGTTGACCGAGATGAAGCAGTCCTTCCATTACGTAATCTAGCCGTCATGGCGGACGGCTCACATGGACTGGGAACCGAACAAGTGCCGAGCAAGCAGAGCCTTCTCATCCAGTACCACCTCTTCACCGTTCCCACTCGCTGCTAGCATGGCTGCGGGCATCGCTGAGGGCCTTGGGCTTTGTGAGCTGGCGTCCTGGCCCGGTCCTCATTATCCTCTCCGCCTGCGTTATTTCATTGTACTACATTCGCCCCAAGCGAGCTGCGCGTCTCCCGCCCGGGCCCTCGAGGACTTCCCTTCCTCGGAAATGTCTTACAAGTCCCCAAAAAACAGCACTGGCTCAGATTCGCGGAGAGGATGGGAGATGTCTGGGGTATGCATGCTTAGAAGGATCCCGCCCTGCCTCGGCTGAAACAAATGCATTGAATAGGCGATGTCTGCTCGCTCACTGTTCTCGGTCAAACGATGGTAATCGTCAACTCGCTCAAGGTGACGGAAGACCTTCTCCGACGCCCGCGGCACGAACTTCTCCGACCGCCCGATTCATCCCGGTGGGAGGTAAACTCGGCGGGTTCGATAATGCTCTCCCGCTCGTTCCACTACGGCGATCGCATGCGCAAGGAGCGCCAAACTCTTCCACCGCTCTCTTGGGACTCAAGCCTCGGTCAAGGAGTTCGCCCCTTTGATCTCGACGGAGGTATACACAAACTATTGCGCAACCATCGTCTTGAATCCGATGGTCTGCTTGACGAGATTACACGGTGCGTGGATGTTGTGGCAAATGAATGTGTTTACAGGGTATTGATATTTTGTTCCATTGGGAATCAGATATACAGCGCAACCGGAGCGATTAGCCTCCGAATCGCATTCGGGTACCAACTGCGCGATGGGCCGACTCGGGACCCAATGTTGGAGATGTTCGAAACAGGCGGAAATAACTTCTTCATCTCGAGCACGCCGGCTGCGTTTGTGGCGGACATCATACCCATCCGTGCGTACCTATTTCATCTCAAATCAAACCATTCCTTAACGAGGGCCTAGTACGATTCTGGCCCGAGTGGCTCCCAGGCGGCGGATTCCACACCATCGCCAAGGCGTGGTCCAAGCAAATTCAGAGCACCGTCGATACTGGGCTGCAGTATGTCAAGAACGAGATCGTGAGTGGCCAACATCGATTGAAACTAGGTGGAACTCAAACAGCCTTGCTTGTGTGCTATGTAGGCGGCTGGGAAGGCGGAACCCTCTTTCGTGTCGACTCTCCTGGAAGAGACAAGCCACGAGGATTATTTGATCAAGTGGGCCGCCGCCTCGATCCAGATTGGGGGGAGCGATACGGTCAGTGACTCTCCTCACTCACCCATTTTCGAACTCCGTTTAACCTACTTAATTACCTCGGGGGAAGACCGCCGCCCAACTGGAAGCCTTCTTCCTCGCCATGAGTCTCTACCCTGCCGTCCAAACCGCCGCCCAGCGCGAGCTCGACTGCGTCGTCGAAGCGACCGGCTCCCCGACATCAGCGACCGTGCGCAGCTGCCGTATATCGATGCCCTGTGCAAGGAGGTGGTGAGGTGGCATGTCGCGGCTCCGCTTGGTATGTACTGTTCCTACCTTGGCTCCAGTCTTCTGACGATGATTATTGTTGGTTGGTTGCGGACAGCCGTGCCGCATCGCACGCGGGAGGACTACGTCTACGAGCGTGGTGGTGGGATGGAGCCGCTGCTTATCCCGAAAGACTCGCTCGTCATCCCGAATCTGTGGTCAGTGTGTCGTGTTTCCGCATTTACCACACCTTTAAAGATGGGATTCGCAGGAAAATGGCACACGACCCCGCGCGTTACACCAACCCATGGCCTTCGACCCGAGCAGGTTCCTCGAACTGGGAGGGGAATGGTAGAAAAGCCGAGCAGGACCCGGCGGATATCTGTTTTGGATATGGTCGGCGGTACGTCACTTCACTCAATTGCACCTAAACCTTGGTTTATTCATCGTCCTCTTCACGTAGCGTTTGCCCAGGTACAGGGGGGAAGTACTAGATTCCAATCCATTTACGAGTTCGATTTTAGGGCGACTCCTGGGAAAACAGCCATCTTTCTCGAATGCAGCGCCGTCCTGTCGGTATTCAACATCCAAGGCGCGCAACGAGAAGGGCATGATTATCGAGCCAGAACTGGGGCAGACGTCGGCTACTGTCAGGTGCTGTTTGAGCTTTGTTCGCTCCACTTGTTATTAACTATGCTCACTCCTCCACAGTCACGTCCTACCTTTCAAATGTGTCGTGCAGCCCCGGAACGCGCAGGCCTTGGCGCTTATTCAGGGCAGTTAAAATTGAAGTTGAAGTGGAGTTACTTATAGGATACGAATAGCTGTTATGCAGGCAATTGACCTTGTTGGTGGTAATTTAATGCGAAATAATTTATAAATCAGTAGCGTTGAAGAATCTTCAATGAAGATTGGTTGGAAAAGCGAGTTGTCGATTCATATCTTACAGATTCTAGCAACTGTGTGGCAAGTTACGATGCACGTTATGGCTAAGGGTCGGGAGAGCCGCCAGAAAATCCCCTCATGCACGATTGAGGGTTAGGATTGAGGGTTAGGGCTCCGCAATGAGGGTGTGCAAGAAGGTGTGGCAAGGTGGTGGCGGAGGACAGGAGGCCGATTAAGGCCGATCCCGAAGATCCGCCGCATTGATCGGGATGGACCGGACATAATTCGGAACAAATGTTGAATTTCTTCGTGCGGCAATTGACCTTGTCCGGACTGATACATTGAAAGCGGCTCTATGACGTTGTGTATTTACATGGCCTCCACTCACTTCTTGCATATGGTTGACCACGCGTTCCCATCTGATCTGTACGCGTGCCGCTGAGCTGTGCAGTTGCGCATCAAAGATTATCCCTCCACTCGACTTGTTTTAGGATGCGGGAGAGTATCGCACGGGGAGACCAAAGCTGGATGTATTCATGCGGTCTGGATCCATGAACGTGCCGCGATCGAGGCGAGTCGTCGCATGTTCAATGGTCGCGAATCACCTAACTGCAACCTACTGGGTGTCCTCCAAGTCCGTATATTGCTTTACCCCAATTCTCTTGGCTTCCAACTGGAGATTATATAATCGCAGGTCGCGATCAAGCGCGTGCGTTTTTTAAATCTCTGACCACGATTCTCCGTCGATCACGTGCATCACGAAGCTCGAGTGCGAGGCGGTGTTGGTTGTGTTTCTTCCTCCTTGCCGACTACCTTTTCTTGAGCCTCATGATGCGCTGCCGTGTACTACAACCGCGGGGAATATGACCACGTTTGATTAGAATGCTGGGCAAGGCAGAGAGTGCGAGGTGTGTGCGAGGTGTGCGACAACGAAAAACACAATTTCATA
>JARKIC010001564.1:0-111212 GCA_029378375.1 Mycena olivaceomarginata
CTCATGATGGTTTGCTAGGACTGAATAGACGTTTCTTGATCATGATGGAGAACGTCTGACAATATTGTAGGCTATCAGGATGTGCGAATCCAGACATGACAACCTGAGTGGATATCGGGTCCAGACGGGGCGAAATTAACAACCGCAGTTTTCGGAGATCAGACAAGTCGAACTTGAAGAACTCGTGAAGAACTTCAAGTTCGAAGAACAAGCACAGTCACGTTTTGATTTTGTGACCATTTTAGATCTCCATGGATGTCGACTCCATGGTCCCGACGGCGCGATCAGAACATACAATACGGACAGACATATATTCTGATTATACAAATCCAGCATAGGTACCACAACGATGGGTATGCAAATTCGAAAACAGCTACACGGGTGTGATGCAAAACAACTTGAAGGGTGGGTGGTGATGCGGATACAGTAGTTTGAGAAGAAATAAACAAGGCGACGGGTGTAGCGCGGGATGAAATGCAGTGGTCCAAAAGCGGGAGAAGATCCGGGAGATGAAGACTGTAGCTGAGGATATCAGTCCGCGCGCTCTGGAGTAGTACAAACACTCAAACGTGTGAGGCCGAGACATCCCTTCTCCAACCTCACAACATGGCCAGCGATAGGCTCGGACTCTCAATTATTGACTGCGTATTCGGCGTGGACGACGCGGGGGCGTTGATTTTGTAGAGAACCATTCTGGTCTCAGCGACCTGGATGCGGAGCGGTCACGTTTGCTAAGTCGAAGGGTGCTGGAAGGAGGAGAAGAGGGTTTGTGCTCTACATGGAGGGCTTTTCGAGAACAGTGGGATCGACCAGCGGAGCAGCGACGTCTAAAAGTGCCTGGCTGATCTCGGGTTTGCCAGCCACACGGTCGTGTTGCTCTGGGGTGGTCGGATTGAAACGGTTGACGCAAAAGTCGAGAGATTTTTGTAGTTCGGTCTGGGAGAGGAGTTTCCCCATGTCTGACGCTCCTTGAATGACTGAAGATGCATCAATAGGAATAATTACGCAGAGTGCGGAACACCAACCTGGTCTCAGAAACGAGAAAGCCCTGTCGAAATTGTTTTCGTCGATATCCGACAAGACGTCGGCACTTTACGAATTTCGAATCTGCATGTACGCGCTCAAGACCACAACTTGAAACCTATTTATTGATCAGGGCTGAATCGGAATCTGATGAAGGTATTGCACCTGGTGTAACTCGGTGAGACACGCTTCGTGTGCCAATCGGCGGCAATGGATTCAGTGCAATCACCACGAATGGACGCACATATCGTGGATGCCGCCGACAAAGCCGAAGTGAGAGCGAGATGAACGCCCGAGGAAAAAACGGGTCAATCTGGTGCTGAATTAGATATAGAACGCAGAACTGCACACGTTACTCACGAACGCTATGAGAAACAATGTCAGCTTGGTAGTTTGGGACTATGAACTCCAGACTCACCTCCGGCGTCTCCGATTATCCGGTAGCCAAAGTCAGCGTACGAAGGCGCGGAGTAAGAGAAGTCGGTGGCCGCTTTTGACACTTGCCAATTTCCATTACCGCGACACCGAGCAGTTTGGCTACTGCAGGTGCGAGGAGAATGTTACACAATAGCGATTAATCATGATAGATTTGGTAGGATTGGGGATAGACGAAGGCAGGAAATAGGTTGGTTCGGGCGGGCTGCTTCATCTTGTCGTTATAGATCTTCTGCAGCTGGTTCATAACCACGCCCACCGACGTCCGTCCGTTCGCCAAGGGAATAAACTAGGCCCTACGCGAGCGTGAGTACACGTCCAAAGGTAAAGATAAGAATAAAAACTAACCACCCGGATTCATCTTGACAGAGAAGCCAATAACGTTAGCATCTGAGCGACAGGGAAGCGAGGGAACGAATACAAACCCGTTAACGCCTCGAACCAAGGTGCGCCTTCCCTGGAAGTACCACCACCGTAAATCCCAGCGCCGGACCAGTAGCCCCAGCATGCGACATTCTTCAGAGACGAGTTGAAATGTCGATTTTCAAATAGCCGGCTGACATCAACCCAGCTCGTCGCTTCGCATCAATGAGATGGGTGAATGTTGTGGTACCGGTAAGAACATCCATTCTGGCGCTGGGTTGCTGGGGAATATGGGCGTAGTAGACGTGGTCGGAGAGGCCGGAGGAGAGAGGAGGGTCGGGGGTGGGACGTGGGACCAGGACACAGATACGGGGCGTTTCGGGTCGACAGAAGAGAAAGAGATCGATGTGACTTTGGTTTGTTCGTAAACGGACGCGCCGCAAGAGCGAGCGTGATTCATTAAAAGGTGATCGAATTCAGAACGGACCTGGAACACAGCTCTTAGAACCACCGCACGAAAACGAATAGCTGCATACTCACAACGTTGAAAGCGGTGTTTGTCAGTACCGAGGGCCATAAAGTCGGTGTCTGCATTTTATTAGCGCATGCGACTGGCCGAGAAAGAGACTATGCGTACAGCCCTCGCGCTTGTATTGGTCTATGTCCAGATCAGTGGGTGGGCCGAAATCAACAGCCGAAGACTTACTGAATTTAATCGCAGAGCCCGGCTTGTTTGACAGCTGGCGTCGACGGGGGGTAAATCGACCGGGGGGTTGCGACTCTACCTTGTTCGCAACCCATGGCTGGCAAGTTTTTCATCGGCTCCAATGAATCGCATGTAGTGTCGAACGGACGGAATCAAACTCTCGCCGACATGGTACCGAGGAAACTTGGCAGACTCGAGCACGGTGACCGAGATCCCTTCACGTGCTAGAACAGAAGCGGGGTAGGATCCAGCAGGACCTCCTGACAAGCAAACTGACGGCTAAACAAAGGAAGAAATCGTGGAGCAGGTACGGTATATCTCCTGGGATCTAGTTTTTAATAGGCTGGAGACGCGGGGGAGGGAGGGGCAGATGTGGAGTTAAACTTGGCCCGACGCGCAGTCCAGCGCAGGAGCAAGATTGGCGTGTCCGACTCGGAGTCGCTGGCGTCAAGAGGAGGAGAGGTGGCTGTGCGACCGGACCGATCGTCCGAATCTTCGTCTTCTGCAGTCGCGATAGCTCTCTCGATCTCGAGCTATCACACAGGTAAGCAATCATCAAGAAAATGAATTGCATGGCTAACATACCTGCTCAAGTCCGCGTGCAGCAACTTTTTTGAAGACCGAGATCGTGCTCCCTCCAGATTGCATGCCCGGATGATTTTGGCGCCGCGGTACAATAATGCGCGGGCGGGGTATTAATCCGTACGTCCCAGTTGGAAATCATCGGCTTCGAGGGGGGCTTGGCAACATGGATAGGCGATGAAGTGGTTATGCCGAGTTGTCCACCAACAGCATGAAAAACCGTCTTCCTGTTTTGAAATTTGAAATTTCGCTTGGTAAAGGTCACGCATTTTGTGCGTGACCTTGGCCCTCAGTCCAAGGTCACGCACACAAGAGGGCGTTCATATGCAAAAAATAAAAATAAAAACCCAAACGTGTAAAGCGCGAGCTGCGCGTGAATGCAGAGCAGCGCCCGGGGGAGTCTACACCCTTTCTGAATTCCGTGTGCGCCGACACGCTCTTCGTCGCCTGGGTGCTGTCGCCGTAAGACGGCGGTGCTCGCGAAGAAGCTCGACGCGGCGCTGGTGTGTTCTTGGCGTTGTATTTTGACCAACGAATATGGAGGAGCAAGTGGAGGAGAGAAGAACAGAGAAATTGGTACGTCCTTTGCCTGATCATCAAGGTCATATGATGTGATCTCGGTTTCCATCGCCTCTTTCCACTCACCACTGTGACCACTCCTCGCTCCTCTCGTTGGGGGGCAACGTTTTCGCGGCCGTGAAGGTAAGTTGGCGAGGTGGTGGACTCGGCGTGGAACTGGGCTGACTTTTCCGCTGTTTTAGGTGGGATTTCGGCGCGCTAGGAGAGGTACTGGATGGATTGTGTATTGGATAAGTTTCGAGGTGCGTGAACACCGTGCCTCTTCGAATCGAACGTTGCGCTCGACGGTGACGGTCTTTTTCTTCGGCCATCGGGAGTCTCCGCGCTAGGCCCCCACCCGATCGCCTCCTCGCTGCGCAGGTTTAACTCGACCCCGTCGAGCACCCGCACCCACACCTTTCACCCGAATGGCCGTGCGCGCCGCAGGTCGGGTTTATTGCCCGTCAGGCCCTCGTACGGCGATATGGGCGTGGTCTTCTTCGTGGGTGTGCGGTTATACAGCCAAACGGCGTGCAAGTGACTCTGATGTTGTGTCTGTCCACAATGAACGCGCCGGCTCTTCAGGGGGTCGCCAAGACCATACAGGCCACACTTATTGACATCCGTGAGTACAACAGCTCTGTGGCAGCAGGAGAGACACTCTGCCGCATACGCCAGCATCAATACCAGCTCCGGCCAGCATCGATACCAGCTCCGGCAGCAGCAACAGCAAGCGCAGGCACAGCAGCACCAATACTCGGTCCAGCCATCGCCTCTGAGCGCGGGGGTGTTGCCGCTGAGTGCGACGCCGCCTCGGCAGTCGTCGCACACCCAGCAGCAGCAGGTGCAGCAGCACTATGCGCCGCACTCGTCGGTGCACCCCTCGCTGGCCCAGATACCGCAGCGACGGGCTCCGCAGGAACCGCAACCACACGGGTAGCCGCATTGGGTGCGGCCACACGATCGCGTCCTGCAGGAGCATCTTGCGCGCCAGCAGCAGCATCTTGCGCGCCAGCAGCAGCAGCAGCGGCCGTCTTCCGCGCATTCGCCGCCGCCGACGACCGCACACCCGAGCCAGCTGTTACATTCGCGCGCGCAGGCTTCATCTACACCACCGCACTTGCACTCACAACCTCCACCGCGCTCGGCGCACCAGCCGCAGCCCTCAACATCGTGCGCCGCATTCAAATTCATACCGCTGCCGCCTCCGCCCCTCCCAATGGCCGGCGTCATCGGCGTCGTCCTATCCGCATACGCACCCGCCACCCGCTGCCTCGCAGTCTCCAAACCCAAACCCAAACCCGCGAGGCTTCAGTGTCGCGCACGGCACCCCCGCCGCCCTCACGCCGGGGTTCCACTCCTACCCCTTCCTCACGCGCGCGCGTCCCGGCAAGGCCCAGACGCTCCCGCGCAGCACCGTCGGGCACACGGCAGGCACCGCGCAAAGGTGTTTAGTCTCGGACCGCGAGGCGATGAAGCAGCTCGTGGATTGTGTGGGGACGAGCACGCGGAAAGAAGGTGCTGGCGAGTGGACGGAAGCCACGCGCGTCTTGCCTGCGCTCATCACCATGTCCCTCGCGCCCCTGCCTGCGCTCGCCCAAGCGGCGACAATGAGCAAGCATGGGCGGATGCCGCTCGCTGCCACCTGTGGTAGTGCCGGGTTTTGGTGAGTCGTCGCAGGGGCGGTTCTCTCTCGGTCGCCTCCAACTGGCTCTGGAATTTCGGCATTGGGTACGCTAGTCCTCTCCGTACTAGACTTACAAATACTCACGCATCCACAGTTACGCCACCCCCTACCTTGTTGATGTGTCCACTAAGGGCCAGCCTAACGGTGTCGCCACCGCTGGCCTCGGCGTCAAGGTGTTCTTCATCTGGGGCTCTACGTGCCTGCGATGCCTCGTCTTCACCTACTTCTTCATCCCCGAGACCAAGGGGCTCTCGCTCGAGCAGATCGATCTCTTGTACAAGGAGTCTTCCAGTGTGTTTCCCTCGTCTCGCTCCTAGACGTCGTCGTTACTGACCGATCTCTCCCTCGCAGTTATCAACTCCGAAAAGTACCGCAAGCAAATGATCGCAGAAAACGAGTCCTTTGCGCACCACGACAAGGTCACGGCCTCGCACGACGAGTCGTCGGTGGACCGAGTAGAAAAGGCATAATTACGTGCGATTCTACTTCCGCGGACGGCAGCATGGTTGTAATGTTATATCATGTTTTTCTTGTTCTGTGTGCTACGAACCGTGGGCCTATACTACGGTATTAATGACCTGTAAACATTAATTCCATGTCACGAATTCCGAATCAATGTACCACTGTTGCATATTCCGAGGCCTGTGTGTTTTCACCTTGAAAATTGCCTAATTGGGATTCTGGCGGTGGTTTGTTTTCCAAATACCGTCAACTTCCCTTCTGCAGCTCTTTGAAAACTCTCGTCCAGCGGAAGAAACAGTAGCAACTCAATGAAAAGGGCTTGAAGATTCGAGCGACGAGGTGAGACACGCCCCCCGACCCACGGATGGTCGCTCAACTTTAAGCCTTGGACAGTCGGATTTGCGGACGCCTGCAGACCCAGCCGCGGCATTGGAGGATCCAAAACTTCCTGTATTCCACCATGGATTCACCAGATTTAAAGATGAGGACATTTCGGCGGATACACGGGTTAAACCCGAAGAAGAAGAAAAAAAGTTCGCGCGGTTCATCACGACCGAGTTGAAGACAGCCAGCGAGGAGGACGCCAAGCTCCACTTTCAGGTTTGTACATCTTCACAATGTGATATCGCACTCAGTTTATACGACTGAGATCTGCTGTACATGTATAGACTGGCGAAGAAGAAATCGCCGCGTTGAACTTGTATCCCAAAGTAGAGCTGAAGACTGAGGACGAGTCCAAGCTCAGTATCAATGTTTGTGGGTCTGCGTAATGAAATATCTCGCTCAATTTCCACCATTTTGTAGGCCGACGACCAAGAGGTAAAAGTTGGTGAAGGCACTGCGGGTTTTGAACCAAGCAAGTCAGACATCGACGCAAAGATGGTGATACCACCTCACCTCTTCCAATCTCAAAACTGAAAATATCCAGGATCTGGACGCGTCTAATAGTACCAAGGTTGAAGGAACCGCCTTTTTCGGTACGCACAGCGCGACGGATATTCCCTCATTAAATTGAACCCTTTTTCAGCTGGATGTTCCCATGCCCTTGTCGTGTCTTGGGGAGGCGGATCTTCCCGAAATCGGGTTGAAAATCGATCTAGTTGAGACGAAAACCGTCTCGCTCCCCCAGGGTCCCCTACCCGACGTCAGTCATTCCATTCAATGAGCTCTTCGGTTATTTTGAGTAGTATTCAGAAGGTCTGTGAAGAGCTCGAGACAAACCCCGATGTTGGAATTGAGTCTGAGGGTCATGTTGAGAACACGGCCGATTTGATCTCTGAAAGTGCCCAGGTCGGCCCCTTTTGCCATGAATGGTATAACTGTTTAACAAATACAGAAAATGGATGTTGATCATCCCGCAATCGAAACCGACAAAACGAGGGAATCTGGGGATAAGGACACCAGCTCAACAATGGTAAGCCGAATAATGTCACATTGGCGTACAGATTCCATACAGTCCCTGACCTTCCGTTGTGGCCAAAAAAGAACCCGAAGAGGTTACTCTTTCACTGGCGCCGGTACCGCCTAATGGACATCGTTATTCACTGGATGGTGTCTTTGTTCCAACTTTGGAGTCCCTGGGCATCAAAAGGCATCAACCTGTTTGCGGAGAAATGCCAACCAAGGTATAGATAATCCAACGATGCTGTGTATGATTTCTTACCCGTTTTCGAAAGTTCCTCAGAAAAAGACGTAGAGATATTGACGACGAAAATCCGTCTAAGGTGCGCCCCCACTTCGGAAGTGTAAATCAGTTTTGTTTATGCTTTTTTTTTGCAGCCCAAAATCAAGCAGGTCAAGCAGCTGGAATGATTAGAGGGGCTCGGTGCTGGGACACTTCAGGCGTGTCTCGTCTCTGCAGACATCAGGACAGAACCATATCCCATCGACCTGGAATCGGATGTCAGAGATGTGTCTGTTCACCGAGACTTTATGCGCAGCCATTACGGAGGCAACCCGCAATCAACCTTCCCATCGTGGAAGATTGGTACACAAAGATGGGGCACCGATATTCCATGTACCCGAATCTCATACAAAACCCGGACTCACCAATGATACCTGGGGCACCTGGGTTATTCCTCAACGCAGCTGGGCGCTCGGCGATGTCAAGTGAATGATGGAAACATACAAAATCTTGACCCGACTCGGCACCCACAATTTTCTATACATGGGGGAAGACAGTATTCAGCCCGCTGACTCCCTCACCAAGGTGGAATGGGCAGACCAAACTTGTGCAGTGTGTATATTCACCCAATTGTTTTTTATTGGACGGTTCAACACAGAGACGGTAGATGTGGTGCACGAAACTTGCCAGGAATTCTCATGCCCCATAATGGGAACATACACTCAAGCCTTGCTGACATTGACACCACGCTGCACAAGATAAATCTCCAGCCCCCACACCCTTGACCAATTTGGACACGTACATCAGGCATGTCAAGTCCGTTTTGGTTGCTACCTGATCCCTAATTCTCATTTTAAACCATATCTCGAGCAGTACATCCGCACACCCAACCAGCTGGTGTTTGGTGAGTGGACAGTGATCTTCATGTCGACCAAGGTCGCACAAAAATTGTACGGGACAGAAAAGCGATATGTATCATTTTGGCGCTCAAATTGGCTCAGCTGAGACACACGTGCAGCTTCCGCAGTTGTCGAGACCCAGGGGGTGGGGTTGTACCTGCAAGCTGTCGTTAAAGGCCTTGATTGAGGGTGAGGCTTTCCATCTCCTTCTGTTCACACTCACGATGAGTTCCGATCAGTTATGCTTCTATCGGTGCTGTACTGATGTCGAAGCAAATTGTTGTTGGACTTTGAGATGCCTCTGGTCTGTAGAAACATGGACACACATATTGTTGGTGTATTCTGCGGTACGTGTGCTACATTGTCCGCTAATCATTCAAAGGCGAACCCCCTCGTGTGTGCAGCCTCCCTCGCAGTGCAGAAAGTGGTCAAAGATGAGAACCTTGTCCAAAACTACCACATACAAGGTGTCTATCTGGCTTGCCGTATCACCCACTACATTTATTCACTTGCACTTGTTCTTCCCAGAAAAACTGCTCAAGGCTCGCCTCCAGGGCCCCCACTCTCCACACCGTTTACCTTTGACATCCGCGGCGGGGGCGGCTTCTGGGGCATCGAGGTCGACTTTGACGGCCCCGAAGCGGTGATGTTGGACTTCAAGAGGCAGCAATTTGCAATGCTGGTGCAGGCACATGTGCTGGAGCACGGGCTGGTTATTATGGGGATGACTGGTGGTGCGAACTTGCAGGGCACAAAGGGCAATGTGATCCTCCTCGCCCCTGCGTACAATGTTACCATGCAGGAGGTGGAAAAGATGTTTGGGGACTCTGTGGATGCTGCATTGAAGGCACACCAGGTGTAGAGAATGTGTGGTTTGTACAGACTGTTGCAAAGACTGATCCTCAGACCCCAGAATACCGCCTAGACCAAAGGCTGTCAAAAACTATCTTGATCAAAAACTCTTATACTCATGGGGGTCTGTATGTGGTCCACCCCTATGCTAGAACTTGCCAATGCCATCTGCTCGCTGTCATACCTGCCTCCGAGTTTGATAAAGCTTATGCCGCTGTCATTGGCAGTCTTGTGCCCAAGATCCATATAGATCCAAAGTCACGGATATTGAAAACACAACACCACTGAAGTGTGGGCTGGTAAAATCACTTTTTAAGACTGCAGATTCTTCCCATTTACCTCCACCATCCTCAACCATATCTTCTGAATGAGTGTCTTCATAAACCTGGTCCAGCTTGCGAAACTGTTTCAGCTCTCACCGGGGGCAACAAGCAACACATGCAGAGGCCACATGCGACAAATGCATGTGGTCTGCACTTGGAATAAAGACTACAAAGCTGCCTTTGACAGACAAAGGGTGGCTTTGTTCCCCCACACAGAGGCATAAAGCATGCCACAAAGCATGCCTTTGAATGCCAAAGGTCGCCTTGTGAGCCTTGTTGCTAGTACAGATCACATGTATTTGTCGCATGCAGCCTTTACATGTGTCTAAAGTTGCCCCCAGTGTCTGCAAAGGAGTGTGTGTAGGCGATGAGAACCAAGGCATTCATGTGGACAATAGCTTGTGCAGTACTAGTGTTGAGCTCTTGTTTTGCAAGAACATCAAGTCTGGAACACAGTATAGAAATTTTTTTATCAAGATATAGCATTAGCTGATGGTAAAGGGAGGTCAAGTCAAGCCATCATTGAGTTTCTCTTGTTCTTGAGCCACCTATAGAGAAATCATTGCCTGAAATTTTGGGCTTAATCCACTAAATAGATAATAGATATTCAATTATAGCAAATATAATCTGAATTTCTATTATACTTACACATCCAACAGGAGATCAAACCAGGGAGAACCATTGCAAAGGTCCTCTGGACTGGAGACTGGCTTCAGAACCAAGAAGTGATCAACAGTCTTTGATAATCATAGTTGCTATTCATGATCATGTCACTGTGTACAATGCAAACAGCCACATAAGTAACTAAATGGCTATTACCTGTTATGGAAATTATTGTGTGCCTGGTACAATTACCTTTTATAGAAGGTGTTGTGGCCTATTTTTACTCTATTTGGTTTCAATATCCGGGCAATATCCGGACCCCATGTGACTTACCATATATGGGGTCCGAATATAGCCCGGATATAGCCCGGATATTAATAATATCCGGGCAATATCCGGGCTATATCCGGGCAATATCCGGGCCAGTTATATTGTACATTGTCCCCAGTGGTAGCTCCTCCCACCTCGCCGCCTCTGACTGGCGACACCAAAAAGAAACAGAAAAATCGACTCCGCCAGCGTGCCAAGCACAAGGCTGCCACCCTCAAGTCTCTCCAGAGCCCCATGCCGCCTGCACCTTCACCTCGACTTCTGGACAAGGCCGTTCAATCTGAGCCCATTCACATCACCTTCGCTGCGGACGACTTTCGTGCTACTAAGCCGCGATGGACAGGGTTAATCCAGCCCCTCGATCACCCGCTCCTTGCTCACACCCACGACCCGGAATTCTTGAAACAGCACATGCAATACGCGGATTGGGACGGGAAGTGAGTATAAAATCCTCCTTCTTGTCACCCTGTTCACCCCCCTCCCAGGAAAACCCACGTCATCCTTGACTGCAAGGGCCACATCATCGGCGTCTTGATCACCCCTCCGCTCCCCGGTGAGGAGTGGGACGCTGTTGTCCAAGCGGCGACGGACACGATGCGTGCAGTGCGCGACAAGATGACTTTCCCTGCGGGGCATACCACCATCGCCGCGCCTATGGAGAGGGTTTCCCAACGGCAATGCACGGGTTCGTGTTTGGAGGTAGAAGGGAGGAAGTAGGGAATATCAAAGCTTCGTCTGCCCGGAACACCGCCGCCATGGAGGAACTTCTGAAGGACCCGAGCCTCATATGCATGGCCACCTCTCCCATCTGTGCGTCTTCTTCCTTTTTTCTTGCTTGCCCCATCAATTACGGCTTTCCAGCTCTCTTTGAGGCGCTGTGCTACCCCATCTTCACAGACTACCACCGCACCAAGCAAACCCTCCTTCAGCAGAACTCTTCCCTGCGGCGCACGTTTGCCCGCAGCCCCTTCACCGCTGTCACCGCCAACCTTGGCCCCGTCTCCGTGTCTCTGCCACATGCTGACGCCGGTAACAAAGCAGACGGCATGTGCCTCATCGGCACACTGGGGAATTTTGACCCATCCCAAGGCGGCCATCTGGTTTGCTGGGATTACGATCTCATTATTTGTTTCCCTCCCGGCTGCAGTATTCTCATCCCGTCTGCTGTTGTCACCCACTCCAACACGCCCATCCAAGACGGTGAAGAATGCTTCTCCCTGATCCAATATTCAGCTGGAGGCCTTTTTCGTTGGGTCGACAACGGCTTCAAATCGGACCGCACGTGGCTCGCCTCCGCCACTGCCAAAGACGTTGAGCGGCGGGAGGAAAAGCACTGGGCTTGGTGTGCCGCTGCGTTGAAGAAGTTCTCGCTATGGAAGGATGTCAAGGTGAAGAATTATTCGGGGAGGGGGAGGGTGGAGGTCTGGGATGCGGGCGACATCACGGACTTTAGCGACTTGATGGAGGATGAGAGCAAGCCGGAGCGCGCGCCTGCCAAGAAATGCTGCACGTAGTACCCATTTGTATAGCTAGTAGTTCTAAATATCTTTCTTGGTGTTCTTTCTGCGGGAATTAAGACTTGTTGCAGCGGGCGCCTAACTAAGCACCCATTTTGATGGCTAATTCCATTGGCTTGGCATTCTCGGTCAGGAAGGATGGGCTGAAGATTCCCTCTCTTCATCGTCTCCTACCCTTCAACGCAATTGATCTCAAAGCCCCCAAGCTAATTCAATGTTCCCCATACCTCATACTCGAAATTCCGCAAAAAATAGCCTCTCCGAAATATTATATCTGACCAGCAAGCGCCGCACCAGCCAAAATTGGGACCTCAGTTGGTTTCTGGTCCATACTGCCGCCAAGTCACCTCTAAAAAATCTTGTAAATTCTGGGTGAGCTCCTATAAGATATACCTTCTTGAAATAATCGGACTTACCTTGTAGTTGGTTTGCGGTATGAACGTGGTATGAACATCGAACTTGAGTGAAACACCATAAGCTACTATAACTCTGACCTGCTTTCCAGCGTATCTGATTACTTGGGAAGCTAGACAACCAAAAACCCCAGATCTTTCGAATTATTTGAGCTTGTGCAACCTTCCTGCTCTGTTTTCAATGCTTGGAACCAGAAATTGTGCCCACCACACTGGTTGGGAGATTCAAAATTTTCAGCACAATTTATGGTGAAAAATGTTGTTTGTTTTTCAGACATTTTTCAGTGAAAAAATGGTGAAATTTTCAAAGCTTTTTCACCACTTTTCCAGTTTGAGATGAAAAACTTGAAAGAAGTTGAAAAGGGGTGAAAAAGGTTTGAAAATTTCACCATTTTTTTTCAGTGAAAAATGTCTGAAAAACAATCGACATTTTTCACTGTAAATTGTGCTGAAAAATTTGAATCTCCCAACCAGTGCCAGTCCTCGAAAATTCACGAAGTTGGCGTTTTGGTTCAAAATTCAAAGTTGTTGAATCACTCCAAATTTAATATCAGTGTTTAGGTATGATTCCATAGTCATGTATTCCAGCTCGTGAAGCCCTAACCCAGTTACACACTGGTTGAATGCGTCAAACTACCGAAACACAATATAGGCTCGAACATTGCATAGCTGGGTGCCTAAAGCTAGCTGTTTTTTTTTTTGGTACTGGATAGATATCAAGAACATCCAGGAGTCAACACTTCGAAGATCTAGGCTTACCTCGCGAAGTTCAACTTTATTTTTCTCAACTGCAAAAAATGTGCGGGTACGTCTTGAGAAAAATGTGAATCGTCATACTCATGTATTAATAAAATACCTATCCATGTTTAATTCATTATAGAAGACTCTGGGACAGTCCTGCTTACTTATGCATGTGCAATTCAACATTCCGACCAAGGACGCGCCCTCACTGGATGGCTGTGCTGCATCATCTGATCGCTTGTCTCTCTTTCTCCCACCATGCACACGCTCGACAATGCGCTCAACAATGTGCTCAACAGTGCATTCAACAACCTCCAACTGGATAATGACGTTGATTTCTACCCCAGGCGGGGCTTTGACCACACACACGGGTCCGAAAACTAGGATTTTTACATGGTTACGTGCGGGCATGTCGCTGGAATATACACTCACTGGTGAGTGTATGGCTTTTCTTGTCTTTGCAGCTCAAGGACAGACCAAACAGGGAAGAAGCCTGGCTTCAGATAGACAGATACAAACACAACACATACAAAAAATACCATGGCTGGGTCGCTGCCACCAGCGCGTTTGAGCTCAGTCGTCTCCCGAGCACGTTGGTTAACGCGCGTCTCCCGAACAGTCCTGCTGCCGCCGTTTTGCTCTCCACCCCTTCGCGTGGGCTGGCGCGTCTCCCAAACACCGTGGTTGTCGCTCCACCCTCCACCCCTCCTCGTGCGCAGGCCCCTCACGTTGGGACTCAAGCACGTGTCCCCATGACGCCTACCCCAGCACGGAAACGCGTACCTGTGCCGCCTGCCCCCGTCTTGGCTCCATCCACACCGACTGGCTCCCGGAAGAATCTGTTGTACGTGTATTCCCGGGGTAAGGACACGACCATCTATACGGACTCGTAAGTCTTTCGTGTTCTCGGGTTAATCTTTGCTCACCATACTTCAGGCACCACGCATCCGCTGCTGCACATCGTGGTCTCGCCGATGGGTTGTTCCGCAAAGTTGAAGTCACGGGGAGCGTCCGCGACGCGTTCGACCACGCAGAAGAATCTGCATGGGAGTGTTACAACATTTCGGATATTGAGTGAAGTAGATGGGCTGTTTACTTTTTTGCACACATTCTTCAATATGTTCTGCAATTCAAAATGTTATTCGTCCTCCTGTGCACAAACAAGCCCACGTGACATTGGTCTTCGTCTCACCAATAGCCATGCAATGCTTGCCGGACAGCTCCTACAGAAAAAGAAAACACACCAAGAATACATTTTCTCTTTCATCGTTCGGGCACTCTCTCCAGTCAACCACTGCTCCCTCCTCCTCTCTCAATGCTCGTGCTGGAAATCTCACGGCAGATGGGAGACATGCCGCTGTGCAAGCACTGCCTCTTCAGTGTTCCCATAACATGTCTGCCTCTGGGTCTGCCCCCGCTACGACTCTGGACAACAATGATGACTGGCTCGATGTTCCTATGGATGAGCTGCCCCCACCGGATACACAGAACGGGCGGAAACGCCGATGGTATGCGACAACAGTGCGATTTCATTTGTTGACTTCTCGGATGCCTCTAATTTATCACAGGACAATAATCTTCACCACTGGGTTACCAACTACCGCAACAATTACTTACGAGTGCTTATCACTCGCGAAGGTTTCATGGGCGAGGAAGCTTGCTGCCCCTGCAGCCAGCCGGCGAAATATCGCTGCAGCGAATGCTACGGTGGTCAGATGTTCTGCCGCAAATGTTTGGTGGAGGCGCATCGCCTTCGTCCCCTTTGTCATATCGAGGTGCGCACATCACATTGTTTTTCTCTTCAACGGGCAGCTGACTTTAGTGTTTCTTTTGGTAGGCATGGAGCGACACGTTCTTCAAACGACGAGAATTGCGACAGCTCGGGTTGAGGGTCCAGCTCGGCCATCCCGACAATACACCTTGCCCCCATGCTCAACCTGCCTGCGCTAAATTTGTGGTCATCGCCTTGAATGGCTTTCACCACGTTTTGGTGGACTTCTGTCAATGCTGACGCAGCGGCTCACAGCTGCACTGGGAGCAACTGCTCTCTTACGGCTGGTACCCTGTGACGCCCGATAACCCCCAGAGCACCATCACCATCACCGCCCTCAAGCTCTTCCATTCCATCAGTCTTCAAGGAAAAACCACCGTCTACCATTTCTTCAATGCTCTCACCAAAATTACAGACAATACGGGGAGCAAGGAGTTTAAGGTATGAGGCTCCTGCATCTTGCTCGACTGCCTGGGTTTGCTGACGCGTGCCGCCAGCGTCGGTACCAGCTTGCACTGCGGGTCGTACGCCAATGGCGCAACCTGTGCACCCTCAAACGCGGGGGCATGGGAAACGACCCGGACCGACGCACGGCACAAACACGCGAGGGGGAGCTCGTGGTCAACTGCATCGCCTGTCCTAAGGCAGGGGTGAATCTTCCTGATGATTGGGAGAAAGCACCGGTCGAAATGAAGCATGTGCATTCAGCTTATATCACAAAGCTGCAGGCTGATCTCTGACAGGTACCTGTACACCATATTTTTGGCCATCGATGCCTGTTTTCAGCTCAAGAGGAAAAAAATCTTGAGCTGGCTGCGAGACCCCAGCATCCAAGATGGGGTGGGCGTATTTCGTCCGCTCGTTGACCTACGAGGAGTTCATGAAAACATTGGGGGAGCAGACCGAGGTAAGCAGCACCGAGCTTCATGGAGGCCCCCTGGCTGATCATGCACAGATGAGCACCTGCACCAGCCTCACCGCCCTGGACCATGCCAACACCAAATACTCGCAGGGGTACACCGCCACGGGGTGCGGCCTGGTCACCTGCGGCCGCCATGAGATTGTGTGCAAGAACAGTGTTGGTGATCTCCAAGCCAGTGAAAAGTAGGTCCATCCCGTTCTTTTATTGGAATTTTGCTGATTTCTTTCCCCCTTAGGTACGGGAATATGGACTATATTGTCACGAGTGCCCTGCGGCACCTCGCTCAGCTTCTTTTTTTTCTGTTCTCATATGACATCATGTGTCAGTGGAGCAAGAATTTAAAGGAGCGCCTCCTCAATTTACCGCCCCCTCCTGCAGTTCCAAATCGCCCACTACTTTGTCAAGTTCGTCATCCCCAAGATGCACATCCTCGGCCACCTCAAATTCTGCCAAGACTTCTTTTCCTTGCTCTTCACGTTAGGCGCAGCGCAAGCGGACATGGAGGGGATCGAGCGCATCTGGTCGTCGAGCGGGTTGATGGGAGCGAGCACGCGGGAGATGGGGCCGGGGTCGCGCCAGGACACACTGGACGACTTCTGGCACTACTGGAACTGGAATAAGGTTGTCGGGATGGGTACAGTGTTTTTTTTTCCGCTCTCATCACTTGTGCTTACTTTCTTGGGGTGCCCTAGGTTCTATGCTGCGCAAACACTTGCTCAAGGCCAAGAAGGAGCTTGTGCGCCAAACGAATGCACTCCAGGAATTCACCCAGGTGCAGCAAGGCGAAGTTTCTGCCTGGAAGACGGCCGTCGACAACTTTGAGACTGGAGTGTCGGCAGTCAATCCCTATGAGCTGCCTCTTACTGGTGGGTAACCTTCTTGGGGGAGGGACTTCCTCTGACTAATACCTGCTTGATTGCTTTTCCAGGCCCGACGTTGCGTGAAATCAAACTGGAGCTGGTGCGCGAGGAGCAAGAACACGAGCGCAGCTCTACAGCTGTGCGCGAAGCCACCGACGACACGATGATTGAGTACTTGATGCTCGGGGTGGAGATAGAAGGGCAGCAGTGCGTGTATTTTTGGGGACTCTGTGATTTCCTAAAACTCACAGTTTCTCTAGGCGTCAGCTTTCTGCTGACTTGGTGGCTAAAAGAAGCCCCACCACCAGGGAACTCACCGACTTCATTACTCGCCGCGCGCGGATCTTGCGGCAAATCAAGAAACTGCGGCTCATGCAGCGCAAGTACTCCCCTGGCACGCTTCAGCGCCTCGTGACTGTTGTAGATCTGGAGGAGGCCCCGGAAGCTGAGCACGCGCCTCTCTTCCTGCCGTCGGGACTTTCGCCTCTCCAAGCCATGCCCCCACTCTCTGTACCTGAAATCCTGATTGCCAAGGCATGGCTTCGCGACACGCAATGTAGCGAGAGCTTAGAGGCCATCAGGCACGGCCTAATTGTCAAGAGACGGCTGCAAACCTACAAGACGCTGAACTCTCGCCGTTAGCACCAGAACACACGGTCAAGGACGCTCATCGATGGACAGCAGCAGAAGATTGACCTTGCTGCTGCCACCTATCGGCGGGCGGGGCACAGCGCGCCTTGCCCTCGTACACGCTGCTGGGCCCTGCAGCTGGTGTGTGCTCGAAAAGGGAGATCTTCGGCTCCCTGAGGATGAGGAGGAGGCAAAGAGGAGGAAGCAACACGCCATGAAGGGCAAGCGGAAGGAGGCGCAGCAGGTCAATGAAAATGGCGAGGTGAGGGGTGTTCCTGAGATGGGGGAGAAGGCTCGTATCACGTCGTGGATCTGGTACGCCGCAGGGGGGGCTGAAGGTCTGGTGGGGGAGGCGATGCATGAGGGTGTGAGGGTGGAGTGGTCGAAGGTGTACGCCCGCGTGAAGCGCTGGCGGGAGGAGGGGTGCCTCCTACAGGAGGAGATGGTGCGCTGCCTGATCACGCTCGAGTGGCAGGCCATCCAGTGGGATCAGTGCACGACGCCTACCCACTACACGGGTCAGATCGTGTACGGTGCGACGCATGTGCAAGGTGCTATGGCGCTTGCAGCAAGGCAGGCCGCTGGGCAACGGAAGCTGGCGAGCCGCTTTCACCGTTTGTGGTGCAAGGTTTCGGACAGAGTCGCACAGGCAAACAGGGGGGTATCGTCGTCGGAGTCATCCTACAGCAGCGGTGATTCTAGTAGCGATGATTCCGATGATGAGGGGGGCTTGATGGACGAGCAAGGAGAGCCAGGCCCGCATACCCCAGGACAGCCGGAAAACCAGGGGCACACACCAGAGGGAGACGAAGGAGGAGACCTGGAGGAGCATGGAAGCGAGGGGGACAATTCTGAAGAGGACAACGGGGGCGATGTGGAGAGGCGTCGGGACGAGATGGATAAACTACTCGCCATCCACACCGCCTCCCTCATCCAGTACGACGAGCTCTAGGGTACGTGCTTTTTTTTGCGCTTTTTTGGGGGTGGGATTTTGCTCATCCCGCTTTTTTCTGTTTGGCCAGCTCTGTTCCCCTGCGCACGTGGCTGCACCCAGCTGACATTCCGAAGAGGCGGTTCTTGCCCCTTCCCACCCCCCTGGCGCCTGTCATGCTGCGGTTTTTTTTGGGAGGTTTTTTTGTGAATTGTAGGGCTTTTCGGACTCTTTGGACATGTCGGACTTATCGGACCAATGTACTAATATACGGGAAATAATATATTCCGGCCCTATTCCGGCCAGTACCCAAGTGGGAACCGTAATAGGGGGTGCTCTGGCTGATGGACCGTACCATAATAAGCGAAGCTGAACGATAAAGGGCCTAATACCCCTTTTGGCCTAAGATAAGAATTGACGGGGGCTTTTGCAAAACTCCGTGCCGTTGGGTAACCGGTCTTTTGCAAAAGATTTACCTGGTCTAGTGTCGCTTGATGCATTGAAATGCCCAGGGCAAAATGGGTTTCTCAATGTCATCACGTGCCTCAAATGGTGGTATTTGGCGATGGGCACTCCATCCGAGTCCTGGAAGCATGCCGTGGCAGATGTGCAGTGGGTAATTGGGAAAATGCTACATGCGTGAGTATTGGTTTGCTTTTACGGTTTTTTTTGATGAAGCTAATTAATAGAGTGGCAAGCCAAGGGATTGAAATCCCTAGTACAGGTGCAGCCGTCCCGCCCGCTACAGGACCCGGATCCCCTGCCCCACCCCGTCCTGTCCCACCGCGCGATGAGCCGCGCGTGGGCCCAACCCCAACCCCAACCGCTACCGAGGAGGCAGCAGCAGCTACCGAGCAGCGTGCAGTACCGCCCGACGCCACGAACAGGATCGAGCTAGCCGCAGCCCCAAGTGAAGCAACGGTATCGGAAAGCGGCCCCGGGCGCCTGCGCCTGCGCCGTATCATGCATGGGGTAGTGGTAGGGGCAGCACCGCGCACATGAATTCCTATGCCCCACTACTCCCTTACCTCGATGTATTCAATAGTATATAGCAGCCAGCGCAGCCAGCGCTGAGGTGGGATTGCCCACCTCTTTTTGTTCCCAATTGGGTAAATACCCCTATTGAATACATTCGGCGCCCAGCAGCATCGTGAGAGTGATGATTTGATGGCTCTTGATGGCTTTTTCGGAGCTCCCAAGGCTTGCCGAAAGAGCTATCATGCCGCCAGAACGCCTGCTAGAAGCCCCACATGAGGTTGGCCGGATGCCCAAATGTTTCACAAAACATCCTTGGGCTGCCGCCCACTATCTTTCGCGAAAGGGTAACTTAATGGGCTGATACAGACGCGTCGTGCGAAAAAGTAGAACCCAGGTGATTCATGACACTGTAGAGCACATTTTTTCCAGTGACGTGACACCATATCTCTCAGACATGCTAGCGTCAAGCCCGAGACCATCAGAACTCTTATGATCGTTAAGTAGCACCTTCGTCTCACCCACAATGCCATCCAAGAGATCCTGGGGTAGTATTACTTTACTCTAATGTTGTAAACTCAATCCTATTTTGTGTTTGCAATACCTGTGGTGCCGTCACCATGCCGTCCTGTCAGACATTTTAAAACAGAAAAAACAGGCTGTTGGACCACGGCCCGTGCCCGTTGAATCGACGGCCGCTGCCATCACGGCAATAGGTAGCAGCCCTACTTGGATCTTGGAGGTGACCGCAATGTCCTTGACCACAAATTGCTCTGTCAAAAAACTGGAGGGGCTGAGTACCATGGCACCAACCAGAGAACCTTGCTTGTGCTTGTTTATCTTTCCATATCAAAAATACAGATCTGTCAACTAGAGTAATGGGGGGAACCACTGTGAGTGGGCTGTCATAGATGACCCCAGGGAGCTCCTGGGTTTCAGCATGGCCTTATACGCTGAATTGGCAATAAAGAGCAGCCTAGTCTCATGCGCTGGACCAGATCAAAATTGTGTCATTGTTATATCCTATCCCAACCTAAGTCCACTTCCAGGTCTATTCCGCCAAAACTCTGTTCAACTCCAGACCTCTGGTCCATCGGAGTTGTACTCCGGAGTTCATCAGACTTCAGCTCGATTACTGAGTGTTTTCCCTTTTATCCGAATAACCGTCTAAACAGGAACCTGTGACTATGCCTTTCTTTTTGTCTTTTATGATTCTATCACCATGCTTCCACATATGACTTCTTACTTATTGTTTAACTTACTTCTTTCTCCTTCTGTAATAACAATTAGATTACTTCTATAAAACACTGTAGATACTCTTCTGTACTTCAGTTTGATTGTTGATGTTCATTCCAAGCCTAATGTTCTCTCTGAGCCTTGATTTTCTTTCTGTGTTAACACTCCGTCCCTTTATATCCCTGTCTCTTCTAGCTTCCTCTGGACTTGACTTCAACTCCATCCCTCCATCCAGACTTGACTTCTGTCAGTCTACTTGACATTCGGGCTTCGACCAACCTTCAGATCCCGCACCAAACTCCCTAGCTCAAGGTGCTGTCCCCTAGTTGTACCTCCATCATAGATATCTGTCTGCTAGACTATCACTAGCTCCTTCAAAAGTCATCTCTAGACTACTAGAGTCTCCTAGGCCATGTCTTATGAATGTTTAGGCAGTAGTTTAATCCCTGGTTATTTGTATACTCAGCTAGCAGCTAGTGTGTCATACTAGTGTAGCCTTGTGCTACAGTCAGCAGTTAGGGCTTGCTCTGACTCTCCTTTATATCACGACACAATACCGAGTGATCCATCAAATACATCCATTTTGGTCAGTAACTAAATTTATATCAGCCAAAAGCATATAATTAATACTCATAGTATAGTACCCAGTATAAGTGTATAAGCAGAAGAGCTGAGGAGAAGAGCACTCACACCTGGGGAAGCAGATTCATTCTATCTGCACAATCTCCATCTGCTCTGATGATTGGTGAAGACAGGTGGGTGCCCAGAGCAGAATGGAGTCATTATCAGGCATCAGCCATCCTGAGTGGGTAGTATCTGGCAAATGTGCCTAGCATTGAGATATAGAGGCAATATAAAGCCAAATATTAGGTCTCAGAGAAGACAACTTGAAGAAAGACAGATGTCAGTTATCATCTGGAATTTGCATTCTGAAAAAGGAAAGTCAGGCAGGGAAACTTTGCAATGATATATTTGTTGGTTCCAGCCTTGAGCGTTTGGCTGCGAGGATGCAGAGGCAATCGGACTTTGACGGGAATGTTCGGATCAGAGCGTGTTTATATGTAGTTTGACCGACGCGTTGTGCCTCTCACTTGTTCCCATAACGGTGCATTTGAGAGGTACGCGCAACAACACCCTTTACCATTATACCTATACTCACAATCTTGTAGTTAGTCGAACTTACAGTGGTTATAGGTAATTGACTTTTTCCCATAACGGTGCATTTGAGAGTTAGTCGAACTTACAGTGGTTATAGGTTCTGTTATATTGGGCTTGGAAAAGACTTTTGTACAGGAAACTATAAAGGGCTACTGGGACAAAGGTAAAGTATGGTAATGAAAGGATGTACAAAAGAACTATCAGACCACTTAAAGGGAGCTACCAGGGCTCCAGCATCTGAAACTATTCTCTAGAAGCCATTGTCAACCTATCTAATAAAGCCTGGCAGCAGAGTATTAGGTAAACAAATAGTGGCACTTATTGGGTCCAATGCTGATATTTGAATGGCCAATGGGATGAGAATTGTCAAGCCCAGAGGAAAACAGATAATTAGTTGGAGATCCCAAAGCATAAGATGGCCACTGAGGTCAGGATTGAAGATCCCAAAAGTGGTGATTGCACACCAGCCTCAGGCAAGGTCGAGGGCATCAATGTGTAAGAGGGTGATTGTGGAGGGACCAAAGTTGATGGTGATAGCAGCAAATGCAGAGAAGTACTGCTCAAAGTTGCAGCAGAGGTTAGGATCAGTGTGGGTGAGGGCATTTAGCATGGAAACATAGTACATGTAGATGGCAGGGTTCTATTGAAACCAAACAGTAGTTGCAGTTGGCAGGGCAAGGTTACCTGGGAGCTGAGTGCATTGAGGGAGGACAAAGCTGGGGAAAGGGGGATAAGACACACCTGTTGCCTACCACCAAAAGAGATCCTTGCACTGACCAACGAGAATACACTGTGATGGCCATGTTGCTGGTCAGGTCTGAACCTGAGCTGCATGCACACACTCTCAATTTCATTGGTAGTGTCCTGGATAAAGTGAAGGTAGTTGTTGTTGTTGGGATGACCCCCAAGTACAGTGGTGTGATGCGGGTTCCGTAGGCCTCGCCAGGCTAGAGGTAAGCGCGCACGGATATCGTATCCGGCGCAGCTATGTGTGACGGGAGGCGCCGACTCGGGCCCTCCCCGTGTTGTAACCCTTCATCTAGGGCCCATGTCACCCTTGGATGGGGACTCCGCAGCACCGAGACCGTGGAGCAGTTGTACGCATGCTCAGGCATTCAGCGGGTCCGGGGCGGGGGGGTTCCCTCCAAGTAGAGATTCACGACATAGTGGCAAGATTGCAAGTAAAAGATGATTATGTAAGTACCGATCCCGGATCAACTACTAACATAATAATGTGTACGTTTTGTATATAGAATTAATGTATGTACAATACTGTCCTCGCGCGGTGTCGTCTAGCAGCGTCCTGTCCGTACCCCGTCACAAGTGGTGACACACTTTTCCTTGTTCACAAATTGCATGAGAGATTGAATAAGAAAAGAGGGAATAGAATGTACTGTCCATCCCATAGAACAACACTCATCCCATAATTATTCACGAGCTCAGGGATTGTGTACTTCTGAGACTCAACTGAGAGCTTGGTGTTGTGGATGTTGCCCCAGCCAGTAGAGGTTACTTACCAGTGTGCTGTAAGTAAAAGAATACTCCAGAGACAGTGGTGATGTTAATGACAATATCCCTGTTTGGGTTCTTGGATCCAAGTGTTCTACAGATCATATGTATTTATAGAAAATCTGATACAATTGGTAGAATGAATGTTCATCAACAATATTTTGGTTGGGGTTATATTTAGATTGGTATCAGGTTTGGGTTTGGTTGAACAAGTTATAAGTGCTATGAGAGCAATTTATCCTTAAGCTTTCAAGAGTTGAAGATGTGGAAATGGGTTCAGTCTGGTTTCAGGTTTTAAATTCAAGGTTTGTTCAAGTTGGGGTAGGTACTGTTTATATAATTTGCAGGCTGTATTTATATTGTATATAATGGCTGTGCCCATCAACTATGTACTGTGCTTTCCTGTACTTATCAACTATGCACTGTGTTTTCCTATGTTCTTAACTGTGCATTTTTATGCTACTCAACTATGCATTCCTGTGATTCTTGACTGTGCTTTGCAGTATTTGGCTGTGGGTGCAACTGCGTGTTTAGGTCACATGCCCTTTCAGTTTGCACTTGCAAATTCATTGATTGAATAGATTCTTGGCAAAGTGGATTGGGAACTCTGAGAAGCCAATTTTTTTGATTTTCTGGGAAACTATTTACCCACAGCACACTGGGTAGTCATCTGGCAAGGTCTCAATGTCAATGGGCTAAGCATTGGTTGTCCTGGATCCTAGATATTCCACATGTGAATCAGATACTACTGATCTCCCCAATGGAGCTAACAGCATTGACAGTGCGATGGTCACAACCAATGGGGCCTGAGACAAAGAGGGGTGTAGATCATGCTTGGCATTGCAGTAGAAAGGAGGGGCACAAATAAATGAGCTGTAGACCAGGTATGTTGCAAGAAGATCTTGAGTTGAGGTAGTGTGCTTGCCCATATGCCTGGTGCAGGCATATATAGGAGCTGGATGGGAGTGGAAAACAAAGGTAGTTCAGCAGTGATTAGACTCACTGGATTTGTTCCAACATCTATAACCACTGTATGATTGATGTCTCATCTGCTGCTGCAGACTATGTACCCAGGTAAATGAGTCATCTGAGTCGGCTTTTGCAATACTCTGATGTTATTTTCTCCAAAGGAAAACACATCCCATTTTCTGAACCTTGCCCATCAAGTTCTGGGTTCGGAATAATCTGTCTATGTGGTCCAGTGGCCAATATACCAGCAGTTACATCCAAAATTCATCTCCTGTAGACATGACAAATGCCAATCACTAGATCAACCAAGTTCAACACTTCTGTTGGTGTGCTCTCTTTAAATAATAGGTTTTATAGCTCATTAAACTCTCCTCCACCATGTGAAACCAGGGATTATTGAGCAGAGCCCAACTTTCCAAGGTAACTGCATAGCCAGTGATTAGGATGGTAATCCTTTTGCAGTTGGTTTGACTGGTATTGCAACGTGTTCAACAACCTGGTACTTAGTCCTGAGAGTGGACTAGAACCCTCTATACCTTATTTACTTGGTTTCATCAGTTAAATCAACTGAAAGTATTGACTGTCCTCAGTCACTCCCTTATAGGTCAGAATATAATCCAGGAGACCAAATTTGCAACCCAATCAATATCACAATCATAAAGCCCATTGCATGCCAGCCATCAGCTATTTTGAACCATAATTTGCACACCCACCCCTTCTGTGTTGAATCCTGGTTTACATCATTAATTCCTTACCAAGGCAGCTGTTTCCCCTTTTTGTGATACCAACAAAGATATCTGTTGCCCTGGGACATTTTGTGAGGTATGCACACTTGCTGTGCATTATCTCCACAAATTCCAAGCTAGAATTTCGCTTAAATATCTATGTAACAGACACGAACTTCTTGATACTCCCTACCCCGTTTCCGTATCATTTACTTACCAAGTTTCTCAGTCTCTCCCTCGTACTGCGCCTATGCGCGCCCTCACTCGTTACCTTCCCTTTGATTCACTCTGTATGTCGCAGACACCCATGTTCCTTGACTCCGTTTCATAACAACATCGTAACCATCTGAACAATCACTAAATAAGTACAAACTTTGATATCGTATATAAGCCCGTAGCATAGATCGGATTAGTCAGTTAATCGAAACCTTACGCCAGTCACTCGATCGACCACCTAAGTTCTCTGTGTGCCGGACCAGCTTTCAGCTCTCCATCACAATCTACTTTCATATCTAATTTTTCGGACTAGTTTCTATAGATAATTGGCCCCAGATACTCCAGGATATTACCAAGTCTTTCTCCACTTCATCCTGCCCAGGCTGCACCGCTTATTTGCTTTGCAACTATGCAATTCTACCTAAACCAAAAGCAGAAAATTGGTGCCTTCACTGTTCACTGTGTTCCAAGGGTCCATAGACCAAGGGTTGGTCTACCCCTGTAGGTAGATATAGACAGACTTCAAGCTAGACCAACCTTGTCTACATGTGTCGACACCCCTCACTGGCGGGTCGTCTTTCTCAGCCTTGTTTGCGGAACCTGTGTCTAGCTATGTCGACCTGATACCTGATCATGATGTGATCTCTGATGTTTGGCATTACCATCAGTGGACCACGATCACTACTGTCTCCGCTTAGCCTCAAGGCTCGTGGATAAATTTTGGCGCCTTTCTTCAAACATCCATGGCTGAAACACCTTCCAACCAGCCCACTCAGCCCTCTGATAGTATAGTCCAACTGCAGACCTCTTTAGCTGCGTGGCACAGCAGTGCTTCAAGTGTATCAAGACTCCATCCCACTGCGACTGAAATTCTGTCTCAATTGCAGCCCGGGCTACTCCTTCTGGACATAGAGAACTATCTGGGGGACCATCTCAAATGCACAGACCCTTCAACGACTTGACTCTGGAAAGCATCACATAGGCACTTTGGATCATTGTGCAACTCACCAAGTCTATACAGGCTTTGAAGAAGTCAGCGATGATGGCTGCAGCCGTTTCAGGATCGAAATTGGGATCTCTTGTAGACGTAGACGTGTATAGCCAAGACCCCTCAGTAAACAGTTTTTGGGTCATCAAAAATAAAGCGGGGTCACATCACGCTCACCCTAGGGTGAACGTGATGTGACCTCGGCCCAACCTTTATTTGACAGTCCTCGTTGCTGAATGGGCTTGTTCATTCCAAACTATTGATACTGCAATACTTTTATGTTCTGCCCTACCCTATGGTCTAAATCTACAGTGATATCTACATCTATAGTACCGCGATCTGTGCGACGTGCTGAGGGCTCTTGGAAGCTGTCAGAAAAGCATCAGAAAAACTCGGAAGAAAGCACAATACACTTACAGATTACCAAACGGTGCTCCTTTGCTGTACGGATTGGCATTGTTAGAAGTGAGTTGAGAGGCCATCACACCGCACAACAGCCCAGTTTGGCAGCTCATTGAGACTCAAAAAAAGAGTGAAATAGAAAGAGAAAGAGAGAAATGAGGGAGAGCCACTGAATCATGCCAGCGCACAAGCAAGATCTGCAGGGCAGACAGGAGAAGCTGCCAAAACAATAAATCACTGAGATGATATTAATACTATTAGTTGGTAGCAACACACAGCCCAACTGGGACACCAGAGCAGGCGGCAGAGGGTGGCAGGGAATCCCTGGGTGTAGGGGCAGTGATAGACAGGCATGGTCTACCCCGGGTCGACAGATGTAGACCAGCCATAGGCCCAGGTAGACCAAAAATAGTCTACGTGGGATAGACAGACTCTGTTTACGTAGTTGACTGACGTAGACTGACGTTGGCTCGCGTAAACAGGGTCCGTCTATGGGACCCTCGGAATGCAGTGCTCTTGGAGCTGTTTCACCAAAACTCTGACCATCCCTGGTAAATTGAGTGACAGATCCAAGGCAAGTGACCCAAATATTCAGTCTGTACGACGTCTTGGAGGACCTTGGAAGTCCTATATATAAAATCAGAGGACCATCCCAATGTCTCCTCACCAATCCAATGGCTACTACATTCCCTCCTGACTTCATCCAAGCCTGTGAGCAGTACGAAAAACTTGTAACTACTGCTAAGATTTTTTATGATTTCTCTTGTAACCCTGAAAAGCACAAAGGGCAGCTCTTGGAGGTCAGCCAGGCTACTGTCTATACCCTTTATTTTCTCCTTGTTTTCCTTCAGTAACTTGTTCTTTTGTAGTTCAAGTTTCTGGGCTTCCCTGAAAAAGTTGCTGCTCACCAGTCTGAGCCTCTACAAGAGCTCTTCTTCAAAGTCAGAAGCTATTTCTACGAGTTATACAATCCCACTAGGGTGGATTTTGTTGTATATCCCTCTTCATACAATGGCCTATGTGATTTGACCTACAATATTCAAGCAGATCACAAGGTTGTCAAGTAGATATCCTTCTCCCCTTGTAGATCATGTTTCTGACTCACATTTGTATCCAATACAGGCCAGGCATGCCACAAACTAGGACAGTGATGACAATGTTGAAGTCATCATGAACAAGGGCACTAGTAATACCCAAACCCATGCTGAAGATACTACAGCTGACGAGGTATGTTCAGAAACATTGATTTGCTCTCTTTTGCATGTTCTGAGCAAAACCTTTGCCAAGATGCAAGTGGATGCCTGAAGCCAACAGTAAGAACTGAAGATCCAGGACATTGCTACTCTACTTATATACCCACAGGAACAAAGGGAGTAACTAGAATGGAAACAAAGGGATAGCTAAAACAAGATATAAAGGGAAAGCTAGATAAGGAACCACTCTGTCTGAACCGCTATTAACCACCTTCCATTCTGGGATGACCACAGCCACCCTGCCGGCAGCTCACCTGGTGGAGCTTGAACTTGAGGCTGTAGTGAGCCGCATGCCAAACAAGCATCCTCCTTCCTCTTCCTCTCCCACCACCGCCTTTCCTTTGTGATACCCCCGCCCAACGTGATGTATCTGTTCATGAACCACCATGTGATGCTCATCAATGCCTGCTACACTCTCTGTCCTGAGCTGCTCTATACCCAGTTTCACATGGTGAACAAGCACCCACAAGAAGATCACCCTGTACCATGGAGTGTTCCCTGTTCCAGGTGTGCATTACTTACTTTTTTATTCCATATACATGAGAAACATCCAAATGATGTGTTTGGGAAGGCCTCACATGATGCAGGAGCGCATAGTAAGGTCAAAATAGATTTTCTTTGTATAGCCAAAATGCGATGTTTTTAATTATTAGCATCTGATCACCTATCTGAGGAATGTCTTTGCAGCCCAAAGAAACAATGTTGTGTATCCATGAGTCATTTACAAGGGTATATACCCAAGATATCATGATCAGACTGTAATTTAAGGATTTTCGCTATTTTCACCCTATTATTGTTCTCTAATAGGCTCTACTGTGTCCCAGGTGGCTTGAACGACCATAGATCTATAGGTTCATGTAGTTAGATCATCCAAATGGTTAAGAAAAGAATTGAGCTAGGGAGACAGAAAACACTGGAATTTCCTTTTTGGGCCAAAGGTGTAGTGGTCAAAAAAGGCAGTTGGCTAAAAATAGTCTCAAACCAAAGTTGTAGAGCCGGCCGAGGGCTATTTGGCTGTATTTGCAGTTTTGCAAGAGACCCCTGGTTATTGCGCAAAACACAAAATAAATTCCCAGAGCCGGCGATAAATAATGGCAAAGTTGATGTACATGCCTGGGAACTTTCCATCAATTGTTGTTATAGTGTTGATTGACAAGCAGGTGCTGTCAATCAATCTGTAGCCCAATACAGAAGGTGCATAAGCAGGTACAAATAAGGAAACCTCATGCCATTGATGCCGGAACTGGCCGGGAATGGCATGGGAAGGGTGCACATTACAATGTGCACCAGGCCAGGAGATGCAAAGTGCACATATTAATGTGCACTGCTGGAAAATCCAGTGCACATTATAATGTAGCTATAGGCAGTGGTGCATATTCACCTCATTCTTGCTGTTCCACGACCCAACGCTCTTCATGTTCATATCATATGATATTGCGTATGTGTGGTGGGTGCATCTCATGGAGCGGTTGATAGAGCCACTACCACTCATGTGCTGCTTTCTCATCATGCCCATGATCTGCTTTGTTATTCCCAAAATGCACATCAAGGGTCACGGTCCAAAGTGTGGACCTTGGTTCTCACTCAACCTCGTTCCTGGGAGCAGTCAGACGGATGGTGAGGGAATCAAGCAGCTGTGGTCAAATATCAGTGAGATTGCAGCTAGCACAAGGATAATGGGACCAGGGGTGTGCCACAACATGATCAATGATCACTGGAGCCATTGGAACTGGCAAAAGTTGGTCTCGCTAGGTACATCTTCTCTGAACGAGGAAAATGATCTGGGATCTAACGTGGAATCAGCGGCTACCCTCTGTCAGAGGCTCGACAATGCGAGGGAGCAGGAGGTCATTCACCAAGAAGCACTCGCTTCGTTTTCCAAGCAACAGCAAGATTGTGTGAAGGGATGGAAGGCCATGGTACATGAGTATGGGGAGGATTCGAGGAAGAAGAACCCGTAAGAGACAGTTGTCACTGGTAAGTGACCGAACGGAGTTTGAGCAGAAGATCTAACCAATTATCCATAGGTTTAATGGAGGCTCAGGTCCGACAGTTCCAGCAGGAGGAGGAGGAGGCGGCGAAGAAGGGTCTCCTGGAAAAACACTGGGTGACACCAAGCAAATTCATGACAGAGTGTTTGTCTGTGGAGGAGGAGCAGTACATCTATTCATCACAATGATCCCAACAGGACTAAATGCTGACCCAACCCTTATTCAGATGCGAAGTTTGGGTGCAGGTGGAGCTCAAGAAGTCGCAGACAACCAAACAGCAAATTGATTTGGATGCGCTGCGCACCAAGCTGTTGTGTAGACTGGACTGACTTCACGGCTATCATGGCTTTAGAGAAGCGTGAAGCAGCAGATGATGAGCAGCCCGAGAACAAGCCACTGTACTTGCCTACGGCGCTTTCAGAAGCGGAACGTGCGGATGGCAGGTGCACGAGCTCCCTGCTGAAGATAGAGTTGTCGATGCAGGATGCTCAGTGCTGTAGCACGCTGGTGAAGCTGCGCAACCAGCTCATGATCAAAGCCCGGTTCCTGAACTACAAGGCTCTGCATGCACGACACCAGGGTGCAACAACCCGTGTACGTGGAATTGTAAATCGTTGAAACAGCGTAACATAAATGTGCGGCATCTAGAGCTAATTTTGCGATTTCCTATGACCAGTATTTATACAACGGGAAGCAACTAGCACTTCTGTTGTTACTAGCATCCTAGCTAGTACGCAGGCCACTTGTTAGGTGATATAAAGGAGAGTCAGAGCGAGCCCTAACTGCTGACTGTAGCACGAGGCTACACTAGTGTGATGCGCTAGCTGCTAGCTGAGTGTACAAACAACCAGGGATTAAACCACTGCCTATACATTCATGAGACATGACCTAGGAGACTCTAGTAGTCCAGAGATGACTTGGAACGGAGCTAGCGAGGGTCTAGCAGACGGATATCTACGATGGAAGTGCAGCTAGGGGACTACACCTTGAGCTAGGAAGCTCGGCGCGGTAACTGGTGGTACTATCTAATCTCTAGATAAGCGACTAGACGGCGATAGGCGGAACAACCCGACTAGCGGCTGGCTAGGGCTTTGACAAAGACATACCACGACATAAGAGATGAAGCAACACGAGGCTAGTGCCCGATCTGGGCAGCTAGGGCGAAGGGAATAGCAAGCAGGCTATTGGAACGGAGCTAGGGACAATCGTACAGCCTGTACCGATGACCGGAGGGTAGATCAATGTTCTGACCAACGAGCTATGACTATTTGATGTCAGTCGCAACACTGCATCACCTAGATGTAATAGATCAATGCTCTGACAGAGTAGAGATGACCTAGACCACCGGCTACATCACCGGTTGGTCCGGAAGGGGTGCTCGGCATAGATGGAGGGCTGAGGATCCATTGATATACCCACGGTTGAACACTAGCCGGTCAGCGAGGCTGACCTGGCATATACCAAACCAGTCCCAAAACCAAACGGCAGTCGTCTCATTGGCTGACCGTATTTCTTATCATCTAATATTGCTTATTGTATTATTCAGCTCACTTTCACATGTAACTCGAACCTAGTAGTATAAAAGGGAGTGCAGAACAGACTAGGGTCTAAGAACATTACGCCCCAGACTTTGGACGAAGCTGGTGCTAGTGGACTCAGGCTGCTAGTGGAGGTTGATACCGAACTTCACTTGTAGTAGTCTTTATATTGGAATCAGTAAACTGTGGACTCTGGAAAACATCGAGTGAGGGTTTCGTGTTGTTGGTCTATACCTCCACATATAAAACAAGGGTGTTCTCTTTGAGACCCAGCTGCAGTTTGCGCTAGTGACTTTGCCTTCACCCCGACAAGACGGAAGCTCTGTTGTAGTGTGTTGGATCGCTTGCTAGGTGGATTGTGTGTTGGCTCGAGCCCACTAAGAAGAAGACGGACTAGGTGCCCCCACCAGTTTGGCTATAACTTGTCAGTTACTTCGCCTTCACCCCGATATAGACGGAAGCTCTATTGTAGTGTGTTGGGTCACTAGCTGGACGCTTGTAGTGAACTAGTGCCGATAAAGTTTGAGGATTGAAGTCCCTTGTTGTTAGCCTCAGTAGTCTTTGGGGCTGCCCTTAGCGAGGATTTTCACAAACCTACATACTCTGCCCTGGTGTTCTCGACCTAGCGGTCCAGCCATCTTGTATCCACCCCATATAAACACACCCCCAGACCATCCCTAGGTTCCTAGCAGTGTTGTTGTTGGCGGTTGCATATTGCTAGTACGTTGTAGAGTGTGTTGTTAGAAGCCTATAAATCAAACTTGTGTTTGTTCAAAACCTGCTGGTCGCATACTACGGCCCGGACCCAAACTCACAAAGAGAAGCACTTGGATCTTTGGAGGTAGATTGGTTGTGGTTGGTTGTTTTGGGTGTTTGTTTGCAATACCTATCAATTAGCTATTCCTAGTCATATAAGAAGTGCACCGTTTCATCGTAATGAGGTGAAGATCCGGCTCCACTCAGAGAAATATCAAACACTTGGAACACGTGTGGGTGAACGCGGGGCACGATGAAATCACTGGTGGCATGGCGGAAGTTGAGGAAGGAGGATATAAGATGCATGGAAGATGAGCAGGATTTGGCCGCAAAGGAAGAGAGGGCGGTGGAAGGCGATTGCAAGGCGGAAGAGAAAGTATGATGAGCTGGTGGCTATGTGGTCGAAATTCCAGTGTGGCTGAATAACGACGCCGATGAGGAGGAGGAGGAGGAGACATGGGTGGGGGGAGAGTCAGAGGGATGTGTCGTGGATCTGGAAGGTGGCAGGGAGTACGGGGGCTTTGAGGACGGTAGGTTTTTTTTGAAGGTGAATATATACTGACAAATTTGGCCCAAAGCACTGCGTATTGAGTGGTCGAAAGTGTATGCCCGGGCACAAAGATGGAACGAGGAGGTGCGACTGTTGAAAGAGGATTTCTGTCGGGTCCCAATCTCACTCAAATTTGAGGCAGATCGGTGGGTGGAGCGGGCAAAGGCACTCTCAGTGGGGACGGGTGATGTGGACGAGGCATCCGTGCAGGGGATGATTGCCTGCGCTCTCAAGCAGAGGGCCATGTACCAGGATATTGCACGTGCACGGGCAGTGGAGAGCACCCAAAGATTGCAAAGGGGAAGAAGCAGCCGAGGGTCCCTATTGTGGACCCACTGGTGCAGCGATTGGGGGTGGAGGAGGGAGGGGATGACGACAATGACGATGGGGTGCTAAGGGAGGAAGAAAACGATGGTGTTGATGCAGAGAGGGGGGTCGTGGAGAGCAAGGAGGAGCTGGTAATGGGGGGAGAGATGGACGATGTGTAGGTGGGACCAGCCCCCCCTTTTTGGACGATTTCAGGGGTAGGGGTGCGCATTCCGCAATAGGTTGCTCATTTAGGCGCCTATTTCTGCTTTCAGCGGGAAGCACGTGTGGACTACACAGGCAGGGATGTTATCTAGCGGTTAAAATACTGAATTTTATATTGTTTTCAATGAGCTTTTAATGCATTAGGGCCTTGGGAGGCTGTGGGAACATCGGTAGTAGGGAGAGCAGAGCGCCACAATGATGCCAAGGCTGCTGGGGATGCCTGGATGATAGATGGCGGCATTGTAATGTGCCCAGCACTACCCGACATCACCCGTGATGTCCCGGGCTTCCCTATATGGGTACCCCAGAAATAACGCATTAGGCCCTTGGGAAGGACCCATAGCTTAACGCATTAACCTGGCCCTATGTAATGCCAGCACGCAATTATACCCACAAGCTGTGTGACAATGCCAACGAGCAGGCAACTCGCCAAGAGATACAAGATCAAGAACAAGCCTGCAGACTCCTCTGATGAGCTCGAGGTCAGCAAGGTGACGCGGATAGTGAAACTGGAGCCCGTGATGCCACCCACATTTCGCAGCTATCCTGCACCTGCTGGCCCACTATTCACAGCTGCCATCCTGTCCACCTCACACCGGCTGCTTAGCCCCTTGAGCTCCAGTCTCTCCACGACCACCTCACGCCATCTGCTCAGCTCCTCACTGCCTCCCATTGCTTCCAGCTCATGTCTCTCCACACCATCGTTGTTTGAAGCACACCGCATGTCATCATCCTCTCTCTTCCCTTCTGCACCTTCCTTATACTTCGGCCATTCCTCAGCCTCGTTGTTGTCGTCACTAGCCTCTGCTGGGTCTTCGTTCAGCATTCCCATTAATTTCCTTGATGAGAAGGACAAGCATGACTGATGCGTAGCACAAATGGATTTTTGGTATTGCCTTTGTGTATCCTAGTTCGATTTGTATCCTGTAGATACAACATTTTCAATACATTATTTTTCCACTTAATGTTTAATAAGAGAGAGTTAAAGATGAGGCCATGGTGGCATGTATTGAGAACACGGTGTTTACCTGCAATCAACTACTATAGAAGAAATGCTTAGAGGGGATGTTTTGCAGAAGAACTGAGTTAATTCAGTAAAGTACTACAGTGTTACGACCATGCACTTTCCGGTTCCTTTCCGGCCATTTACAGCCCATTTCAGTTGCGGCCTGCTTTACAGCCGTTACGTCCCTCCCAACATACTGTTGTGTCCGGCTAGTTCCATCGACGCACAACCCTTGGGGTTTTCACAATGAAGGTCTTCTGAGTGTTCCGCAAATCAAACATATGATTTATGCAACTATGCTTCTCTCTTATTGTTCTTATTGTCTTTCGCTGTACTCATTGTCTTTAACATACTTCTTTCCGCATTAGAACTATCTCCGTTTTTATTATAAATACGTATATATTCTACTGTATCTTCAGTTGAAAATTAACGTACTTTGCCTCTGCATTGCTTCCGTGGTCTGACTTCTGCTTCCTTCATCATCGAGCCAAGTTAGTTGGTGTACTCACTCACCTACGTGGTATCACTTACAGCCCTATCCACCTTCCGGCCCTTTACGTCTTCCGGCCTTTACATCTTCCGGCCTTTCTGTCCTTCCAGCCTTTTTCGACACGGATATAACATACAGCTTAAATACAAGTGAGAGAGCATAGCTATGAATCCATATGATGAGAAAAATAAGAATCTTACTACTTAATGGAAACAAGTAAACACAACAAGTAAATCAACATGCAAGAGTCTGTATGAGTCGTAGGAATGAATGAATAGGAGGTAGTTGATACATGAGGAATTGTCATGCACTGGCGCAACAGGTGAGTCTGACTGAGTCCAACTATTAAGTTGAACTTGGGGTTCTCAGGTTTGTAACCCAACACTCTCCCTCAAACCGAACGAAGCCCGAGGGCTGTAGCGAAATGTTTGCCCTTCACACTGGGAAGGGCTTTGGTGAGGGTGTCAGCAACCATATCCTGCGTTGGGCAGTAGACAAGTTGAATGGTGCCGTTGTCGATGACATAGCGAATAAAATAATAGTGTATGTCAATATGCTTCGTGCGAGCGTGAAATTGGCCCATGTTGGAATAGACGAGAGCGATAGCCGACTGGTTGTCGCCATGCAAGGTGATGGGGTGCTCGAGTGTGCGGAACTCAGTGATGAGTTGGCAGAGCCAAACAGCCTCTGTAGCATGGGTCATCACAATGTATTCAGCCTCGGTCGTAGAGAGAAATGATCTCCTGCTTCTTGGAACTCCAAGAAATTGCACCTCTGTTAATAAGGAATGCATATCCTGAGATAGCTCGCCTATTTTCCTCAGACATCCCGTCCAAGTCCAAAAATCCTTCCAATCCCTTCTTCCCTGCACTATAAGTGAGCTGCCAATGCTTCGTTCCCTGAATGTAGCGGAACATGTGCTTGTCCACCTCCTAATGAGCCAGTCCCAGTTTGTCAAGGAATGATAGAAATCCCGTGGGATAGGCGATGTCCGGACATGTCACGATAGCTGCCCACATAAGCGAGCCAACAGTCTCGCGGTACGGCACCCGCTAATAAGCAGGCTATCTGGCCTTGCCTGGAATCTCGCTAATGTTGGGATTCCTGTGCATTACCAAGTTAGATGTACATCTCCAGGATTAACATGAGTCCCAAATGGTTAATCAGGCACATCCTGCATGAGAGTTTAATCAGCCTGCCTAAGAGCACATTAATCAGAACCTCCCATACTGATTAAGGTTCGATTCAATGGGTTCAATAATAGAGTCCTTATAATCACTTGATTAAGGCTCTGTGGGGCTAACAAATATCAGGGAACTTAAATATCCACTCCGAATAACCAGTGTCTATCGGCAGAGATAGAACTGTGGGTTTGACGCACCTTGTTGTGGTTGATTTGGCCTATTCTGGAAATGTGTCTGGACACATGTTAATCACCGATCAATGTTGCTATCCCAATATGGGTTCTTGACTCGGGCAAGACTTCATCGGTGTATATCTCAACAACTACTGGGTGGTTCAGGGAGATTAGGGTATCTACAGAAAGCTGATACCCAACGCTCCTTGAATCTGAAGGTGTTAATCAAGGGACTTTAACCATTAAACTGGTTCAACTCCGTTACCGCCCCAATTTGGGTTCTTGGCTTGATCAGCAATTGACAAGGTTATATCTTGGGAACCACTTGGCAGATTAGGGAGTTCTGGGTATCTACAGAAATGGGAGACTCAGCGCTTTCTGAATCCAATGGTCCGAAGGGCAGGACAACACTATTTGGCTTGGAAGTTCAGTCGAGTCAGACAACCGATCAGAAACAAGGAGTTAAATGGCAGATCTTTAGCTTACTCACGTAGTGTAATTAGAGTAGTGTAAGCATAAATGTACAGTATATAAGGAGGGCAGTTCTAGCATGGACACACTACTGCTGGGTGGGTGGCACAGGTGCTAGTTCCTGGTCTCAATTAAGAGACTTGGATCTAGGGCTTGTGTTAACTACCATAGTTGGGGTGGGGTAGGCACTGGTCTCAGTCTCAATTAAGAGACTCAAATCCAGGGCTTGTATTACTTCAATCGGGGTGGCGCAGGCACTAGGTTCCGGTCTCAATTAAGAGACTTGGATCTAGGGCTTGTGTTACAATGGGTAGTCTGCGCTTGTGATCCTGGACTGGTTCTATTAAGAGCTTTGCTTCGTTTGCACAATGTAATTAATATGTCTTCAGTGGAAGTAAAACACATAATTTGGGATCGTGATTAAGATGTGAAGGGATTTGGGATTTGGATTGAGAACACGGCACCACTACAGCAGCCTTGGAAGGCTTATTATTTGGGATTATTGGAATGGTCGAAAGGGGCTTAGAAAATCAGCAGCCTTAGAAGGCTTATATTTGGGATTGGTGTCAGATTGGTGTTGGATAGATGCACTCGGTTGGCTATGCCAAGAGAGGGTCTTAATCTCACCACAACAGTCTTGCCCGCTATTTAGTCAAGTGCTCTCGTTTTGAGTGCTTGATTAAGGGCTTCAACTGGTCAAACTGATGTATCTGTGTCCCTTTTCTACTCCTTCACAGTTTTGTGAAGAAGTCTAAAATGCATGAATACTCATTGGCACGTCTAAGCTTGTGCAACCAGGGGGAACAAGGATGTGGATTCGGTTAGTGGTTATGGCTTGTACTGCTGCATTCCACTTGTTGGTCCATGTTATCAGTAGTACTTCCAGCTGTAGACAGACCAAGGCAAAGCCTTTCACCGCTTCATAGCAGCGATGTCCATGACGCTGGTGGGGCAATGCACGGTTGAGAGTTGGACATTCGGGTCCATTGGCATTGCAACCGGTTTGGTATCGGTGAAGTTGAACCGTTGCAAGGTGGAGTTGATGTAAGACTCCTGAGAGAGCAAAATGGTGCACTCCTCTCAGTTGCATGTGATCTGGATACCGAGGAGCCAAGAGATGGGTCCCAAATCCGTCATCTTGAACAGAGCTCCGATACGTGTCTTGTACTCAACGAGTAATTGCACCGAGGAACCGGTGATCGTGCAGCCATTGACATGAACTGCCATGATATTGCCTTTGACGCGTGTGTAGAAGACCGCGTGGTCACATTGGAACCATGTGAACCTAATCTCAGCTAGAGAGTGGCTGAGAGTTTTGTACCATTTCCGTCTGCCTTGCTTCAAGCTGTACAAGGCTTTATTGAGCTTCAAGATATACTTGCAGTGATCTGCAAATTTGTAGTCCGGCGGTTGCTCCATGTAGATGAGTTTGTTGGGGTCGAGTTCTCCATTAAGAAATGTGCTATGGAAATTGAACATATTGATCTCCCAGTCGTTGCACGCAGCAATGGCGAGAATGAGGCAGATGGAGGTAAGTTTAGCGGTAGAAGCAAAAGTCTCATAATCCACACCATGAATTTGTGTGAATCCCCGAGCAACAAGGCGAGCCTTGTACTTGTCGATCTCCCCTGCAGTGTTCTTCTTGATGTACAAGACCCATTTGCAGTCGACGATGTTGTAGTTGACTGGCCTGTTAACCAGCTGCCAAGTGCCAGCATCTTTTAACGCCACAATCTCTGTGTTGATTGCCGCCTGCCAATGAGGCCAATCTGGTCTCTTCTTCGCCTCCTCGAATGTTGGTTGAGTGCCTCCGACTCCGCTACTGCAGTGGCCATCCCATGCTCTAGGATGTCGACCATCTCCCAGTCTTCCAACTCTGCATGTGCAGCCATATCCACGGGATCTTCTTTGACTGTCTTGGGTACCTCCGGCATTCTCATACCTCAGGGCACCCTTGGGTCTGATGGAAAGTTGCTGACGCATCCTTCACCACTCTGGATGGCGCGAATATACACACAAGGTTTTCGGATGCGTTGGCTGCGCCCTGCCGGCGTCTCTTCTGGTTCTTCAAAATCCGGGCCAAGCGGGGTCTGTGCTTGCCAACTGCCGCGCAAGTTTATTGATGGAAGGGGATTCAGGGAGTGCAGGCAATGATTTCAGCGGTGTTTGAGGTGGGGAATGAGCTGGAGATGGGTGTGGAATAGGTGGAAGGGGTGTTTGGTGTGTATTTGGGTTTGAATTTGCAGATGACAACTGATTGTTATCCTCCTGCTCCCCCTCAAACAGTAGATCGTCTGGAATGGGTACCAGAACATTGTCTCTGTCAAGTTTAACACTCCGTTCCATGGCAATGGTGTGCTTGCCTTCAATATAAATTCTGTGTCCACTGCTGATTTCATCGAAGCCAACCCAACGGCCACCTTTTGTGCAGCCATCCAGCTTGCTGTTGTTGGGATCGTGCACCCACACCTTTGCACTGAACTCGGGGAGCTTCGAAAGGTCAGGTTTCTTGCCATACACCATCTCAAATGGTGTTTTATTGTTGAGTGCACGCATTGATGTACAATTTTTTAGGTACACTGCGTGGTTAACGACTTCACCCCACAAAAATTTTGGCATACCGCTCATGTGAAGCATCGCCCGGATGCATTCCAGGATTGTGTGGTTGAGGTGTTCCACAACGCCATTATGCTCCGGCGTGTCATGCACAGTGAAACTGTGCTCGGTTCCCATCTTCGCAAGGTGCATGTCAAATTCAGTACTCCAAAATTCGCCTCCGTGGTCCGAGTGGAGCTTCTTGATTAGGACGCCAAACTGTGTCTTCAACCACGCTTTGTAGGCCTGGTACAAGTTGAATGTCTCGTCTTTGGTCTGCTGGATGTAAATCCGTGATCGTCTGTCCAGTGGAGTAGTACTCATAGCGATTAATTGTTTCCATGGGTGAGGGCCCCCAGACGTCCAAGTGAATAACATCTCCCATCGCAGCGGTGTGTTTCTCCTTGCACTCTTTCGCAACTGGCTTCCTCGTCATCTTTGCATACTCACACGATTCACAGGATTTAATCTCCGTGGAACCGTTGAGCTTAACACCGGTGACCAAGCCATCCTTTACAAGACGCTTGGCAGCTTCTGGTGTGATATGGCCCATCTGACGATGGAGCCCTTCAACCAAGACGGTCTTGATAGTGCTTGTGGCGGTGGCTCCAGATTTGGTGGTACAGTCAAAGCTGTCCTAACCCATAGCTGTTGGTGGACCCAAAAAGCTATGGGTTACTGCAGAGTTATGGGTTATCCCAGCCAAAACTGTATGAAATTCAGCCAAAAAGTCATGGGTTATGGCCGATTATGGGTTATGACAGCTATGGGTTAAGACAGGTTTGACTGTAGTAGTGCACTGGACACGGTAAGTCCCATTCCATTTGTTGATAATGCCCAGGACTTTTTGTTTCTGATCAAATCCTGCAGAAGTTGTCATGGAATAGCACACAACATCCAGCATCGGTGATTTTGCTGATAAAGACAAGTGTGAGTCCTAGCTTCGGTATGTACAAGGGCCTGATCGGGCGCGGCGCTTAACCGAAGTGTCTCTGCCAAAAACGAAGTGTACGCTCCGTTGGGGCTGTGTTCGCTACACTTCGTCTCTAGCCTGACTCGGCCTTATCGGCACAGTGAAATTATGTCCATCAAACATCTATCAAGCCCATCCTGGTGTTGTCCACAAGTCATTGCCGCCCATCCCACCCTCCCTGACATGTCACATAACTCAATGAATCTGCCACTTAAAAATTTGTGCTATTCATGAAAAACCTTGAAAATTGTATAACTTGACCAAATAAAGTGCACTCGTGTTTTAGTATGTTTTAGAGGAGGGGGGACTTTTTCTCAGGAGGGACAACGAGCAGTGGGTCGTTGACGGCGTATACCGACATTAGCTCGGGTTTGATGAGTGCCAGCTCATCGACTGGAGTTTTTCCGGTGCAGGTGACTGATGTGACCTGCAAAGCAGAGCGTCAGGCGCTTGGTGAAGCGCCACGCCCGATCAGGCCCCAATACTCCCTTCAGGAGTATTGTGGCCATGCTGTTGCTGTTTGGAATGCTGATTCAGATATCCCCTTGGCCAATAGCTTGGAATGTCCCATTGTCTGTGGCTGTGATTGAATGTAGGGGAATCAATATGTAGTTGAGGAATTTGTGCTGATACAGGGACATGTGGCGTGATGCGCCCGAGTCGTAGAGCTCCGTCTCGACTCCTGGAGTGCCAGATTCATTGGCGAGCATGGTGATATCAAAGGACGAGGTAATCTTATTCTCTTTGATGTCCTCTTGATTGCTGAGCCATTCGTTGACAGATATTTCAACCTAATCAACGATGTCATCCGTCAAATGTTGTGGTGGGCAATCCAGCCCATTCAGCGAAGCAGTGCAATTGATTTCCTCTTTGCATTTGCAGTCATAATTGTATCGGAAGTAGAAATTGGGTAAAAACTCAGTGTCACTTTCACCTGCTTGATCATCTTCCTCCTCTGAGTCTGACAAGTTTGCAACACTTTGCAGATCCGGCATCAAATTGCACTCGCTGTCACTGTCAGACACACTCTGCAGGTCTGGCATCGACCCGTCTCCGCTGTTGTTGTTGCTGTTCAACACATTCACTCCCATGGAATCTGTGGCAGCGCTGCCATCTTCTTCAACCTCAGAGAAGTCTTTATCATTGTCGTAGTCTGAGAGCCAGCAACTGGTGTTGACTTGTACACAACTATCGCTGCCGCTGACGAGTCCCGCTCACTCATCCTGGAATAGCTCCAGGTTCAATTCCACCTGAGCCATCTACACACTGTCATCGTTCTTTGTGGTGGCAGCATTTGTGGCATTTGTGGCCTCCTTGGCCGTCCCCTTCCCTTTCTGTCTCAGTCCTGTGCCCTCCTTGCCTCCACCTTTTGCCCAATAGTCTACTTTAGCATACCCCTTCTTGTGGCAGTTGTAGCACTCAATGTTAGACTTCGCGCCCTTCTTGTGACTATGCTTCCTTTCCCCCACGGAGAAGGCAGTGTTGCGGTCGTCCTTCTCATTGAGGCCATGGATGAGGTCATCAGGGGGGACAGAGTCTTCCCAAGCAGTGTTGATGTCGCGATGATCGCAGAAAGGTAGGGATTAAATGAAGGCGAGAGCGATCCAAGGATAATGGCAGTGAAGTTCTCGTCACCAGGATCGGCACCTATGCCAATCAAGTCAGTGTGAAGTGTCTGGAGCTTTTCCAGGTGAGTTCTAACATTCCCAGTCTCGTTACAGCGCTTATCTTGTAGCCTGCGTCGCAAATCCACGGTCACCATCCTCAACTTCTCAAATTCTTCTGCCACCTTCTTCCACAACTCTGCTGCAGTCTTCGCATCTTTAACGCACAAGAACAGGGTGTCAGGAATCGTGCTGGCAATTGCCTGCTTCACGATGGCCTGGCCGGATTTGTAGACCTTCAACTCCTTATTGTATGCCTCAGCAGTGGCCTCTGCTGGTGTTAGGACAGCTGGCGGAGTTGTAGTTGTGGCAGGCGGGTTCTTATCGCAGTAACCTGGGACTCTATACGACAAGGGCATGACACCATACACATGCAACCCGGGTTCTGTGCGCTAGCAACCCGGACTCCTTTATACCAATGACCATATCCAATAGGCCATGACTACACTCCTTTATGTTGGTGGATATTCACTCCTGATATCCCTGCCAAGACGACTACACTCCTGAATGGCGACAGGTGTTCCCTGGGTGCCACCTGTTGACTCCTTTATGCTCATGACTCCTTGGTGACCCCTAGATGCTGTGGTGATAACACATAGGGACTAGGAGCATCAGCATTAATGTTGGATACAGTAACCAATCGCGATCATATTTGATTTATGTAGAAAGGTATGTAAACTCAGTAGAATCTCCCCTGCACAGTAGATTCTACCTCGTCTATTTACAGGCCTTGCTTTGGCTGGATTGCTTGGTTCTTGGACTTGAGCCTGGAGTACTCTGGTTCTTATCTTGTTGTTCTGGTCTTGCCTTCACTCCCCTTTCACTCGGCAACACCAGAACTCCTACTCTTTGTCTCTTGCTTTGGGATATCGACCTAGCAGTGTTGGATCTGGCCCGTTAGGTAGCAGCAAGGAGAGACACTTACCTACCAAGGGGAAGAGATCATCACACTAGTTCCCTGGCAGGGTTGTACAGAGACTGGTTCGCTTGAAGTTCCCCTCAGGCACCCCTCGGTCTTGGATCCAGTTGGAACCCCTGTTCGGAGTACCCCTGAGTCGGGATCCTCCTCTCAGGTTCTTGGGACGCAACCCCAACCCCCTATCCAGAACCCGAAGCCCCTATTTGAGCCACCTGGAGCGGGTTCCTCTCACTAGGGTCTGATGCATAGTTGCAGTACTCTTACTGCAATATCTTCGGGTTCTTCAGCATGGGTTGCTTACCACCTATGGATGCTGGCCTGGTTGGCCACATCCTCCCCTCGGATCCTCGACGCACGGTCATGTGCTATTAGAGCGGTGACGGATTCTCTCTCAACACTGCTATTGTGTCTGGTGTAGATGTGGTCCAGCTGACCTAAGGGCCGTTGCTGACACCAGACAAGATGTCATCACAGAGGACTGCCCATCACTTCCCGACATACCTACCACAGAGTGTGCAGATGGGCTGAACCACTTAGACCATAACAAAGATGGTTCTATGTGCTGCCAGACCTACCTCCCTCCTCACTCAATGCTGCTGGACCAGCAACCTTCCTAACCCAAGTCCCCCAAGCCCCAGGATGCACAATCCAGCAGCACAGGCGACATGAATCTCAGTTCTTCTCTGTTACAACCCACAATCACTCATTAACAACCACCGCGCCCAGACAATTGATGTCTTTCCCACCTAGCCTGACTCCTATAATTCCAAAGTTGAGTTATCCACCGGCACCACTGATGTACAGAACGTGGTGCAAGACATCAATATGGAAGAGTACAATGACCACGAGAAACCTGCTGTTTTGGATTATTCCAAAGGCACAGACCTCTACCAACTTGGTGATAGTGAGGTCCAGCATGCCTGGGGAGGCGAGGATGTCAAAATGCCAGATATTGGGTTTGATTTGGATCATAGGCAATTCTTGCTCCACAACATTCTCCAACCTAATGACGAGGGGATCATCACTGACTCACCCCCCAATCCAGGCGAGGGCCCCATAACTGATGTGGCTGCTACGCAGACCAAAGCTAGGGAGAATCAGGACATCGGTGCAGTGATGGGAGATGATCCAGAACAAACTCTGGAACCTGAAGGGTCAGAATTCTATGACCCCTTCACTGATGACCTAGCATAAACTCCAAACTCTCATAGCTTTGAATTTGAAGACCCCAATGACTACCTTTCAATACTTTCTATGCCTGTACCCCCAAAAACTGGAAAGCAGGTCCTTGCTCGAATAAGCGGAGAAGTAACAACTTCCCAAGTTCTCAAATCACCTGAGAAACAGGTTGTAAAAGATAAAATTCTGCCAGCACCTGTCATATATTGCCCAATGACCTACACCCAGACTAATGTGCCGCACCCCTTGTGCTGCCTGCTGACCCTGATGACCCTGTGAATCACAGGTCAGGCAAGGTGTATAGGAAGCATCAACAGCCGCCCTTCACCAAGCCCAAGCCCAAGTACTAGGCCCAACCGGCCACCAACACATCACAGCTGAAAAAATCTACCTACCACCCAGAGGACCTTCAGTGGATAATCCCTAGCAAAGGGGCCCAGACCTTGTGCCATTCTGAGGAGCTGCTTCAGCGACACCAGGATCCTGAGCAGCATCTTAACCCTATTCTTTTGCCAGAATCAGCCCTTAACGAGGGAAAAAAGTAGTTTCATCTTATACAATCTAACAGAGTTCTTACTGTTGACTCCAGACCTCTGTGCTTGCCTGTTTAACACGGGGGAGTATTGCAGTACGGATTTGTTCCTTGCACACTATCGGCAGAATAGCTCAGTTGGAAAGAGCACTAGTGGCACAATCACTTAGAGGTCCCCGGTTCGATTCCAGGTTCAGCCATTTTCCAACAGCAGGCTGGCCGTCAATGGAACAAAAAGCTGAGTGCAAAGCTATGTGAAATGGGTTTTCAGTGTCTCCAGTCTGATTGTTCATGCTCCATCTACTCTGATGGAGCTGTACGCATCATCCTCCCCATTTACGTCGATGATGGCATGATCTGTGCTAAGGATGATGCCGATATTGACCGAGTCATTGCTCAACTTGGCTCTTCATTCAGAGTCAAGGATCTTGGTCCTACAGTGGCTGTTGGGTATCAAGATTGAGTGTGACTCTAACACTGGAGACATCCATCTTTCACAATGCGCTTACGCTTTTGAGCAGTTCAACATGAGTGATTGTCATCCTGTCAACACTCCGATGCTTCCTGGGCTCAATTTGGCCAAGGAGAGTGGTGCAACAACTGCAGAAGAGGCCAAGAAGTATCACAGCATTTATCTATCTGCTGTTGGCTCTCTGATGTATCTTGCCACTCAAACACGTCCAGACATTGCTTACACTGTTGGAGTGCTTGCACGGTTCAATTCCAATCCTGGTTGAACTGGGCTATGGAGTGTCAGGGCCTTCTCTACTTCGCATGTGTTAAACAGGCAAGCACAGAGGTCTGGAGTCAACAGTAAGAACTCAAGATCCAGGACAATGCTACTCTACTTATATACCTACAGAAACAAAGGAATAGCTAGAATGAGGTACAAAGGGAAAGCTAGATAGGGAACTACAAGGAGATGTCCATATCAAGAACAAGGGAACATCCATATCCGGAACAAGGGAACATCTATATCTGGAACAAGGGAGTATCCATATATGGAACAAGGGACCAGATGTGAAGGGATCAAAGAGGATCAATGATCGGATCACAGAGGATCAGATCAGATCAAAGATGCGAGAATGTCACAGTCCATTCACACACTCCAACACTCAGAAGGTGGACGAGAACAGCATCTACAATCATGCTCGGCTGTCCTTGATTGCATGCTGGAAGCTTGTAATGATGATGGAGTACTTGCCTTCGGTGCCCTCAATGCTGTTCTTTGCAATCCATGGGCCTATTTCCAGTTGTAACATGCTGATCGGGTCAGGCCAGTTCTCCTCAATAAAATGAATATCACGCTTGCTCCCTTGCAGGAATGGCTTCAAATCTATCTGCAGAATAATCCTGCTGCTTTGGAGTCCCTTAAATGCTTGGGCAACGAAACCTATAGTGCATTGCAAGAGATAGCAGCCGGACATGCACATCCGGACACGGTTAGCAGCATTGCAGCTATTGCTGCACAAGTATCTGTAAAACCGTCAGCAGCCCAGAGTGCGGCTGCTGTGAATCACAACCCAGATCATCTGAATCCCTACAGGGAGTTCAACCGGTATACCATGCTGTTTAAGGAGCACTATCCTCTATTCAAGCTGACAGGTCTGCAAGGACTCACCAATATTCTGGCGTGGTTTGGAACTGGACAGGGAGCTGCGACCGAGCAATTTCTTGGCAGCTTGCGTCCTAATGATGGTTTCTTCGAGGATGATGCATCTGCGATGATTCAGCAATTTCCCAATGCGATATCACAGAATGCAATGAATCCTAACACTATGCAATATGACAACTCTTGTGCGTGGAGTCTACACCAAATAACCACCCTCTCACACAGCCAACCAAAGGGCAAGCACCCTCAGTGAAAGCAGAGCAAAAGATTGAGGGTTGCAAGAGGAAGGGAAAGGAGAAGGGAAAAAAGAAAGAAACCAGACTGCCCTGAAGCGCTGAAAGAACATTATACGCTGCAAGAAAAATTTGGCCCATTGTTCTCCGACACAGTGGTGACCAGATGGACCAAGCATTTAGGATCTGCTGCCAATTGAGATCCAAAAGACTGTCTGCCTGGTGATTTGCCAGGCTGGTATGCCTTCATTGTTACGCTGGAGATTCCTGCTTTCAAAAAGTTGAAGCTGACAGTGATGCAGCTTGTGAATACTTAGATGTTTTCTGGTGTCATGCAGATGCCAAGTGTTCAGGAAATGGTGCGGTAAAACTCCTAGGCTTCAAATGCGATACCAAGGATAAAATCCAGGCATCATTCATTTACTTGCACAACTACTGGGCAGACAGGATTATGCTCGAGGACCAGGCCATTCTTGGATTTCATCCTCCATTTACAGAGCATGCGCTTTACAAGATGCCATGCTGGAACAAGTATCTGACCACTGACAAATGCCCCTCTCTAGTCAAGATGGCAGAGCAGCTTGGAGATGTTGCATGGACTCAAGGAGGAAATCTGCAAGATCCCTCTGCTATGCCATTCCCCTTCCTTGACTGCTACTTGGAAAGACCTTGAACATGCATTGGCAACTGTCACAGAAGACAAGGTTTGAGATGCAAGGCCCTCAAGAATATATAAGTGCCGACTGATTTTCTAAGACTCAACTTTGATGGATGTTGATGAGCTCAAAAGCGAGGATAAAACACTGGTGAGTAGCTCTGGTTTGTGTATTGCACATTCAATAGGTTGACAAATCTAGGTGTCATGGATGTTAAACAGGCAAGCACAGAGGTCTGGAGTCAACAGTAAGAACTCTGTTAGATTGCATGAGATGAAACTACTTGCCTGGAGTCAACAGTAAGAACTGAAGATCCAGGGCAATGCTACTCTACTTATATACCTACGGGAACAAAGGAAGTAGCTAGAATGGGATACCAAGGGAAGGCCAGATAAGTAACTACAAAGAGATGTCCATATCAAGAACAAGGGGACATCCATATCTGGAATAAGGGAACATCCATATTGGGAACAAGGGAGTATCCATATATAGAACAAGGGACTAGATGTAAAGGGATCAAATAAGATCAATGATCAGATCACATAGGATCAGATCAGATCAAAGATGCGAGAATGTCACAGTCCATTCACACACTCCAACACTCCCCCGGGATGAGACCAGTCTCGCCTAGCTCCCCCGCAATCCAACAAGATTGCGCAGCTTGTCCACAGCAGGACGAGGAAGAGCTTTTGTAAGGATGTCTGCCAGCTGATCCTGAGTCGACACATATTCAATGCCAATAGAACCCTTGGCAACTTCGTCTCGAAGCCAGTAGTGAGCAAGGTCAAGATGTTTCATGTGACCATGATGCTCAGGGTTCTTGGTGTTGCAGTACGGAGTTGTTCCTTGCACACTATCGGCAGAATAGCTCAGTTGGAAAGAGCACTAGTGGTGCAATCACTTAGAATCTGGGGGATGAACGAGCGGATGATGAATGACGAGGAAAAGGCTGATAACAGGAAGGCCCGTAAGCTGGCCGGATTACCGGGGGATGGATCCAACGAGGTCAATGAGTATGGTGAGCCAGTAGAACTTACAGTGCTCTTTAACTTGGAAATGGGGGAGGGGCGGCAGGCACTGTCATGGATTTGTATACGGCAACGTCAAGCAAAGAGGTGGGAGAAGACAGGAAGTTGCATTCCGGTATGTGCGCAGCTATTGCTATATCACACAGTCACTAACAGGGCTACAGATATCCAAGTAGAGTGGGCAAAGGTGCGTGCACAGGCGGATCGGTGGAGGGAGGAATTGATTTTGCTGGAGGAGGAGATGCAGCGGTCTGTGGTTCTCTGCACCTGGAAGCAGAAGTGGTGGCAGGATCATACGGAGCCGAGGCCTGGCGTCTCAGTGCCACTGGCAGAGGGTTTGCAAGTGTATGCGCTGGAGCAGGTCGACTGTGACTCAGTGAGGCGGGATGGATTTCAGGGTGGACAGCAAAGTGGAGTGCTGTGCGCGAGAGGTCCGCGCTGGTGTTAAAGGACCATGTGTGGAATGTCGAAGACGAAATTTACATTCCTCTGGAGATTGAGCTTGACGATGAGCCTGCTGGGGACGAGTACAACAATTTCGAGGAGGAATATTAATATTTTGTGTTTCCTGTTTCGGAAGGTGCACATTGCGATGTGAACATATGTGTTGCCTGGAAGGTGCACGTTGCAATGCACACCTTACATGGGGCATGTTTTAATGTATCTGTGGAACACGAGCCATGAGGTCACGTTAATAATATATGTATATACTCGTGGTGCACATTAAAAGGTGCACCAGGACAGGGTTGTGTTGCAATGCAGACAGGTTTTGCCGTAACCATAGCCGAACGGTCACGGTATCAAGGTCACGTTGTAAGGTGCTTGCAAGGAAATATATAATATATGCTTGGAGTGCACATTAGAATGTGCACCGCAATAAGGTTACATTGCAATGCAGAGAGTAACTATAGCCGGTATCTCCGGAATGTCCCATTGAGTCACTAGTACGTAATGCAATGTGCACTGGTATTACATCAACAGTAGATGCCACGATGCCGAGATTGAGGTGGGTTTTGATTTGATAGGCGCGAATTGGCCGCTGGATGCTGCCGCGGGGGCACATTGCATTGTGCCCCATCCGTGGTAGTCAATTGGTCTCATCTCAACGTGCACTGCTGGTTGGGCCAGGGCACAATGAATTGTGGCTACCTGAACTGTTGTGAACAGGGCAGGGTCAAATGCCCCTCATGCCTGAAGCCCAAGTTGCTGAGTGCCAGTGGTCCTAACGATGTTTTCGCTAAGATCTGTGGAAGTTGTTACAATGGTGGCAGACGATTATGTGAGATTTGCAGCGCATATCCTGACCAAACTACACTAGCAATGATCGACATGTCAAACAGGCAAGCACAGAGGTCTGGAGTCAACAGTAAGAACTGAAGATCCAGGGCAATGCTACTCTACTTATATACCTATGAGGACAATAGAGTAGCTAGAACAATAAGAACAATAGACACAATAAGATGGTTATCAAGACAATAGAAACAATAGAGACAATAAGATGGATGTCAAGACAATAAGATTGTTATCAGGACAATAAGATCCCAATCAGATAAGATGATCAGATAGGATCAGAGAGATTGGATGGGATCAGATAAGGAGATCAATGGTCACAGATCACAGAGGATCAGATCAGATCAATGATGCGAGAATGTCACAGTCCATTTACACACTCCAACATATTGTGAGTTGCAAATACCCTTCATAGCTGTCTCTAACACTGGGATGCAAAGTGTACCATGAATTTGCTTGGCCAAAATAGTGGCATCACAGTACTTGATTTTCTCTGCTGGAGCCGCATTGGCGTCCCAGTTTTCCCAGGCTGTGAATTCTTGAATGCACTCCTCCAGCGAAGTAAAGTGAGGCTAGGTCTGGGAATCTAGAGGTCAGCTCGGCTAGCCTGTGGGTTTTGTGGATCTGGGTGAGCTGTTCTGCGAGGGATGGGCCGAGGTGTACAAACCACTGATAGATGCCGACAAGAAATCAGCAGACCTGGGCCTGAACTTGTTAAACAGGCAAGCACAGAGGTCTGGAGTCAACAGTAAGAACTCTGTTAGATTGCATGAGATGAAACTACTTGCCTGGAGTCAACAGTAAGAACTGAAGATCCAGGGCAATGCTACTCTACTTATATACCTACAGGAACAAAGGAAGTAGCTAGAATGGAAACAAAGGGATAGCTAGAACGAGATACAAGGGGAAAGCCAGATAAGGAACTACAAAGAGATGTCCATATCAAGAACAAGGGGACATCTATATCTGGAACAAGGGAACATCTATATTGGGAACAAGGGAGTATCCATATATGGAACAGGGGACTAGATGTAAAGGGATCAAAGAGGATCAATGATCGGATCACATAGGATCAGATCAGATCAAAGATGCGAGAATGTCACAGTCCATTCACACACTCCAACAGAACTCCACGCGCTATGAGGTTATGAATGTGCGATCCCGCTACCATCAATGGAATTGTCAAGCTGATATCAGCAATATACATTAAGGTCAGAGTTGCGAGACGGGATCCCCATGTGTCAGAGGCAGAAGCGGTGGGTGGTGGTTCAAAGAACATCTGGGTGCTGAGATCATTGTGCCGCTCAACCTAGTCTACAATACGGGTTGCGACTATGTGTGGAAAGTCGTTTGCCAGACGAAACTCTGCGGACTGCGTGAGAATGGCCCTCGCAATTTCAAGCTCCTCATATTCCTATACAAGAGTTCTCGTATCTAGAAGCACCGTCAGAAGCTCGACATTTAACACTTTTGCTTCTAGCTTCTAGCCTGCTGCATCAAGGCTCGGCCTTCAATTAATATGGCAGGCTCTAGTACAGTGGTCAGGCTTCTTGGAGAAAGGGCGAAATTTGTCCTCAGAGGAAGCTGGGCTGGATGTTAGTGAGGAGAAAGGGCTTGTACAGGGAGACTCCATGGTGTCTATATTGTGTTTGCGGTTATACTGATCCAAAAGCTCAACAGCGCCACTTCAAGTTTGTTGAATTTTTGCATTGCCAGCACATATGAATAGGAACAGTGTACCTCAACTGTTCAGCATTGAGCCACCAATCATACGACTCGTTGAAGCCCTTCCATCAGACTCGCCATTCTCTGATGCCGTTCTGAAGCCAAGTCATCTCTGATGATAGATGTAAATCATTTGGAAACATACCTCATCGTGCCAATCCACAATGTCCTCCACCTCATACTCAAGAAATTGTGGAGAAACAATGGGTTCTGCTCTTGTCTATCCTTTTCGTTTGGATTCTGTGTCGACTCTGGCTCCTCAAGTTGAAAGTCTGAACCTGAGTCGTGGTCTGAAAAAACGGGTGTGTGCTGTTTCCTCTTCTGCTGACGTACGGGGGATTTCTCTGTCTGCTTATCAGAAGGTTCTTGTATTAGGGGATGAGGTGGATCAGAGTTATTGGAAACAGGATGCTCTGGAGGACTGGTTTCATATTTTAGGAGATACTGCGAACACTTGAGAGCATTTTCACTGATATTATGCAACCTAGAAGCAATGGTCAAAAACCTGGCTGAGAATTTGACAGAGTAGCAAGGGATTTACCACAGAGTAGTCTTTTCCTCAACCTGCACTTCAGCAGGAGATCCACAAAGAGTCACGGTCCAGAAAGCCTGAGGGACAGTTAACTTGATAGAGGGCGATATTGAGTGCATATACCTCAGTGCCATATTGGGCTAATGATAGTGTCTATCCGAAGAGCTGATTCAGACTGAGACAGATTTCTAAGAGGTCGAGGGAAGAGGTTGTGTTCTGTGGGGATGACCTTCTTATGCTGTTCAAAGCCAGCTAGATGGTCCGTTATCTGTTTTTGTCGCTCTTTGAACACTGGTTTGGAAATGTTGAGGGAGTAGTCGTGAATGACGTCCATGCACCTGAAGTAATATTGCCTATAAAGAGAGATCATCTTGTATGTTTGGCCATCCTCAATATCAATAGGACTGGGCTGGAGCTTCTGGATCATCCCCTTCTCATCTGTGAAAGTCACCTTTTCAAGAAGACCGTTAACGTTGAGCCCAAGGTCAATATTGCACTGAAGGAAATAGTTCTTGATAGCATAAGCACCTTCGCGTGCAAGACAATTTGCACGCGCAGAGTGGTCGCCTAGAACAATGGTGTCATGAAGGGCATAGTATCTGCGGGTGGTTTTACGGGGATTGGCAGGAGAATGAAGGAAGCAAAGTGTGGGTGTGCAAAGCTTCTGAGTTGTACGGGTAGTAGCAACCCGGCTGGCATACATCACATATCCACAGCGGATCTGTGATCTCAGAGACTGCTGCTTCTTTCCACAGATGGCCATCTTTTCGCTGCAATGCTTCATAATATGTTTGCGGGGTGCCAGAACGTACATCGGACAGAGCCAACTACACATGGGCAAAGTTAACCGCTTGAAGCAAAGCATTGGTTGGATTGCCTTCATGTGCAACAATAAGCACACTCCCTGGCTGGAGCAGCAACTCATCACTACTGTCCTCAGATTCTGGAGGAACCGGACCAGGTGCTGGTACAGGCAGTTTCCGCCACTCTGAGACAGGCTTGGGTGTTGCAGTACGGACTTGTTCCTTGCACACTATCAGCAGAATAGCTCAGTTGGAAAGAGCGCTAGTGGCGCAATCACTTAGAGGTCTCCGGTTCAATTCCGGGTTCAGCCATTTTCCAACATTGGGCTCTCTTCTCTGCCCATGATGGCAACGACGTGCAGCAACACCAATGGGGGAAGGAGGAAGTGCTGGCCCAGCTGGAGGCACATCAGCAGGTGGATCCGGCGAATTAGGCCAGTAGATGTTGGTGAATGTGGAGGGGAAGGAGCAGGATTAGGTGGATTGGGAGCTGGTGCAGGAGGTGCTCAATGAACACCAGAACTGTTCTTGTTGTCTCCCCTGTCATCACGCACCACCGGTGGCTTAGCGGCAGGAAGATCAACAAAGGCAGATGAAGGTCCCCTGGGACAGCGCTTGAGAAGATCAGACTGCTCGTCAAAGACAGCACGCTCCGATGTGACCAATCGCTGAGTCACAGGGTTGTAAAGCAACCAGCCTTTATATTCTGTAGGATAACCCACAAAAATGCACTTCTGGAAATGGCACCTAGAAGCGTCCCTTTTGTCTTTCTGCACATACACCTAGGCAAGGCAGCCCCAGACACGAAGATGAGACACATCCGGCTTATGCTTATACCAGAGCTCGTATGGAGTAGTATTCTCCGGAATGTGAGCAGATGGATGCATATTTGCAACATGAATATATGCATTGACTGCAAGCGCCTTAAACAATGGCGGCAGGTTTGCTTCATGCAGCATAGCCGTAGCATGCTCATCAGTTGTGCGATTGCCACGTTCTGCAGTCCCATTCTGTTGCGGTCTGTTCCTCGTCGAATGACGACGCACAATGCCTGCAGAGCGCAGAAAGTTTGCAAACTCATTTGACATGTACTCTCCACCTTCATCATCCTGCAGCGCTTTGATTTTACGTCCAAAGTGGTTCTCAGCATAAGCCTTGAACACCTGGAAAGCCTTGAATGTCCCACTCTTGTGCTTCATATGCATGACTGCTTTGAAGCTGGTGTGATCATCAATGAAGATAACACGGTATCTGTAACCCTGGTGAAGACTTTGTATTCCTTCAGATCAGAGTGGATCAAATCAAGGGGCGTGCTGGAGCGATGTCCAGTGGAAGGAAAAGGAGCCGCATTCAGCTTGCCTGCAAGGCATGGCTCACAAATTGGATCTGCCTTCTGGTTTGACGTGATTTTTGCACCAGTAACCAAATTCTTGCTCAAGATCTTTTGGGTGTCAGAATGATGACCCGGCCGACGATGCAGCAGTTTTAGATCAAGAGGCAAGGTTCCAACTGCAGGCAAAGCTGAACCAGAAGAAGCAACCTCTCTCACAAATGCCTGGTTCCTCTCATCAATGTCCGCTTCAAAGAGAAGCTCTCCATCTCGTTGGAATGAGATCAATGATGAGAAGCTGGCCATGGCAGATCCGCATTTGAGACACCCCGTCACTGTCATTGGGTGGGTGGGATGAGTTTGTGACACTGCCTGCGAGTGCGGGGATGGGAATGGTGATGGTGCCCACATCCCCCGTGCTCCTAGCCAATAGTTTTTTTTTTATCCCTGGGCACCATAGCCCCACCTGTTCTGCGCAGATGCGAATACGCATCCAGACACAACTACATGAAGCATTCCAAAACAAGTCAATGAATTATATTTGCGTGCTATCTAAAATACAGGATATGAGATACACGGGTCCTCCTCCTACTTTCCCACTTGCACTTTCTACACATGCCTTAGAAAAGTTTGTGAAGAAACAACATCACAAGCCTATATGGATAAATAATATTACTAGCCTTCAAAGCTATGTACATCAATACTGGGCTGTAGTGGGCCAATTGCTTAAGCTGACAATGAGAATTTCCAACCACGACGCTACCAAGAATTTCTTGGTAGCACTATATCTTGATTTTGGGTTGGTTAGCTTGGTTAGGGTTGGTTAGGGTTTTTTACCCCATCAAAACACTGAATAAACTGTGCAAAACAATTTTCAAGACCTAGGGCAGCTTGCCTGCCCTAGGTCTGGGTATGAGCAGTCCCAGTTAGGTCAAGCCTAGGCTTGACCTAACTGGGTAAGCAACATAGGCATCTATAACCTCCTTGGTGTAATGGTAATGATGCTGGATAATATTGTTATCTAAAGGTCAGCTGTTCAATTCTTGTTTTGCGCATTTCTTTTTAGACACAAATTACCATTTATGGTTACCGCTGCCTTTTGCAAAATGTGTGACACTTCCTGTCATGGTTTTTTGCAAAAGTCTTACCATACCGGCTGAATTATATCTGGACAGATGTGATTGAAATTGTGACCATCTTGTGCGAGGAAGAGTCTGGGTCATACTATAAACTAGAACCTTATCCAGAGAACAAGAAGAAAGCCACTTTGATGATGCAAGGATCGGAGGTTGAATCCAAAGATCTGTTAAAGTAGCTAGCAGATAAGTAGGCAAACTGGAGTTGAGCCATGCAGAAAAGACGACACAACCCCTGAAAGAAACACTCGCAAAAGATATTATGGGCAATCTAGAAGAAGTGTTAACGAGGGACATGGATAAATTTGCAGCAGATCAACATAGGGAGATGCAGAAATTGTCGAGAATCACTCAACACCATCTAGCAACCCAGCCCCCAACTACATGTATCCCAATCCTGTGCTGGCCTTTGCAAGAAATCAAGTGGCACCTGCTAGAAGCGATAATTGCTTCTATTGTTATAGAGGGGTCATTTTATTGACCAGTGTGATGACCATAAGGCAGACCTGGAAAATGACCAGATAGAGCAAAGGGTGTGGGCGAGTGCATCAGCAAATACCATCATGCGGGAGTTACAGACTGTGTCGTTGTTTCTTTGTTTCCTATTGGCAGCAGATGATTAGATTAGCTTTCTGAATATACAGCTGTTCTAGCTACTCTATTGTCCTCATAGGTATATAAGTAGAGTAGCATTGCCCTGGATCTTCAGTTCTTACTGTTGACTCCAGGCAAGTAGTTTCATCTCATGCAATCTAACAGAGTTCTTACTGTTGACTCCAGACCTCTGTGCTTGCCTGTTTAACAGGTTATGGGCCCCGCCCTTTGAGCGTTTCTTAAGCTTTATTCTGAGACCCTCATCTCCATCTGCGCATTTCTGCACATCTCTCTGCCCTTATAGTGTGTGTGTTCTTTGTAGATAGGGGCACCAACTGTTGGGACAAATCCTCTTTGAGAGGTAGTCTTTGAATCCACCAGGAAACAAACGGTGATCAATCCGTTGATTCTGGGGTTTGGGCCTAAGTGCCTTACAACTGGGTGTTCATTACATACTTAGTTACTTTACCTACATCTCCGACTTCACACACACACTCCTGAGGGCGCCACCTGTCTTTTGACATCTGGTTCTAGTTTTCCATCCCATCTCTTTGCGCATTTCTCTATTCCCCTTTCCATCATGTCCGACTCCTCAGAGTCTGCTCTTATCCCTGTCCTTGGGAAGGACACCATGTTTTCGAGTTGGAGGAGCGATGCTAAGGCCTACTTGCGTCGCAAGGAGGTCTTTGGCCACTGCCTGGTCACTTCAGCTAAAGCTGAAGATGCCGCTGCAAAGGAGAAGTGTGCTGGCATTCTTTGGTCCATGTTGGGCAAAGATGTCAAGCCCCTCGTCCAGCAGCATGAGGACGACCCTAAAGCGATGTGGGACGCCTTGGAGACTATCTTTTCTCCGAGGAAGGCTGGAGCTCGCTTCAATGCCTACAAGACACTCACCTCCATTCATCTCCAGGAGGATGAGAGTCTATTAGCCCTCGTTGGTCGTGTTCGTGATGCTATGTGCCGTCTTAAAGACTCCCGTTCTAAGGAGTTCACTCTTGACAAAGCAGACGAGGAACTGCAAGCTGTAGTTCTTCTCATGGCCCTTCCTGATGATTCCCGGTTTTCTGCACTCAAGTCGCCGTTTGAGCAATCTTCCAGCGATCTCAATGCAGAAGCCATCATGGATGCCTATTCCACCCACCAGGGATACCGCACTCATCGTCAGGAAGGTGATACCAGCCAGATTAGTCCGCTATCTGGTCTTGCTATGGCAGCAGCTCCCCCATCTGCCCTAGTTGCACAACCTGCTGCAGCTCTTGCGGCTGCACCGCCTGTTCAGTCGCCCTCTACTTGCGCTGGATGTGGCAAGCCCAATCACCAACTTGTCAACTGCTTCAAATTTCTGGAGCTTCTTGGCAAAAAGGGCAAAGGTGCAGCAGCAGCGTCCTGCGTTGCACCGAATGCAAGTCTTCTCGCTTCCTCTACCTCACCTCTTGCTGACGAACGAAGGGTGCACTTCGCACATGACTCCCAACCGGAAGCGTTTGTTGCACGCCCATCCGTACAGAGTTCCAATCCAAGTTGCAAATGGAGTTATAGTTCACTCCGAGTTGAGAGGGGATATCTTGCTTCGGCCACGTATACACGGACGTAGTAGCTGTAGGCGTATTCTCCTTACAAATGTCTTATATGTTCCACATCTATCTCACAATCTCATCTCAACTACCTATTTGTCTCGCATTCATGGCTATTCTGTCCTCATGGAGGGATCTACAATCTCCTTCAGTCGAGATGGAGAGCTCTTATTTGAAGCGGACATTGATGAGAGGAACCAGGCATTTGTGAGAGAAGACGCTCCTGATTCTGATTCAGTCTTGTCTGCAGTTGGAACCTTGCCTCTTGATCTAGACCTGTTGCATCGTCGACTTGGTCATCATTCTGATACCCAAAAGATCTTGAGCAAGAATCTGGTTACTGGTGCGAAAGTCACTTCAAACCAGAAGCTAGATCCAATCTGTGAGCCATGCCTTGCAGGCAAGCTGAATGCGGCTCCTTTTCCTTCCACTGGACATCGCTCCAGCGCACCCCTTGATTTGATCCACTCTGATCTGAAGGAATACAAAGTCTTCACCCGAGAGGGTTACAGATATCGTGTTATCTTCATTGATGATCATACCAGCTTCAAAGCAATCATGCATATGAAGCGCAAGAGTGGGACATTCAAGGCATTCCAGGTGTTCAAGGCGTATGCTGAGAATCACTTTGGACGTAAAATCAAAGCGCTGCAGGACAACGAAGGTGGAGAGTACATGTCAAACGAGTTTGCAGACTTTCTGCGCTCTGCAGGCATTGTGCGTCGTCATTCGACGAGGAACAGACCACAACAGAACGGGACTGCAGAGCGTGGCAATCGCACGACTGATGAGCACGCCACTGCTATGCTGCATGAAGCAAATCTGCCGCCATCGTTCAAGGCGCTTGCAGTCAATGCATATATTCATGTTGCAAATATGCATCCATCTGCTCACATTCCGGAGAATACTACTCCATATGAGCTCTGGTATAAGCATAAGCCGGATGTGTCTCATCTTCGTGTCTGGGGCTGCCTTGCCTATGTGCATGTGCAGAAGGACAAAAGGGACGCTTCTGGGTGCCATTTCCAGAAGTGCATTTTTGTGGGTTATCCTACAGAATATAAGGGCTGGTTGTTTTACAACCCTGTGACTCGGTGAATGGTCACATCGGAGCGTGCCGTCTTTGACGAGCGCTACTTCCCTGGGAACAAGCCTGATCTTCTCAAGCGCTGTCCCGGAGGACCTGCATCGGCCTTTGTTGATCTTCCTGCCGCTAAGCCACCAGTGGTGCGCGATGACGGGGGAGACGACGAGGACAATTCTGGTGTTCATCGAGCACCCCTTGTACCAGCTCCCAATCCACCCAATCCTGCTCCTTCCCCTCCACATTCACCGACTTCTACTCGTCCTAATTCGCCGGATGCACCTGCCAATGCGCCTCTAGCTGAGCCAGCACCTCCTCCTTCCCCTATTGGTGTTGCTGCATGTCGTCGCCATCATGACCAGACAACACAGCACAAGCCTGCTCCAGAATGGTGGAAGCTGCATCAGCCAGCACCTGGTCCTGTTCCTCCCGAATCTGAGGACGGTGATGATGAGTTGCTTCTCCAGCCAGGAAGTGCACTTATTGTTGCGCATGAAGGCGATCCAACCAGTGCTTTGGTTCAAGCGGTTAACTTTGCCCATGTGCAGTTGGCTCTGTCTGCTGTACGTTCTGGCAACCTGCGAACATATTATGAAGCATTGCGGCGAAAAGATGGACACCTTTGGGAAGAAGCAGCAGTCTCCGAGATCAGCTCCCTTCTCGAGAACTGCACTTGGGATGCTGTTGATGCACCACCCGATGTGAAGCCCATTCGTTCTCAATGGGTGTTTGTGATAAAGCACAAGTCTGATGGGTCAATTGAGCGCTATAAAGCGTGTCTCGTTGCTGATGGCCGTGGACAGCGCCATGGCATTGACTACAACGAGATCTTCTCCCCCACCTTTAAACCTGCGACACTCCGCATCATTCTTGCTCTGGCTGCTCAGCATGATCTCAAACTTTGTTCCATTGATTTTTCATCTGCTTACCTTAATGGTGATCTGGAGGAGGATGTCTATATAACTCAACCCGAAGGATTCCCTCAGGGGGAGCGTGGCCAGCTACTTAAACTGTGCAAGTCTCTTTATGGACTCAAGCAGGCTGGCCATCAATGGAACAAGAAGCTGAGTGCAAAGCTATGTGAAATGGGTTTTCAGTGTCTCCAGTCTGATCGCTCATGCTACATCTATTCTGATGGAGCTGTGCGCATCATCCTCCCCATTTACGTCGATGATGGCATGATCTGTGCTAAGGATGATGCTGATATTGACCGAGTCATTGCTCAACTTGGCTCTTCATTCAGAGTCAAGGATCTTGGTCCCACAGAGTGGCTGTTGGGTATCAAGATTGAGCATGACTCTAACACTGGAGACATCCATCTTTCACAACGCGCTTATGCTGAGGCCATGCTTGAGCAGTTCAACATGAGTGATTGCCATCCTGTCTGCACTCCAATGCTTCCTGGGCTTAATTTGGCCAAGGAGAGCGGTGCGACATCTGCAGAAGAGGCCAAGAAGTATCACAGCATCTATCTATCTGCTGTTGGCTCTCTGATGTATCTTGCCACCCAAACACGGCCAGACATTGCCTACACTGTTGGAGTGCTTACACGGTTTAATTCCAATCCTGGTGAAGCTCACTGGAAGGCGGTCAAGCATCTGTTCCGTTACATCAAGGGCACGCTTGACTATTGCATCACCTACTCAAAATCATCATCCTCACCTCATCCATTTATCACCTACTCCGATGCTGATCATGGTGGCTGTCCAGACACTGGGAAAAGCACAGGTGGTTACATGGTGATGATGAACAGCGGTCCAGTGAGCTGGAAGAGCAAGCTGCAATCCACTGTCTCCCTTTCCACCACCGAAGCTGAATACATTGCTGGTGTAGAGGCAGGCAAGGAGATCAAGTGGGTGCACAGTTTGCTTGGTGAACTGGGCCATGGAGTGTCAGGGCCTTCTCCCCTCCGCATGGACAATCAGTCTGCAATTCGAGTGTCCAAGAACCCTGAGCATCATGGTCGCATGAAACATCTTGACCTTGCTCATTACTGGCTTCGAGACGAAGTTGCCAAGGGTTCTATTGGCATTGAATATGTGTCGACTCCGGATCAGCTGGCGGACATTGTTACAAAAGCTCTTCCTCGTCCTGCTGTGGACAAGTTGCGCAATCTTGTTGGATTGCGGGGGAGCTAGGCGAGACTGGTCTCGTCCCAGGGGAGTGTTGGAGTGTGTGAATGGACTGTGACATTCTCGCATCTTTGATCTGATCTGATCCTCTGTGATCCGTGATCATTGATCTCCTTATCCGATCCTATCTGATCTCTCTGATCCTATCTGATCCTATCTGATCCTCTTATCTGATCGGGGGATCTTATTGTCCTGATAACAATCTTATTGTCTTGACATCCATGTTATTGTCTCTATTGTCTCTATTGTCTTGATAGCCATCTTATTGTGTCTATTGTTCTTATTGTTCTTATTGTTCTTATTGTTCTAGCTACTCTATTGTCCTCATAGGTATATAAGTAGAGTAGCATTGCCCTGGATCTTCAGTTCTTACTGTTGACTCCAGGCAAGTAGTTTCATCTCATGCAATCTAACAGAGTTCTTACTGTTGACTCCAGACCTCTGTGCTTGCCTGTTTAACACAAAGTCATGGTAGCGGCTGCAATCAAGTGTAAAGATCCCAAAATCAATCTGGCGGTAGTGCGACATCAGGTTCGTTCTCGGCTCTCCACTAATCGCTCAAGCATCTGATGGAATCCGCTTAGGAGAACAACGGAAAAGATTTGGACGCTGAGGATGACAAGAAGAAGAAGAAGAAAAAGGACACAAAGAAGTCCAAGGTCAGCCGCATCTCTGAAAGGATCACTGTCCCTTTATTTTGAATGTCAGATTCCCTCCGAGAACGACATCTCCACGCCAAATGCTGAAATTAATGCCAAGATTGGGCTGTTGTGTACAAAATACACGTGTCATGCAAACGATGGGAGCGATTATTGCTGGGTGTCAGGCGAAGAGAAACGGCACATTCCACTAGGGCATGTTCACTTCAATTTGTGGGCTGCCGCCTGGGTACGATCCTCAATTTGATCTGACTGGTGCTGATATCCGTATAGGCCAAGGCCAATACTCCGCCAAACTACGCAATCTTCAGCGGGAAAGGGAATGGTGGCCTTGCCCCTTCTTCAATTCTGCAGAAGCATATTGTGGCGAATACAGCAAATCAACCCGCCTCTACCGCGCCAACGATCAACGTCTTTCTATGGACTTGCAAATTTCCTTCGCCCGGCCCCTGCTCCCGCCACCGGTCAACCGCATCACGTCAAGGAACCGAACATGCTCATTCCCCTGAATACACAGCCCGGGGAGTCGATGTCGATGTCGATGTTTTGTATCCAGTACAACCTCGATGACTGTATCTTGGAGAAATTGACCGCTAACCGGTACAAGAACGCATCTGCATTCCGCTTCATCCGTCTGATGGATTTGGAGAAAATGGAGTTTTTACCAGGCGACATTGCTGAGCTGCAGGATGCGGTACGGCAGTGGGCGGTGCCGTTGTAAAGGACGACGACTGGATTTTTTTTGGACTCATCACTTACTGCCTGTAAACCTGCTTGAACCAGTTGCACTGTAATATGAATGCAATTATATTTTGATAAATTGATGTTGTACACAGTTAGAAATAGCCCGTGTGCATAAAATAACCATCAGCATCAGAGGGCGTAATTATTTCCATTGTGATTTTCATGTCCTAGATGAGTGCAACACCAATTGATGCTTGGAAAATATCGGAGTGGCGGCGAATTAAAGCTTTGATTTTTGAGAACACTTCCTCAATGGGGTTGAGATCGGGGGAATAGGGAGGAAGAAATTTGATACGAACACCTTTATATGTGAAGTTAGGCTGCGCATCAACCGAAAAGGAATTATAATCATGAAATCTTTCAGCGAGCTCGAGGATTTCTTCGCCATGGTGAATGCAGGCATTGTCCATCACAAGGACAGACAATGGGCTGGGGAAAGGGGAGGTAAGTGGCATCTGTACATCAGAGATGAGAAGATCGTGGCACATGGTAAAAGATTTATACCACTTTGTGCTCAATAGAGTCGAGATAATTGGGGTGCTTCATTGAGCCTTCCACCACTCTGTTTGCTATTATCCCGTCGACCGTCAGAAGCCCTGTTGCTGTGAGGCGCGTCCCCCTCACAAATTCCTCTTTCATCTTCGCACGACTGCCCTTCTTTGCCCGCCCATATCCTCGGCTGTAAGTGCGGTCGTTCTTGGACGTCTCGTCAAGAAAGCCGAGGTATTGCGTGGGATACTCCGCCATGTGCCGCATGAAATCTATGCAAACCTTCTCATTGCGCTCCTTCGCGACTTTCTTCAGCTTCTTTCTCGACACCCCCAAACACTCGAGCTCACAAAAGATTGTTGTAAAATGCACAGATAATAATCAGTCCTGCACCCTCAAAAAATCACAAAAAACCATGTAGAGGGGCGGGAAATGGTGCTTAGCACAGGATATCAAAAGTTTGTTTTTTTTTTTTTTTTTTTAACGGTACTGTCATCAATTGTGCAAAGAGCCGTAATGTGTTCAAGTCATTATACAGGCATTTTTCCCAGCTCAAGCTCCCAAATATGGCTTTTCTTGCACACAGTTGGCTTGGCTCTCACTCCTAGCTTTAGCCTGGTCAAATTCAGGAATATAGTCTGGATCACCCACAGTGCCATCCATGGGATCATCATTGCTCAGGAAGACATCCCAGCTCAGTCTAATCACCTCCTCTTGCTTGTTTAACAATAGGAACCCCAGCCAGGATAAACCTGATAGACGTTATTAGTAGCTTGTGTGTTCCCCAAGCAGTAGAACCAACCGTACAGTGTCCTCCCTAGGAGACTGTATATCGTAGATCGGGATGCGAGGCAGAACCCAGAACAAGTCAAGGAGCATATGATATCCACTCAGGTATAAAACCCAGGGTGTGGATGCAACTCACAATACAATGGATAGGAAGTGGAGCAGGGTGGAGACAATGCCAACAACCTGCAAAGACCTCTGTAGGCATTCATTCAAAGGTATTTGTCATCAATGTGGCTCGACTCAACCATAACTAGAGCAAGAACAGACATTCTGAGACTGTTATAGAACTGAAATGAAGCAACTCCCACACCCTGTTGCAGATGCTGATGCCACGAGGATCTCCAGTTCATCTGGGCTAAATGCCCAAGACTGGTACATGCTCGCACTTGTTTGCACCAGTTGATCAGCTAAATGTTAAGATTACAAGAAGTATAGATGTTTGTACACATTCAGAGCCGTTGATCCGCACCTAACAAACATGTCTACATGAAGTTCTTCACTCTGCCTTGTCTAAGCTACTACTGGCCATTATCAACAACTTGTGAGAGCTACCGTGTCTTTGAGCGCTAAATACCAAGATCACAAGAGCACTGCTATATGTTTGCACTTGTTCATATTCACTGGCCAAGTGCAGATGTTCGCACACTCGCAGTGGTTGATCAGCACCTAACAAACACGCCTACGGGAAGTTCTTCACTCTGGCCTCTTGCCTTGTACTACTATATCTGAGCAACTGCTGGCCATTATCAACAACTTCTAAGATGCCTACCGTGTCCTTGAGTGCAACGTTAACCAGACATTGTGCACCTAGTGGGATACAGCAACACAGATCAATTTTCAGGTCAATAAGGCCTTGAATTTTGTCACATCGCTTGACTTGATATTTTGTTCTTCACTAACTCTGCTATTCATTTCTCTGATATAAGACGCATCATTGTGCTCGTGGGACACCAAAACTTTTTTGATATCCAGGGATGCCTCAATATGGGTCGACATAAATCCCTGAAGAAGCTCCACCAATCTCCACAGATTTGGGTTTCCAGAAGTCGCCAGGTTCGCCTGCTGATTTGGCGATTGCTACTAGATTTCGGTTAGCAGGACTGGCTTGCCATCAGTCTTTCTCTTCCGTTCACTTAACATTCACCGGCCATCAGAATGATTTTCCGGTTTTGGTGATGTCAGTGTCTTCCTTCCCCCCGACCAAGTTTGCCACCATCCAGCAAAGCATTTCAAACATGCTTATGCTTCTCGAAGAAGCTCACCACCTGTCTTCTGATCTCCTAACTGGTGCCTGCCTCATTGTTACCAGCCAGGTCAGCACCAGCGGATACCCCACATCGAGATTGATCCAGCATTCCTTTCTCATGCTCTTACTCTTCATGGACCCACCCACCTTCATGTGATCTTTGGAGGTGCCTCTGTACAGACAATTCAATGGTGTGTGCTTGAATATGGGCTTGTGGAGTCTGGCCAGCCTGTATACACCGACACACCTCAGCCAGATGGCTCTGTTTCCTGAACCTATACCTTCACATCTGCCTCTGTCTCCACCAACACTGACGACGAACTCAATATCATGCTTACAGAAATTCTCCGAACATTCCCCAACTTTGGCCGCAGCATGAGGCTGCAGCCAGCCATCACATTCCACGTGATCGCATTGCTGCATGCTATTTTCGCGTTCATGGGACACCAGGCCATTTTGGCGAAAACTTCATACATCACACCCCATATCATATGGCGGGTGTGAATTCCTATGACAGCCAGTACGGTTGGTTTTCTCTCCTCTCATGTCACTCTGTTTCCTATCCTCTGCCAGGTCTCATCTGCTTCAACATTGTGAAACACTACTTCACTGACAGCAAGTCCTGTCTGATAACTGGGATTCAGGTCAGCAACAACCAAGTGGACACTGTGCTCAACCTCTTCCAAGGCACTATGGCACGTTATGGCCTTTCCAGTTGTGTGCAGGGAGAATATGGCACTGAGAATGTTCTTGTTGCCATGATGATAGAGGATGAGTGTGGAGTGAAGCATGGCTGTACATATGGGGCAGGTATGTCTCCTTTATGCTGTTCTGATAGATTTGATGCTTATCCTGGGAATTCCAGAAGTGTCAACAACATTCGGATAGAGCAGCTGTGGTACAATCTCACTCATGGCTTCAAGTGAAAGAAGTTCTTCTTCAATCTCAAGGTCAACCATGGCCTCAACCCGTCTATTGCTGCACACATCTGGCCTTTGCATTACCTCTCTCTCTACTACATCAATCAGGACACACAGGAGTGGGCAAAGGCTTGGAACTTTCACAACCTTCAGATCTGTGGTGAGCGCATCACATCCCCTCGTGATATCTTCCTCTTCAGCATGGTCCAGGATAGTCCCTGGGGGTCTTGAGCGGCTTTGCTGATGTGCCCAACGAGCACCTTGAGGATCTGTCCACCTATGGTATCAATTGGGATGTCACCAATAACCCAACTCTCATGCACTACCATCTCATAGAGAATCCCCAGGAGTAGGCAGAACACAACCCCTTTGCTCCCAGGATCCAAGATCTCTCTGCTGTTCCCTATGATACACCTGACTGCCTGTTCACCCCTGAACAGGTCACCTATCTTGATCAAGCACTCACTGCAGCTGTAGATACAGTATCTTGTAGTATGGAAGTTTGTAAGGTGGTTTGGAGAACAGTGTTTGAGATATGTGACCTGTTTTATGAATAGAATGCACTTTTTTGTTCATTGCAATTGTCAAACAAATATATTGATCTCACACCACATATCTTCTGACTATCACATACATTATGGGCACAAACCATCACGATTATGGGGGGCCCTAGCACTAAGACAATCCAGCTCACCTGGAGCCTCCTTGGTCGCAATAAGTAATTGAATCCTGTTGATGAATTCCACTACCTTGCGCTGCAGGTTTTCACAGGCAATTGTGTTAAAGTACCCACAGTGCTGCAGTCTACAAGACAAGCAGAGGTGATTATTGGCAAATACAGTGCTTCTGTGTCGGAACTCAATTTTGCACCCTCTCTGGTACTGGTGATTTCCGCAAATCCTTGCTAAAGTGGAAGCAGTGTACTTCTTTGTTGAAATTCAATTTGGAAACCTTTTCAGCACTGGAGATTTTGTTGGAGTGTGTGAATGGACTGTGACATTCTCGCATCTTTGATCTGATCTGATCCTATATGATCCAACTATTGATCCTCTTTGATCCCTTCACATCTGGTCCCTTGTTCTATATATGGATACTCCCTTGCTCTAGATATAGATGTTTCCTTGTTCCAGATATGGATGTCCCCTTGTTCTTGATATGGACATCTCTTTGTAGTTACTTATTTGGCCTTCCCCTTGTATCTCGTTCTAGCTATCCCTTGTTTCCATTCTAGCTATTTCCTTTGTTCCTGTAGGTATATAAGTAGAGTAGTGATGTCCTGGATCTTCAGTTCTTACTGTTGACTCCTAACAGAGTTCTTACTGTTGACTCCAGACCTCTGTGCTTACCTGTTTAACACCAGAATGCCCGTAAACCGCCAGAAAGGAGCTGGAAAGGATCAGAAAGTGCATGGTCATAACACATCTCAGACTGGAGATGGTTGGAATAAGGCACCAGCTTCTTAAAGCTAAGAACAAAATATAATATATCAGGTCAAGTCTATCAATAAAATAGAGAAACAAGATTTGTGACCTTGTTCGGTAGGTGGAACTGTGAGCTAAGGGGAATCCGCATGGAATTTGACTACATTCAAAGACATCTCAATTAGCATTCCAGGGAAATCTGAGCTACAGTAAAAAGACGATCACCATCAGTCTTGCGCCAGTCCAGAGATCCCATAGGTGTCTCTGGAGGGTTGAATGAGCTCTAGAGCACTGCTGGACGACATTTTGCCCAAGATATGAACAGAGCAGAGTGCTGAAAAGCAAGCTGTAACTCAAATGGAACAAGAGTCAGGCTGTTATATCCGTGTCGGAAAAGGCCAGAAGGACGGAAGACCGGAAGACGTAAAGGCTGGAAGGATGGATAGGGCCTTAAGTGATACCTGTAGAGGATCGGGTACACCAACTAACTTGGCTCGACGACGAAGGAAGCAGAAGTCAGACCACGAAGCAATGCAGAGGCAAAGCACATTAATTTTCAACTAAAGATACAGTAGAACATAATACGTATTTACTAAATACGGAGATAAGTCTAATGCAAAAAGAAGTATGTAAAAGACAATAAGAACAGTAAGAACAATAAGAGGGAAGCATAGTTGCACAAGTCATATGTTTGATTTGGGGAACACTCAGAAGACCTTCATTGCAAAAACCCCAAAGGTTGTGCGTCAACGGAACTAGCTGGACGCAACAGGAAGTTGGTTAGGACGCAACAGCCATAAAAGTAGGCCGTAGTTGGAACGGCCGTAAATGGCCGGAAAGGAACCGGAACGGATCGGAAAGTGCATGGTCGTAACACCGGCTAGTTCCGTTGACGCACAACCTTTGGGGTTTTCACAATGAATGTCTTCTGAGTGTTCCCCAAATCAAACATATGACTTATGCAACTATGCTTCCCTCTTATTGTTCTTATTGTTCTTATTGTCTTTTACATACTTCTTTTCACATTAGACTTATCTCCCTATTTAGTATAAATACATATTATGTTCTACTGTATCTTTAGTTGAAAATTAACATGCTTTGCCTCTGCATTGCTCCGTGGTCTGACTTCTCCTTCCTTCGTCATCGAGCCAAGTTAGTCGGTGTACCCGATCTCCTATGTGGTACAGAGTTGAAACCCAGATCCGAAAAAGACCCAGATCCGAAAAATGTCAAATTATAGGCCCAGATTTGATGCAATCGACCTGAGTCTTTTTTGTATTCATCTTACCCAGGGTATCAACAACCCTATGTGCGCAAAAATCCCCACTCCATTCGTCGGGTAGCATGAGAAATTGAAAACATACCAAAACCGGAAATCTGTGGCTGTGCCACAAGTCGTGAGCAGAGAATGTGTTGTTACAAGGGTCTAGTTCATCTCTCAGACTGATTATTGTGCACGGGGGGAGGTCAAGTGCCGCATCTACCTCCTCAGAGGTGCAATTGATGGTAGGGATGCAGCTGGCACGTATATGGCACCTGATTTTTCGGATCCAGGTCCTCCACCAAAACAAGTGCAAAAAGCGATGACCTCATGCTCGGCAACCACGGACCAAAAAATTCTGAAAATATTTAATAGTATCACATAAATCCAGTTTCAAGTACGGTTGTTCATGTTACGATTGAGAGATGGGGGATGTTCTTTTTTTTTCGGATCCGGGTTTCAACTCTGTATCACTTCTGGCCCTATCTGTCCTTCCGGCCCTATCCGTCCTTCCGGCCTTTACGTCCCTCCGGCCTTTTCCGACACGGATATAACACAAGTAAAATGCAATCTGGTCATGCTCGTTTTGAGGTTGGGGCAGCATCTAGAGATGTCGAAGAACAACATATTCAAAATACAGAATGTTACATCCAATATCTAGAGTGCTAGAGCCCGCCAACTCCAATTGAGGGTGCCAAAAAAAAGGGTATTTGCATCACCGAAATTTTGACCAAAAAATAGCAGGACCATGTAGCCCCCAACAAGGCAAGTTCAATGATATAAAAAAATTGTGATTTGAGCAAGTGGCTATTGAGTTACGGGCTTCCGAAGTTTGGACACAAAAGGTCACAAAATGTCACGAGCGCCAACTATTCTGAAAACAGCAATAACTCGATTCGCCTTTATCCCCGGGAGGGATAAACTTGAATCGCCGTGCCGGCGCTTCAATCAACTTGATTTCTTATCTTCTTTTCTATCTCTGCTCACTGAAACCGGCGGACCGCGAAAAAAACCTCGGATTCGGGCGCGGGTAAGTCTAACAAATTCCCTCTCTTTTTTCCTCTTTTTTCCTCTTTTGTCAACTTGAATTCATTGCCGTAACAACAGACATAAACCATAAGCCAATCCTTGTCCCTCCCCCCTACTCCTCCCCCGAGTCTGCCCAAGAAGTTACCCTCTCATTGCCCGCATAAATCTGCCGTAGACATGGGAAGGTGACCCCATCTGTCATATCCAGTGGTATCTTCTAACGACCCTCTTTGAAGTGACGCGAAAACTCAGATGTCCAGCTCCCAGTAGGCGATCCTCTCGTCTATGATATATCGAGGAGCTCACCGTGCTGCAGATTTGCGGCACAAACAGCCGTGGGTGTCGATAAGAAAGAAGACGACGGTAGAGCAGACATTCTCACCTGGACAGGCGACCGTGTCGTGTTCATGGACGCCCTCATTGAAACGGTCCTAGGGGCGATGATGCGAAAGAGATCACTGAGATGGTCCAGTTCCTACGAGAAGATGTGTGATTTATCTGGCCGTCTGCATGGGACAAGGTGCGGGATCAACGCATGGTCTATTTGACTCGTGCTCATAGCGTGCGCTATAGAATACTCCACCTCGCGTCAATGAGGGTCCTAACTGATGTTCTAACGTGCTACTGGATCAGGCGGGAGAATTCACGAAGCTCCCTGCGTCGCCAGAACAAGCGACGATGAAGCCAGAGACACGAAAATTTTCTCAGGAACCACCTCTCTACGCTCCTATCGGCTTCCGTCGGAAACATGCGTACTTCATGATCGACAACGCTGGGGTCAGATTAACGAGGCTGAGAGTCGCCACAGATGGGATGCACTTCTATACCATTTCTACACGGAGGACGGCGAAAGCGCCTCGCCGTACGTTTTGTGAGTGAATGATTTATGAGGGCATTCGGATGCGAATGTTTGACGGTCTCTCAAAGGCTCGAGAAAAAAAATCCACTATGCGCGAAACCAATGCGTAGATAGGATCGGCGCCGAAACCTTTGTGAAGGACCAGATCGCGCAGCTTAACGACTACTGGGACCACTGTTTTGGATGCCCTGAATGATGTTAGGCATCTCGACGCATCCGTAATTGAACAGTCGGGCTTCGCTTTACAACGAGCACAAGAGTTGTTGTCTTTCGTTCGGCAATTTGACAAGATCCCGAAGAATATATACAATGGGTTCGACGTCGGTCCTACCGGGAACCCAAGCAAGGCATATGCGATGCCATCCTATTCGCCGCTCTACCTGGCTTTCACGACCTTGTCCCCACGGACATTGAATTCATTATCGATGCGCGCGCGGCCGCCCCAAGACAAACCTATCGCGCACAGTCAGGTTCAGCCAAACAGGTACTAGACAATCCGTTCAACATCTGCACCGTCGATCCCTGGATGCTTCGTACACAGGCGGCACATGAGGCGGCGCACACAAATGTTCTTCAGTTCCTGGGCCATCTTATCCTTCCCCATTTTGTCGCTGAGTACAAAAAACGCGACGACAAGGACGGTGCAAAGGCTCTAAACCAGGGCCGCATGTACCTCGTGTTGATGGTCGCGTTCTACACCGCTCTCGGCGTCGAGGACTACCCTTTTTTTCACGTTGGTCACTTCGGGGAAGGTGGGAGCAATTCTCATAGCATGGAAGTCATCAAATCATGATGTACGTCATCTGCCTCGATGCGAGTGATATACTGACACATCAACAGAGAACATATTTGATCGAATATATCACGTCCCAACCCTGGTCTACACCTGAACTATCCCATCCTCCATTTCTACCAACTCCAGACTTCTGGTCTATTGAAGTTGTACTCTGGAGCTCGTTGGGACTTTAACTTTGTCTTTGGACTTGAATAGGTTTTTACACAATAAAGGATTACTGAGTGTTTTCCTTTTTATTTATTTAACTATCTAAACAGGAACCTGTGACTATGCCTTTCCTTTGTCTTTTATGATTCCATCACCATACTTCCACTTATGACTTCTTATTTATTGTTTAATTTACTTCTTTCTCCTTTCATAATAACAATTAGAATGCGTCTATAAAACACTATAGATACTCTCCTGTACTGCAGTTTGATTGTTCATTCTGAGCCTTAGCACTTCTCCTGTGTTAATCTTTTATCTCCTCTCAACTCTGCCTCTTCTGGCTACCTCTGGACTTGACTCCAATCCAACCTTCTAGTTATCCACAACCTCCAGCTCTCTGGACCTCATTTGTCTCCTATGTGAACAAGGGCTTATTGGTCACCTCCTGTTGTCATCTCCTTTGTCCATAGAACCAACCACGGCAGTATACACTCACTCTGCACCTCAGTGGTGTTGTTACAAGTCTTAAAATTTATTTTAAGCTCATTTATTTTGTCATGTTTTTCCCGCCAACCCTTATAAGTTGTCAGGTACCGGTTCCTGATTGGGATACAACAGAGGTCCGAGAACACCTAAGAAATGAGTGCGTATAAGCAAGACAAAGAGGCTGATATATAGAGGGAATGTTGGAGTCCAAACAGAGGACTGAACCTATATACTGGAAGTGAAGGGCTTGGCTTCAGCTCGTGCACTGCGCCCTTCTCTACGCCTAATGCCCAATTTTGGGAGGGACTCAGAGGAGGACAGAAGTCCAAGAGGAGTATAGGGCAGACTAAGTCAGTCTAAACTACCAACATGGCTTGTATTTATATAAAAGTAAAGTATTAGTAGGGATATAATGTAAATACCCGGAGGCTTCGGAGTTCCAAGTGGGGTCCATGATGGAACAAGTCATTATGAGTCAAGTGAAGTCAAGCCGACTTAGATATCATCGGCACTCTGAGAACTCCGTGATGGAGAAGCATAAAGCGTAACATAGGAGTTAGAAGGAATCATATGCAGTACAAACCAATAGAACAAGGGTAATTGCAGAAAGGCAGTGTCAGACATAATTGGGGATCAGAGATCTTTGGAGTCCGATGGGTGTCCGAAAAGGATGTGAAGTCACGGCACGTAACATAAGTTTAGATTAAATGCTGTAATTCCTTTATATGGTAGATTTTTATGTATTGTACTCTAAGTCTTTGCTGTGGCCAAGGTCTTCTGTTAGTTAGCCCAAATTGACTGAATATTGATAGCGGGATTGATATAGCCTATCTGGTGTTCAACCCAGCACCAGATTTCCCCAGACACATTAACACTGCAAAAAATGGTATGGGATACCTTCTATATCATCATAGTGAACTATCCCAATTGTCTGTGCTTCCTAAATGATATCTAGTTAACCTGAATTGACCGAGTATTGATGACAGGATTGATATGGCCTATCTGGTGCTCGACCTAGCAACCAGATTGCCCCGGGCATATATACAGCTTATATTCACACTTCAATTGTTTGTGCTTATCCAAAAACTTTCTAGCTAATCCGAAAAGGATTGGATATCTGCGCTATTGATGTGGTCTATCTAGGATGTTCAACCCAGCACCTGATTTCCCCAGCCACATATACAGCTCTGAAAACATGATAGATCCTTCCATTATATCATAGTCTACCACTCCAATTGTCCTGTACTTCTCTAAGAAAATTCTGGCCAGCCCGAATTGACTACATATTGAATATTCAACTCAGCACCTAATTGCTCCAGGCAGATATCCACCCCTGGAAACTGGCTTCTATAACATCATAGACAACTGTGGGCACTATGTGATATGTGAATTCTACTATACTTGGCTTGTACAACTTCTGGATTTTCGTGGATTGAGCATCATGGACAAGACCACACAGAAGGTTGTTGCAAGTGGGGGAGTCCCAATGGGTGAACACCATATCAGTACAATCAGACAGTCAAATTGTAAACAGCTTCTAGCCAGTGATATTGTGAAACACAATAGAGCCAAAAATCAATGAAGAGAAAAAGAATCTTGATATTTCAGAAGGCATAATAACACAAAGCCAGAGATGGACTATAATGTAATATATAATTTGCTTATACACAATTTGTACAAGAGAACCAAGGCCGAAGGCCCAACGAGTATTGTCATGTGCTAGCAATGGCTCTCAAACCCTTCATACATGTGGAGGGAGTGAGACCTCTTTGTCACAAAAATATATGAAACTGATCACAATTGCCCATGGTTATAGTCTTGTAAGGGTAAAAAGATGGTTCATAATCATGTGGTGCTTGCTGTTTAGGCATGATTAGAGAGCTTGGAAGGGAGGGGGGACAAGAACAAAGCCAAAGGTTGAATATAAATACTAATCTGGATGGCAGTTCCAGAATTCAAGTTTTAGGCTACCATCAGTGATGTACCAATGAGGGGAGTGATGAAGCAAGGAGTGAGAAATTGGTCATTCCGAGCTTAGAGTTAAGCCTTAAGTGCTAGAGGCATTGCAATGCTAGACACATTAGATAAGCTTGTAATTATGGGCTTGATAATGTGTCTATTCTGCAAGGAATTAAGATTGATGATGAAAGTATAGTGATCTCAGTTGCATTCTTTTTCTTCTAGTGAGTCAGAAATAGTCTATGAGTTTAGGAACATTGGAAAATTGGCTGAAAAGCATTTAGCAACTTGCTGGGAACTAGGAGGACATACATATATTAATTGTTCACAGAAAGACAGGTGATTTCTCAAATAAACAAACAGGACAAAAAAACAAGCTATGGAGATGAGTGCCTGTACCCCGCTTTTAGTATAACTGGGTGCAGCAATGGGACCTGGATGCTTAGGATGTGAGCTTTACTAAAAATGTGTGAATAAGACTCATTATCATTGGCGATAGCAACATTTGTCTTTGCTTGACTTAATCAGACAATGGGAGGATGTGCTCCTAAATACATGTTAGAACAGTCCACCAGTGAGGCAACGAGCGGTGTGTAGCATACTCAGGGACCTCACACCTCTCTCATAGCTTTAATATTGACTGGCAGATGAGATATGTATACCATTGAGACATTGTTATTATTATTAGATATTTGGAGGAGGAAAGAGAACAGGTAATACATACACCATGGACACATTGCTATCTCACCCACTTTCAAGCCATGGTCAGAAGAAAGCAAAAGAAAAAAATGTAAAATAACATACCTTGTTGTCAGAAAATGAGAATGATGAAAGGAGTACTACTCCCCCCCAGACCACAGCAAACACCTGACCCCAGCTTTCCGATTGTCAATTCATTGTCGCTCCTCATCTACATTAGTTTCCTCCTCCTGCTTGCCCCAAATCAAGGCCAAATGTAGCATGCTTCAAGAGTGATCTTGCAACACAACCCTTGATCTGTTGATCTCTTCAACCCCTATTTTGACATCTACAGGTATTGTACAGGTGGACTTCTTCTGCAGTTAGGACTTTTTCAGTGACGTGGGGATGAGATCAAGGCAAATGGGGGCAACACCAGGTGTTGGGATGGTGCAGGCCAGTATATGTGGACATAGTGTTGTAAATGATCTTTGTTTTGCTCTTTTTAGGGTAAGACTGGGGTCATTAAAACACTAGACCTGGCAGCTGCCTTTCTGGTCATCCTGGTATATCATCACAAGGTACCATTGAAGAAGCACCAGCTATGGATTCTTAGCATTCTTTGTGATGATCACAAGGAATGGGTATGTTTTGTGTTTGTAGCAGCTCACATTGAGCATTGAGTTGAAGAAGCTTGTGTCTGAAGTTGCTTTTCTGACATCATTGTAAGTGCACTGGAAACTTAGAATGAGCATTGCATAAACATACATGCTTACATACCCCAGCTGGCAGCAACATGTAGTGCTCGAGCGTCTTGGCTGTTATCTTGATGCCCAGTGTCAAGACCAGTTCCCAATCAGGATCTGACGAAGGTCCAAGATACACCTAAGGAATGAGTGCGTATAGCAAGAAAAGGGGTCGAGATATAGAGGGAAGTATTGGAGTCCGAATGGAATACCGAACCCGTATACTGGAAGGGAAGGGCTTGGCTTCAGCTTGCATTGCGTCCTTCTCTACGCCTAATGCCTGATTTCAGAGGAGGGACTTGGAGGAGGACAGTGAAAGGCTTTGCCTTGGTTTCGTCTAAAGCTGGAGTACTATACCAACGATGACATGGACCGACAAGTGGAATGCAGCAGTACAAGCCACAACCACTAACCAAAATCTACATCCTTGTTCCCCCTGGTTGCACAAGTTAGACGTGCCGACGAGTATTCATGCATTTTAGACTTCTTCACAACGTGAAGGAGTAGAAAAGGGACACAGATACTTCAGTTCGACTGGTTGAAGCCCTTAATCAAGCGCTCAAACAAGAGCACTTGACTAATAGCGTGCAGACTGTTGTGGTGGGATTAAGACCCTCTCTTGGCATAGCCAACCAGTGCGTTAATCCAACACCAATCCAAACCAATCCCAAATATAAGCCTTCCAAGGCTGCTGATTGTTTAAGGTCCCTTTCGACTGTATCCATAATCCCAAATAATAAGCCTTCCAAGGCTGCTATAGTGGTGCCGTGTTCTCAATCCAAATCCCTAGATCCCTTCACATCTTAATCACAATCCCAAATTATGTGTTTTACTTCCACCGAAGCAAGACATATTAATCACATTGAATGAAGCAAAGCTCTTAATCGAAGCAGTCCAGGATCACAAGCGTGGACTACCCATTTAACACAAGCCCTAGATTTAAGTCTCTTAAATTGAGACCAGGACCTAGCTCCTGTGCCACCCCACACACTAGACCCAAGTCTCTTTATGAGACTGGGATCTAGCCCTGCACCACCACCACTGCAGTAGTGTGTCTATGCTAGAACTGCCCTCCTTATATACTGTATATTTACGCTTATACTACTCTAATTACACTATGTGAGTAAGCTATAGATCTGCAATTAACTCCTTGTTTCCGATCGGTTTCTCTAACTCAACTGAACTCTCAGCCAGAAAGTGCTGTCTGGCACCTCAAACCATGTTAAACAGGCAAGCACAGAGGTCTGGATCAACAGTAAGACCTCTGTTAGATTGCATGAGATGAAACTACTTGCCTGGAGTCAACAGTAAGAAACTGAAAATCCAGGGCATGCTACTTTTACTTATATCTATGAGGACAATAGTAGCTAAACAATAAGAACAATAAGAACAATAGAGACAATAAGATGGCTATCAAGACAATAGAGACAATAGAGACAATAAGATGGATGTCAAGACAATAAGATTGTTATCAGGACAATAAGATCCCGATCAGATGGGATCAGATAAGGAGATCAATGATCATGGATCACAGAGGATCAGATCAGATCAAAGATGTGAGAATGTCACAGTCCATTTACACATTCCAACACTTCCTGGTATGGGATGAGAAGTACCTGACCTTGGACTCTGCAGAGCAGGAAGAGCTAGTCAAGGAGGAAGCGAAGTACAAAACAGAGATTGAAAGAATGAAAGAACAAAAACAACACCCTCCTGCCTCTTGTTCTAGCTTGCTGTGGACAGGCTGGCAATGCCACCTGTGTCGGCAAGCTCTGCAAAAAGTGCTGTCTTAATATCAATATGACCATTCACTATCTAGCACCTTGATACCACTATCAGCTGCCTATAAAATATGTTCCTGGGCCCCAGCCTGGTGGGTCTAAATTATATCTTAATTTGTTATTCTCAAGCCTCAACTCAGCTGGTTGCCCACATAGAGCAGCCCATTGTTTATGCCAGAGCTTATACCAAACCCATTTCCTCTACTTATGCTGCCAAACTCCATCGGGGGGATTTCACCATCACCAATGTTCATAATTGTGCTCAGGTGGAATCATATTGTGTAATGGCAGATCACTAAATTAAATGTTACTGGTTTACTAAGGTACGCACTCAATTTCTTATTTCATTATATATATCTTTCTAATTTGTATTAGGACAGCGAGTCCCTGCAAACTGTTTACGTGTACAATACCCAACCCTCTGGCAACCTTCTCCTCTACTTGAAATCCCTGGACGTCAGCATCTGCGTCAGGTGACCTTTTGCTCCTGCACCTACTCCCAAAAGATGCCTGTCCCTGTCTAGCGACAATGTGGTCTCACCTGCTAAAATTGTTCATTATTCCAGGTAAGTCTCCCACTTCTATCCTATTTTTTATCTGACTCTTCTAGCAACAAATTAATGTTGTCAAATACCAAAAATATGAATGTTGGAAATAATGATCAGGTTGTGTAAGTCATTATCTATCCACTGCTTAATTTACTTTCTGAATTTTTCATATAGTGATATTAGCAGTGGCAATAAGGATAGTCTTCCCACTCCTGGGTATGAATCTTGCCTGCACTTCTATCCACTCACTCAAATATTATCAGGTCCTCCAAAGTCCCCAGAATCCCCAATTCCAAAATGATTTCCCCTCAAGTGTGCTTGTGATATAGATTGTGAATTTCACACCATGGAGAAGAGATCTGGTATTGTCACTAAAAAAATTTGCTGTAGCTTTTGCCAGATATAAATAGGTGTCTACTACATACTATAAGCACAAGGGAGCATAGGAGTCCATTCCAAAAGGAGAGGAGATTGAGAAGAAAGACTATCTAGCCAGAGCCATAGAAACAGGTGAAGCACCTGGCGATGAGTGTTGGAGTATGTGAATTGTTAAACAGGCAAGCACAGAGGTTTGGAGTCAACAGTAAGAACTCTGTTAGATTGCATAGATGAAACTACTTGCCTGGAGTCAACAGTAAGAACTGAAGATCCAGGGCAATGCTACTCTACTTATATACCTATGAGGATAATAGAGTAGCTAGAACAATAAGCACAATAAGAACAATAGACACAATAGATGGCTATCAAGACAATAGAAACAATAAGATGGTTATCAGGACAATAAGATCCCAATTAGACAGGAGGATCAGAGAGATCAGATGGGGTTGGATAAAGAGATCAATGATCATGGATCACAGAGGATCAGATACAATATAGACACCATGGAGTCTCCTATACAAGCCCTTTCCCCTCACCAACATCCAGCCCAGCTTCCTCTGAGGACAAATTTCACCCTTCCCCCAAGAAGCCTGACTGCCATACTAGTGTTAAATGTTGAGCTTCTGATGGCACTTCTAGTTATGAGAATTCTTGCATAGGAATACGAGGAGCTTGAAATTGCGAGGGCCATTCTCACGCAATCCGCAGAGTTTTGTTTACCAAACGACTCACATAGTTGCAACCCATATCATAGACTAGATTGAGTAGCAAAATGATGTCAGCACCCAGATGTTCTTTGAACTACCATCCACTGCTTCCTCTGATACATGGGATCTTGTCACATAACTCTGACCTTAACGTGCATTGCTGATATTGGCTCGACAATTCCATCAATAGTAGCAGGATCATATATTCACAACCTCATAGCGTGTGGAGTTCAGGCCCAGGTCTGCTAATCTCTTGTCGGCATCTATGAGTGGTTTGTACACCTCGGCCCATCCCTCACAGAACAGCTCACCCAGATCCACAAAACCCACAGGCTAGCCAAGCTAACCTCTAGATTCCCAGACCTAGACCCTATGGTTGAGTACATTGTCTCCTTCGTCTATAAGCACCAGAAACTACAGCAGCAGCGGGTCAAGGAGTCCTCCACCTGCTGAAAGAAAAACACTTCAGCAGGTCGAGGTGGTGGTCATGGTCGTAGCCGAGGTCGTCCAAAGAAACAAAGAGTAGGGGAGCACCCTGCGACAGAGATGTTGGCTGGTAAGGCAGATGATCCCTCACCAGAGCCTGCCACTCCACAAAAACAGCCAGCGCAGCGGAAAGTCAAACCAACCTGTTCGCTCGAGTCCCAGCAAACCTCTGGGGTTTACTTTCAACAGCCAACAGAACCAGCATATAAATTTAACATCTCTGGGTGCCACGGTGTTCCTGGCAAATGAGGACATAGTCTACAAGACTGCCACAGATAAGCTCTGTAGACTGTGGGATGAGCATTTGATCCTGAAGCCAATGCTCAAAGTTGGTGCATACCTGAATCCAAATGAGTGGCTTATCAAGTCTCGATCTGAGATTCTTGATGTCTACGACCAATGTATCACCCGGAGTGCCATTCTACAGTGTCTTGCAGACGCCTTTAGAGATGGGCTATTGCTTCTGTCTCTATGAAAATGTTCCTCGTCCGTCCATGCCATCTATTTGCTGACCATATTGCTTGAGACAAGCACTTTGCCCGAGCAGTCAAGCGAGACGAAGCTGCAACCTTGCAGGCTGCATAGTGGAGGATCCTCAGCTATCTGAGACTTGCAACCAACTAGGGTCGCTCGTCCACAAAGGACTACTTTCTCTGAAACTCAGTCAGCCGTTGACCGATAAAGAGTATGAGGATCCTCACGGGTTCCTTGCCTTAGAGAATACTCTCTGCAAGCTGGCTGTGAGATCAGGCATTGGCTCAAAGCGCTGCCTGAAACCTCTGGTCAACACAAACCCGATATTGGCGACCCTCATTCCCAAAAAGCTATCATTTGGGATTTCTGCAATCATCATTCGTGAAGCTCTTTCAGAGCGGTGTGGCACAGCTACGAAGGACACCACTTTGTTTCGCAGAATGCTCACAGGCCACCACCCCACCATCGGGGCTCTCACTCGGCAAGGTCGAGACCAGATAGATCCGATTTGTGCCGATCTTCTTGGGTTCAGGTGGCTGAAAAAAGTCCTCCCCTTCCTTCATCTTACCACAGGGACCAGGCTTTCGAGTCTGCTTGTCTTCATGGGAACAGGGCAAGGAAGCTCGATGTCAGAGTTCCTCGGCTGCATAGAGCCGAAGCCTAACAAGATGCACTTTACTTCACTGGAGGAGTGCATTCAAGGATTCACAGCCTAGGAAAACTGGGACGCCAATGCGGCTCCACCAGAGAAAATCAAGTACTGTGACCCCACTATTTATGGCCAAGCAAATTCATGGTACACTTTGCATCCTGGTGTTAGAGGCGGCCATAGAGGGTATTTGCCACTCACAATATGTTGGAGTGTGTAAATGGACTGTGACATTCTCGCATCATTGATCTGATCTGATCTGATCATCTGTGATCCGTGATCATTGATCTCCTTATCCAATCCCATCTGATCTCTCTGATCCTATCTGATCCTCTTATCTGATTGGGATCTTATTGTCCTGATAACAATTTTATTGTCTCTACTGTTGGAGTGTGTGAATGGACTATGACATTGTCGCATCTTTGATCTGATCTGATCCTCTGTGATCCGATCATTGATCCTGTTTGATCCCTTCACATCTGGTCCCTTGTTCCCAATATGGATGTTCCCTTGTTCCAGATATGGATATCCCCTTGTTCTTGATATGGACATCTCTTTGTAGTTACTTATCTGGCCTTCCTCTTGTATCTCGTTCTAGCTATCCCTTTGTTTCCATTCTAGCTACTTCCTTTGTTCCTGTAGGTATATAAGAGTAGCATTGCCCTGGATCTTCAATTCTTATTGTTGACTCCAGGCAAGTAGTTTCATCTCATGCAATCTAACAGAGTTCTTACTGTTGACTCCAGACCTCTGTGCTTGCCTGTTTAACAAGACGGAGGAAAGGTGGAGAATAGCCGGAAAGCGCACGGTCATAACAGATTTATACAGTAGTAGGCGAATAGTACGTTAATAGTATCTAAAATAGAGGAGAGATGTTGTGGAAGTATTCAGAACGAGAAAAAGCCTCCTGTGCAGAAGCACCAAAGTCCGAGATGCCAGAGAGGCCAGCTGCCCTAGCCTTCTTCAGGGTATCAAAGCCGGTTTCTGGGCCAGTCCACATAGTGAACTGATTGAAGAAACGAAGCTTCCACAACCCTCGTTGTCGCCACTGACAATGGGGTGGGAGTTCTCGGGTGTGGGGTGAACATAGTCGTCTATAGTCACAAACTCAATCTCTGTAAGCTATATCAGAGGGAAGAAAAGAAAGGCCAAGAAGCGAAAAACGTACGGCTGATATCCAGGTTGAAATAATAGAAAAGAGCTGAGGGGTAGATCAGAATGACCCATGGTGGCAGCTCTACCGCAACACCCACTTCCCAGATCACCAGCCAGGTGTAATTGTGGTGATCAAACTGCACTGTATGTACGTGAGTGTTCAGAGCCAAGAAAGGAGTAGGGAAAAAACACATATGCTGTCTTCAACACATAGATTAAAAGAACGCAAACCCTGATTTAGTTCTTCTTGTTAGTATAAGGGCGACAGTGAATACAGTGTTGGCCAGGGAACTAGGTGTTGAGGCAGAGGTTCCAGAAGAGGCTGAACATCAATTTGATACCATACCTCTTCCGGTGCTACTCTGCATCAGCCAGAAAGTGAGCAGCCACGCCAGGAAAGACGGTAGTAACAATATCAGAAACTATGCCTCTGCGGAATGTTAGTGATGAGAAAAGTGCATGAAAACACAGAAACATATGTTAGTGACAACATTCTTTCTCGCTCCTCTTTCACTTGTCTCGATTCACATCTGCTCTCCTTCCCCTTCCCTGCTTCGCCCATTGTTCATCTCTTGCCATATTTCTCCTCGCAACCACTTTATCAGGTTAATCCAGCTGTGTTTCAGCCCCTCTCGCCGGCCGCGCCGTATCTATATCACATCCGTGTAGCCACCCGAACCTTGTACACGTCCCACTGTGCATCTTTCCCAATCCGGCTCTCTCAGTAGCCCACCACACCCTCTCGTGCTGTGGCTGCTCCTTCCACGCTGGACGCCGCACTCCTCAATGTGACTTCTCTGTCCTACTCGCTCCCCGAGTGCTGTGCTACAACCGCGCATCACGTCTCCACCCTATGTATTCTTTCTTTCCACTCTATCCAACCTCTTTGCCTCCCCCTTCCACGTATCCGCCTTGCCTCCACCTTCACCACCAAGCGCCTAAACCCCCATTGCTGTATTTTTGTTATGCCTCCATCGTTTATGCCCTCTGTCTTGTACACTGTTTACCACATCCCTCCCTCACATCACATATCTCTTTCCACCTTGCTCCTGTAGTTTTGCCTTTGTTTACCAGCATGCACCCCAACAATACATTATCTCCTGCCCTCCACTGACCTGAACAACCTTGCTAAATGTCTGGGTGCTCTTACAATAAGAAGCAAGACTTGAGAACCTAGTTAAAAATTGCTATGTTCTGAACCTCAGACTGCAGCTGAACATATGCACCGGTGCAATCTACCGTAAACCCCTAAATTTGCGAATTGCTGTTAAAATTGCAGTGACCTCATTCGGCCTGAAATTTGGACTGCGTCGAGCAATCTCAATCCTGGTAGTGGGCCGTGCCGCTCGTCGGCCTTATCCACTTTATTTGATCAGCCATCACGCCAGATGGTCTAAACCTTAGGGATATCAAAAATCCCACTTTGGGTGATGCCCACTTTTCATTATTCCCACACACCCACGCACTCCCACCACCACTATGTCATCTTTTCAACTCAAGTCAGCCCATACGGTCGACGATACGGGCAGGGTTTCCACATCTCCACCTGCTCAAGCCCGCAGGATTGCCACGACCGCGAAACCTGCGCCCAAGCGACTCTGCAGTGACTCCAGCGACGATGAGAGTGGAGATCTGTAAGTCTCCCTCTGGTTCCTTTCTCCACTCATATCCCTTTTTTTTTAGTCCTGCGCCTGCCGAATTAACGAAGAGAGCATGGCATCCTCATAGCTCAAAACATCTGTCTCAACTGCCTTCGTCTTTGTTCAATTCTCATGCAGTTCTCAAATTCTCAGGTGTTCTCGACATGCACCCTCCCGCTCCAAAACACGGTGCTCCAGCCCGCAGAGCCAAGACAACTGTGAAACCTGCGCCGAAGCGACTCCACAGTAGCTCCAGTGACAATAAGAGTGGAGATCTGTGCGTCTCCCTCTCTTCTGGTTCCTTTCTTCACTCATACCCCATTCTTTTCAGTTTTGCGCCTGCCGAACCAGCGAAGCGTCATCGCTCAAAATGTCTGTCTCGACTGCCTTCTTCTTTTTGTTTAATTCTCATCCAGTTTTACCAGGCACACAGAGGCGCTGACTTCCTGGTCACACTCCCCGAGAACTGGAATGTTCGCGCAAGTTCAACAGTTAAAAAATGGGTTAGAAGTACGATAGGAAAACTACAAAATACAACTGTTCAAGGGAGAGTGAGTGACACGAGAGAACAAGCTACAAGGCTTGTGATATCAATTTTAGTTGCTCTCATAAATGACGGCGGCGCCGCACACTTAGGAGCTGTACTTGGGAGTGATTCATGGCTAAATTGTGTCATTCCAGCATGTGCAACAACTTTCCAAAGAAGTGTTCCAGTAGGTCATCGCCAACCTGGGATAGATAAAATTGCTCCGTAAAATTGAGGATCTGTTGTTTGGCTAGGCAAGAGATGACGTTCTTGATCATTGTCTCAAGGTAGGTCAGGACGAAGCTGGAGATTTCCAGCACCCGTCAGCCCAGGCTACAACTGAAAAAATTAATTAGCGGCATCAAGGCGATACACAGAGCAGACAGAGATATTACAGCACCTGCCATGACAATTTGGGGAATCAGGGATGTGAAAATATTGCAAGGACACAAAAGAAGGTCTGCACAGTGTTGATCCGATGAAAATCAGGAAGTCTATCTGTCTCAGACCACAAAAATGGCCACTATAAAATGTGTGCATATGCACACTGAGAAAGATTTGGATCCCTATCCATCTAATCCCTGAATGTGGTATCATATTCCACACGGACAAAGCACAATTTGCATGCACTCAGCCTACCTGAGATCTCGCCATACATCTAGAAAATTTGTCCACTAGTTAGGCTTTAACGCTTAGGTAGGGAGAACGAGAAAAACTGGAAAGGAACATACTGTATCTGTATTACTCGCTCGTTTGACCCCACCTCAATGCACCGCACACCCCATATATTGGCTTCTGCTCCTATATTGTGGTGCACATACATTATTTCCTGGGATTTGTTTTGTCCTAGGACATCCAATGGCCAGAATGGGGGGCTTTTCTATGCATTCACACACATATGGGCATGCCCCTGTTGGCAGCTCCATGAACTCGTTCACATGTTCTATGTGGTCTAAGTGCCACTTTGTGAGCTGTGGGGCCTGCTAGGGTATTCAGAGATAGAACACAGACAAAACAGTGAGCAGGCAACAAACCTGAGCTGACTGACAATGGTGACCAATGATTATTGCGATGTGGTCCCTGTGTTGACCCTCACGGTAATGCTCCCACCAGGCCTGGCTGGCGCAAACCCAGCCTACAAATATGACATGTGCGTGCTGGACTTCGTCTACACGGGTCATGAGTTTGGCGACACAGAATGATCTATACATGAAAATAAGGCCATCACAGTCAACAAAGAAAGTGGCTCGCTCGTTGTGTGGGCTAGAGGCAGGGGTAAGTAAGAATTTGCAAGCTCAAATTGGGAACACACACTTGTTGCGCAGATCATAGTAGCAGGGAAAAAAATGTTGCAAGTACTTCTTATGCAGCCCCCTAGTGTCTGGCTCATCATGGTAAAGGTGGTCAATCTTCTCCTATGCCAAGAAAGGTGGAGCAGTCCCCTGAAAGCCTGTACTGGCAACAGAGGCATTCTTGATGATGGAGAAGTTGTCGGAGGCCAAGGTATCGCCCTGCCTTGCCGAACACCACATCTTCTGCTCAGCACGTGTCTTAGCGTGGAAATGCTCGTATGAGCAGTGGCATTTTGCAGGAGGCTCTTCAGTCGGAGGGCTGTTGGCAGGGCGGGAAGGAAGAGAAGGGTGCAGAGCTGTCACTGAGAGTGGAGTGGGGCATGCAGGGAGGAACACGGGGCGCACAGAGAGGGATGAGGCAGTGGGAGCAGCGGGGCAGCATGTGCAGAAGAGGGTGAACTGCCAGGCAGAGGAGCATAACTGGAGGTGAGGTCAGGGACGAGGCAGTATCAAAAAAAAATGTATGTATGCCCAGGAAGCCTCAGGCTGAATGAATTCGCTAGCGATGCTGATCTAACGTCAATGGCGCGTTAAGTTTGCTAGCCATACCCTTTCTCTGTGGTTTCGATTTCAGTGCTGATGCCGAAGACACGTTCCTGCAGGGTGGCTTTGTGGCGGCAGAGGAAGTTGAAGTAAAGAGCTGGGGACAGGCAGAAGACTGCAGAGACAGAGGGCTTGGAGCTAGTGGAGAGGTGGGTGGAATGACGAGGAGGGGAGGCAAGGGTGTTGAGGTTGAACTGCAAGTTGTTCCCACCAGTGTGAGGGTTGTGGCCCTCCATGTAGCCGCTGATCAAGGATCACAGATGGTAGTCGGCCATAAGCACGTCACTTTGGGGTGGCATGAGATGTGGATGGGGAAAGGAGCAGGGATGTAGACACACCTGGTACTCTTCCGCAAGTACATTAACTGCAGCAATGGGTGGGTTTTATCTGCCTCGGTGGGGTTGAAGAGGGTTTTCATGGTGAAAAGGTTGTATTGCAGCTCACAGGCAGCGTAGGGGTCCTCCAGCGTGTGCGCTGCCATGCACGTCTGCTGTGTGTCCATCTGTCTCGTAGTCATGGGAAGGGAGGTTGCATAACAGCCGTCAGGCTCAGCGTATACAGGGTGAAGGGGAACAGATAGAGGGTTAAGATGGGGGTGTGACTCCGAAGCAGACAACAGCACGTCACACAGCGGGCAAGTCCCACGGCCGCGGCTTCATGGCGTGGGATGGACACTTGCCATGGCGTTGGCTAGGCGTTGCACAAATGATGGCTTTCTTTGTTCTTACGACATAGGGGCTTTGTGAAGTTGCGGGGTCAATTTGGAAGGATTCATCTTAGATTCTTCGGGTGGAGCGCTGTGTGTGGGCTCTGACTCGACAAGAAAGTGGGCTCCAAATGCGCCGAAACTGTTGCGGGCTTCATTCTGGAGTGAAGTATTGCGGCCGGGGCGCACATCAGCTCAAAGGAACAGAAAGGACAAAGAGTAAATAGAGATAATGAACTAGATGTAACCAATGGTTTAATTGGGATGTGAAGCACAAGTCTGAGGGGTAACCTGAACGCAAATTGAACACTTGCACAAAATATGACATCGTGGGATTTTCAGTGCCTCATGCCCGATTTTTGATTGTTTGTGCAACGCCTGGCCAACGCCATGGCAAGTGTCCGTCCCACGCCATGAAGCCGCGGCCGTGGGACTTGCCCGCTGTGTCAGGCAGCATGGGTGTTGCGGGTGGCACAGAGGGATGAGGCGGTATTGACACGGAGTGGCAAGGCATAATCAGAAAGTCGGGCGGCAGGTGCACATTTGGGTCTCTTGACACTGCTGGGGACATGCTCGACGCGTCAAATGCAGTGGTGGGCTGCAGCAGCGGCAAAGCCACCTGAGGTTGGGAGGCATTAACAGAAGGACGCCGGTGGAGGCTGGAAGTGAGCTGGGTTGCATTGGAAGAGAAGGGGATGGTAGTGGTTAAGAACAAAGAAACATTTGACAGCTTGTAAGTGAGGCATGCAACACAAACAAACACGTGTCACGTGTGCGGCTATCCCTTTTGGTATTGTCCATGTGGCAGGTGTTCAGGCAATATTTGACAACAGATGTTTCCAGTAGGATATTTCGAAATAATTTTGGCGCAATTCTTCATTCCTGGCTAAAAAGTTCGTTGCCAATCCTCCAGGGTTTTTTTAGGCAAAGGGATCAAAAATTCTTGAGGAAATTCCTTGGAGAATCCACACAGAAATTCTTTTGGAACAGAGGTGGCATTGTGCGTGCAAAAGTTTTCTTTTTTGGTATATCAACCTTTCTCTCTCTTTCCACCACCAACTCGCGAGTGCATTTCTAATACACCACTACCAGTGTATCTTGGCCCCTATATCTGCCGTAAACAGTGTCCCTCTGGAGATCCTTGACAACATTTTGGATCTTGCAGGCACCATATCTGAAGAATTTGTCTACAACGTGGCTGCCACATACTGAGTTCCTTACCATTCAACTGCATGCTTGTTTGCAGAGATTGGTATCGTGCAAGGAAATGTCTTCTCTACCACATGGTTTTCCTCTACACCAAAAAACAAGCAGAAGCGCTCTTAGCAGCTATCCGACAGGATCACAGACTTGGCAGATATATCAAAACATTGGTCCTGGCCCTCAATGAGCCCTCTCTTGATGTGTACATCCCAGAGAGAGCAATTTGAAAAATACATAACCGTGAAGCCCAATATTAATGTCTATTCTTGGCTCATGGCTTTAAACAATCTGAGACTTACTGATCCTAGTCCTGTAATCAGCACTTGAATGATTATGAGGAGTTACTATACCTTGCCAACTCATGCAACAGGATATAACTGGCACTCACCGCTATAGACTTTATAGTCTTCATAACAAAGGCCCTCCAGATCCATGCCAAACCCCTTCCGCCCCACACACTCCCTATAGAAGATTGATGCCGACCCCATTATAGCAGCTGATTACAATAAATGGAGACACAACTACATGTGCACCTACCTGACACCAAGAAGAAAACTCGCTGATACTGCAAACATGTGAGCAATCTCCAGTTTCACATTTTCTGTTATTGACCCATCTCATTCCAGATGGGTCTTCACTTGTTGTCACGATTCGAGGGTTTTTTATCTTATCATGAATCATGTGATAGCACCTCTCATGTGACACCACCATCCTCCTGGCGATTGAGGAAGTTACCGACGAATCAGGTTAGTTAATTATACATGAACGATCGGTTGGTATGATCGAACAAGAACACATGCTATACGCATGAACAGTTATATTTACATGGACACATGGTATACATTAGGAGGTTACTAATAGTCTTGTGGACTACGGCATGTTCTTGGTAAGAACACATGTCTAACAGATGGAAGCAACACATAGACACTTCATTTAGTTTATATATAGTAGCATAGCATTACTTACAAATGTTTACCACGCCGAAGCCTTACGTTCGGATCATAGACTTTACTCACGTCTACTTATTAGGAAGGTATAGCTCATGGTTAAACTTAATGATAGTTACAATGATTAGATACAATGAACAGTATATAGTCGTAGCCTACTTGTAGATATTCTGTACCTCTCCTAGAGTATTATTCAACTTCATTGATGATACGGTTAATACCTTGCACTACCCAATCCCTGATCATCATACCGATCTGTGGACGCTCGGACGTGTTGTCATTGTAACACTTGTTGCTCAACCTACTGTGGACTGTTATTTATATTGGATCGAGTCACTCTCACTCATTTATATTGGACTAAATCATTCCAACTCATTTATGTTGACCTGCCTCATTTACATCCTAACTCATATCTACAAAACTTGGTTTAGTATATAAGTAGTCTACAATGTACCAAGTGCCTTGTCAGGATTGCAGCAGAACAAGCCCCAATTCAACCTTTGCATTGTAAGCTTGTCCAAATCTCATAAACCCACTCTTGAGTTTGTCAAAATCTGGGAAGGGCTGCACAATGATCCACCCACTGACACTGACGACTCCAGGATGCCCCTCACACAATATAACGGAAACCAAACCGCCACTATCAGCTTTTTTACATGATCTAGACCACCCTCTGTCTAACTATACCCAACAAGTATATTCTGGCACCAAAACAACCTGTATCACCCACTTGGAATCCAGGGTGGCAGCAGCTAGCACGGCTACCAGCTGATCTTGTGGTTGGGCATAGACATTTACTTGTTGTGCTTATTGTAACTTATTCTCTTTATGGTCTAGTACATGTGTTGAAGGGTTGTTACTCCACTTTCTTGTCCCCTGTCGTATTGTATATTCCAACATTTCCAATAAATTTGTTGTAAGTGGAAATTCTGATAATTGCAGAATAAGAGGAAGAGAACAATAAGAAGATCTATATCAGTAAGAAGGAATCATGTGATTAATGAAACTCAGCTGTGTATCAGCTCTTAAAATACAACTAGCGCTGTGATTCTGTAGCATATTAGATGTAAATCTGACACTAGAGCTTATATGACTCTGATGGCTTACTTTGGAAACCTCTTTGCATATGTCCTATACTACTCAGAAGAGCTGTTGGTATATACTATGGTTTTGGCTTGCAACAGAGCTCATCCAATCATAGCTCCCAATTTGGCCACCCACATATTAGGAACACAAGGGCAGAACAAAATCATTGTAGGTTTATAATATGTATGTTTACTACCTTTAACTGCATTTATTCAGTCTCACTGGCTTGAGGCCTTTCTTTATTGTGGCCAGCTACAAGAATACCTTTAATCAAAACCTCCTTTGACACTGCCTGCCTCAAGGAGATCATTGAAGCTGAAGCTGAGGGGGGTATTGTTGGTTCTGGCATGGGTCTCCACACTTCAATCCTCATTGTCGGTACATCTATGGGACCCCTGAAATTTTTTTTACAAAGAAATCTGATTCACACAATCTGGGCACAATAGATTCTGCATTGTGTCATTGTCTTGGGAGTTGTACATGAGAGAACAGTCTTGCTATAAAACCCCTTCCACCATGTGAGCACCTTTTAGTGAAAAGTTGTAATGTATATATGCCAAAGGAAGACAATGGCCTAAAGTTGGATATGGAGAATGACTCCTAGCTGGCTATGTATCTCTAGACCAATTGGCATTGGTCCTGTTGTTGCTGTTATACCTTCGAGTCCTTGTATTACTGCTTGGAATATACATTGTGATAAGCAAGAACAATATTGACATCTATGCAAAATGCTCCCTCTCTGATGCCAGACACTAGCCCACAGAAAAATATAGTCAGCCCCATTTACTTTTCAAGCTAGTATTGGTACTGCAGCCCTGCATTACAATACACGATGTCCTACTGAAACATTTTCTAGGTTGCCAAGATGACCATCTCCATCATTTGCTTTTCTATCATATGTTTAGCCTTGATATATTGGAAAAATGCTACTCAAATGAGAATAGAGAACATGGAGGCTTGATTAATGAAAATATACCTTGGTATAGCAGGGTTAGCTCCCCAGTGGTCATTGGTTGGCATCTGGGTTATATCTCCAATGGCAATAGTTGACACTATTGTAGACCACTCAGAGTTGTTGCAATAGCTTGAAATAAGTCCTTGAGTTATAGGTATCTTCCTAGAATGAATTTCTCCAAACCCCAGAGGATGTTGTCTGCAATGACAACTTTAAATAAATTGGAAAATCATGAATTTTTGGGTTTAAAGCAGCTGTCATACAATCTTAAGCAGATCGCCTGCTAATCTATATTGCCAAGCTGCCTGTTCTCGGGCTCTCCTGCTTGCCTCTGGTATGTAAGTGGTTGGCATTGCTGTTCTGAAAGGTTGCCACTGTCAAGACTGACTCCAACACTTCCTCACTATGCTTCTAGACATGAGTGTAGACACTGCCTGGTTCACAATAAGCATTGGAATGGATGAAGCAATGGATGTTGGAACTCCATGTCAAGCAGTTGCTGAGCTGATCTTGGGAGCAGTGATTGAATTCAGTGTTGTAGATGGCATGAACACTTGGCAAGTAGCCACTGGATTGGCTGATCTTGGGACAACTGAGGCCGTTTCTCAAGATTGCATGAGATGAAACTACTTGCCTGGAGTCAACAATAAGAACTGAAGATCCAGGGCAATGCTACTCTACTTATATACCTACAGGAACAAAGGAAGTAGCTAAAATAGAAACAAAGGGATAGCTAGAACGAGATACAAGGGGAAGGCCAGATAAGTAACTACAAAGAGATGTCCATATCAAGAACAAGGGGACATCCATATCTGGAACAAGGGAACATCCATATTGGGAACAAGGGACCAGATGTGAAGGGATCAAACAGGATCAATGATCAGATCACAGAGGATCAGATCAGATCAAAGATGCGACAATGTCACAGTCCATTTACACACTCCAACATAAGGAACATTGTGATCAACAACTGCCTATCCTGTTTGCATGCATAGGCATTACACAGATGCTGTTCTTCTATTTGGTGGCGGAAATATTCTTTTGGTCACCACAATAGACTCACATTTTGAGAAGCAAGGTGTGCATGGCTGGAATTTGTTCTCAATGAGTTTCTTGCAGTGTCACCACCGAGTGCCACTTACATTCCAATTTGTCAAGGTTGGCATGGCTCCAATTCTGGTTTAGAGGTTAGATATTTGGCCACAAACTCAGAAATGACATTTTGTATCCAAGCAGGGTCTGACATGGTTGTGCGATCCAAATTTTACGTATCATCCCCTGTTCCAAACCATCATAGAAGACCTAACCATTATTATAGCCCAGCAATTCATAGCTTACCTAGGCCTCCATTGATCTCAGCAAGTCCTCATGAATCTCCCTGGGATTTTTGAGACTACTTGCCTGGAGTCAACAGTAAGAACTGAAGATCCAGGGCAATGCTACTCTATATAGATGGGAGGATCAGATAGGATCAGGGAGATCAGATGGGATTGGGTAAAAGATCAATGATCACAGATCACAGGGGATCAGAGATCAAAGATACGAGAATATCATAGTCCATTTACAGACTCCAACACATCTATATAAGCAAAAGGTGGTGCTAGTGTAATAGTATAGTACAAAAAGAGCAAACAAATACAAACTACTATCACATAGCTTAATTGGACATCAAATACCAATTATACTTGCTACAAACTTGTTTCCTCTTTATGCCACAACTGCTACTGCTGATACATGATGTCTGGCTTGGCAAGAATAGGGTCTTCAGCTCCACTCAACTGAATGTTTACTGTATGACCAAGCAATTATGAAAGAAACAACTCAACCTTTGCCTCAAGTTCCAATACCACCATGAATACAACAAGCGACTCCAGGTGATCCAACACGGCCAATACAGTGGCACTTGGCTTGGAATTTGGTATCTCAACCTATTGTATGCTCACCTTTATCCAGGATGCCATTAGGATGCTACTACAATACTTGGATTTCTGCCTGAAAGAAGTTGATGTCTCAGAACCTGGCTTCAGTTGATCCAGGACATCCCAAATGTACCAATTCAGGAACCTTACTGTGTTGAACTGTCACCAAACAGTCAAGGGGAGCTGAAAGTGGTGACAAACATCAATATTAACATTAACACAATAAATTATGAATAATTGAGGCACATGTGGGTACTGTGCGTCGCTTGGTGGACCAGAGGGAGAAGGTCGGTGTATGTACCCTAGGCTGAAATGGTAAAATAGATTTAATGTACTCAATATGAAATAGCAACTCAGCTTTAGATGGGCTCTTCTCTTGATATAGGTCACTTTCTGGACCTCTCCTGCTCGGGCTCTTGATGATATGGAACTCGGACTCAAACTTAGATGAGGGACGGATGTGGGAGAAGGAAAGAGGGAATGATTCCCTGAGTATCATTGCCAGGGTATTTATACTACGATCAGGATGGCTGAAACACGTACTCATGCATCACCAGAGGCCACACACACATGCAGAATTACAAACAATGAAATAAGTAAGAGTCCATCACAGGGAAAACACACCTCAGCTAATTCACACCTTCAGACTCTTCTAGCCAGAATACACACAAAGATGGAATAGGAAGAGCACACTGCCCCCACCAGACACGTGCCAGAGGTGGCCTAGACCTCTGGCTTCTCAATCCCCAGTGTGCACCAAGCTAGCAAGGCCTTCTCGATGCAACATTGCATTGATAGTTGATAGGTAAGGGAGGAAGATATAAAACTAGTCTGGAATATTAAAGAGGATTGAGAGTGTGTAATGGAATAAGAAATAGAGAGGAATGGACAATACTAATGGCTATGTTCCAAATCCCTATCCTTCAACGTTGCGTGTGCGTCGCTCGAGATTGTACGCGATCACCTGGGCGAGTGGTTCAACTCAGGAATGTGGTTGTAGTGGTAACAGATGAGCGGATGAGGATTGAGCTAGATTAAAGGAACAGAAGAGGAAAGGTGAGTCTGAACAATATGAGAGATGGAGAGAAATTATTGTGGCTGTTATCGTCTGTGAAGGAGCTCGTACACAGCATGCCTTGGGGCCATGTGCGACAAGTGTGCCAATGGGCACTTCTACAGCGGCAGGAGCAAGCACTAGAGAAGACCCAAGATGAGGCAGCAAGGCCAGAGATGCACTATGAGGTTAAAGCAGGTGCCCCTCTCAATGCAAATGACTATGCCCCCCTGTCACCATTAACCATGACAACCCACCTGCACATCCCTCTGTTATGAACAATGACAAGAGCACAGCTCATTCCTTGCAGGCTCTATGGTGAGAGGAGACACACTGGAAGTATATAGTGTGGCAGCAGAAGAGGAAGAATGTGTTGCAGAGGAGGCAGAGTATACAGGAGGAAGAGGTACGGTATAACAACAAACTCAATGCCAAGATGATTATAGAAAGAGTGGTAAGCACATTGTCTGATTTGAGAGCAGACCAACTCACTGTTATCAGCTATTCTTGTTGTAAGAGGAAACTCAGATGGTCGCAGATGGTAGCTAAAAAGGCAGTCTCAGATGGTGGGCACAGATGGGAAACAAAAAGCTAGTCTGTTGTTTACCGCGGGGCTCGGATCGTAGTAAAACCTTATTACCTAATTGATGGCTGCACATTCTATCATTTTCGTGTTTCCTCCATGTGGGCCGTATAAGTATGGGCTGTTCTGAGTCCAGGGATGTTTCCTCGGGTACTAGACACTCTCTTATTTTTCTCCGATTTTTTGGGCAAGTCTTAACTGATTTTGCGTCTCGGCCGAAATTCGATCCATCAATCACGTGGCACTCGCAAGCCAAAACGGCTTGTTCTAGTGAGTGCATTAAACCTCATATTTGAAAATTCTGAACTGGTACAATGTTTGAACCACTGCAGAAGACAACATCCCCCAAAATTCTCGTCAAAATCGGTGTTTCCCATGCAGCAGGAAGAAAACCGGAATCTGATTACCTAAAATTACATAATAAGCTTTTACTGCGATCCAACCCCCACGGTAAACAGCAGACTTCAACAAGCGAGGTATGAGCTCAAAGTTGTTGAAGCGTCTGCCTAGGGGAGACTAACAAAAAGCCCAGTGTGGAAGTGCCTTCCGGCTCGCACGTCGCTCGTGCTATTTTGCATGTTGCTCACGAGTTCCTCTTCTGGCGATAACAGCCGCCCATTTTTCTACTCACTATCTATTTCTATCATTATTCCCTATCGCACAGGTACCCATCCGTACCGTCCCGAGACACATTCAAAGCCGTATACACGAGTACCCTCGACTTTCAACCACGCATCAAGAGGTCACCTGACCGCGTTGGTTTCGTTGCGCAATGTTCTTACGCGCCGCTTCGATGGATTAGAGGGTTGGGCAGGATTGTGTGGACTCTACCACTTTCCTAGTACGTTACTCACCTCATCTCTTATTTTTCTTCCCCTCTCTCTTGTACCTGGGCCAGCTTCTGTGAAGCGCGGCTCTGGTGTTCCTACCTTCTCGGCTCGCGCTTGGGATTGACGCGTCCGAGGTTGGGCACCCTCTGGACAAGTGCTGAGGCGGCAGCATGTCTCCCTATACTGTCTTTGCGCGTGTCCCGGTTGGTGTTACACTGGAGTTGTGTTAGCAGTTGGTATGGTAATTATCTCAAGCTTTTTATGCTCATGGACATTTTATTTACATTTCATTCATGTATTGGATCGTTGCGCAGGGCTCTGGTGACGCGAGAGTACGCGTGACGACCATCCCGATCATGTATTTAAGATCGGTACCTGGATGAAACAGGGACTTCTTTTCTGGTTTCTACTATCATCTCCCTCAAGCGTCCTTCGAGTTAGGACGACTTGAGCTGAGTCTCTACGAGTTTTCGAGCGCCTTGAGTACAGGCACAAGTCCACAAGCTGAGTCTAAGTCCTATATCATTTCATTCCCTGTCTATTACAGCTTTGCAGCGAAGTCAAGCACGACCTTCCCTCGACCTCAGTCCACCACAGGACTATCTGTTACTTCGACACCAGATCCATTGAAAGAGAAGCTACTTATATAGGTAGAAGAATAATAGAGCAAGTAAAGACAATAAGAACAATAAGGGAAGATCAGTATCAGTGAAGAACAATAAGAGGAAGAGAACAATAAGAAGATTTGTATCACAACAATAAGATCTGTATCAGTAAGAAGGAATCATGTGATTGTCCAAACCAAATAAGGAATCAAATATCATGACACTTTGGATAGGTATACAGAGCTAAAAAGCACTCGAGTTTGAGGTGCATAGCTTTGGCCCTTGGATAAACCACATGTTCGTCTGAGGCTTAATTACGGCCAATGCTTTTCATGGCGGGATATTGGAGTATGTGAATAAACTGTAACATTCTTGCATCATTGATTGGATTGGATCCTCTGTGATCCGTGATCATTGATCCCTCTATCTGATTAGGATCTTATTGTCCGAATAACAATCTTATTGTCTTGACATCCATCTAGTTCTTACTGTTGACTCCAGACAAGTAGTTTCATTTCATGCAATCTAACAGAGTTCTTACTGTTGACTCCAGACCTCTGTGCTTGCATGTTTAACAACAATGGCAATGATAAAAGTGACAGTAAGAAGGGTAATGATAAGAGTGACAGAGAAAAAGGCAATGATAGCAGGAATGGTGAGGTGGAGGAGAAGCAGCAGCAACTTTCCAAGCCCAGGAAACTTCTCCACAGCTACAGCTTTTATAGCTCCTGTCATACCCTCTGTGCCCTCTCCCTCTGTGCTGCCTCCTCCTTTATATTGCCCCTGCTCCAACTGCTAGCACCACTCTACACTCTATCCCCTCCGGCTGCAGCTCCATGTCCCCTGCCCCAAATAGTAATGAGGGATCTTGCGATAAAGTAGGATGCATACTGGACCCAGGGCATCCTGCTTCACAAGATATGTATGCAATTTGAGGCTGCAACAGAAAGTTTTGGTGCCAATATCATCACAAGATTTTCATAGAAACATATGAGAAACCAACCCTGGAGGCCAGGATGCTTGTTGGGATGAAGGGCATGCTGGTACAGGTGCGGATAGCTGTGATTCTCAGAGTAAAGCTTTGATGTTGTGCAGGCCTTGTGAAGAGTACTGATGATTTTTAGTTTTTATCAGTCTTGTATCAAGGAACGTTTGATGTGTCTAAACACCATAGTACGAGGAGGCTGGCCGAAAGCAGGAGCAGCCAGGTATGCCACAGCAGATGCTAGACTGTCCTCGGGCCTGAAGACAAGTGGCAGTCATTTGAGTGTTGCAGTGACTACAAGTATTTCTGCGACACAGAGGTTAAGAGGTTATTAATTAATAAGGCACACAGCAATGACCCACAATGGTTGTTTGATCAGTATTGTGAGGTCTCTGAGCGTGCTACGCATCGCTCGTCGCCTCATGGCCCCTGCGAACCATCTGCACGAGTAACGGGACGAGTTCGGACGTACATGACGGATCTTCCTAAACGGGATTCCACGTTACCGGAACCAGCTTCCAAGCGAGACCAATGTTCTCCCCACATCCGCATCGTCTCCCCCGCCATTTAGGCTCACTCCTGCACCATCGTTACATGGATACGACCCGTACACCACGACCCACAGGTTCTCAATGCCTACGACGCGACCTTCTGCATCTAACAAACCGGCGTTCCCACAGACTGTGTTCGCCGCTACTCGGCGTCCACCAACAATACGACCGGTCCCCCAGCGCGTCCTTCCCACGTTTCCGTTCTCGGACGCTCTCGCACACCGGACGGACCTACTGCGTGCTTGACGCCGAGAGACAGAGGATATCCCGACACAGCCCTTCCCCCACTTCACACGACGCATCGACTAGCCGAGAGGAGACCATCTGTCTCTCCCCCTTCCTGAGCACTCGAGCACCCACCAACACAACTACCATCCATGCCTGGAGCTCCAGACGTATTCCGAGGTCGTTTGGCCTCGCCGCGCCTCGCACGTACTCAGAGACAATCGGTCTCCTCAACAGAGGCGTCCGTTCTCCTGTCATATATGCACCCCGAAAACACCTCATGACGTCCCCTGCCCCCTGGAAACACCTGCGACCCGCATGGCACCTCTGGAAACGTGGGAAGTCGTCAAGGAGGTATAAAAGGGAGCGCATGAAGTAGGAGTAGTCAGTACCTTCCGGCCTGCAGAAGTAGCTTTCGGGCGTTTTCCCCACTTTCTGTACTGTTCTCAGCTCAATCTAAGGGGTACTCCCAGCCTTCCCCGACTTTGTACCTCTCGTGCACCCTCCTCCTCGCCCACTGCCGGAGGCAGGCCACACATCTTGCATTCGCTCGTTCGTTGGCGTCTCACCTCTCACACCTCCATCAGCAGGGTCCCCCCTCACTGGACCCGGTGTCACCATCCCAGGCTTCCTCGATTAGGATCACTGTTCTCGTGAGCCTCGCTCTGTAGAAAACAGGCCCGGAGAGAAGCCATCACATACAAATCGCCGTCCATAGCCATTGAGACCAACCATCTCACCGTCGACCAAACGACGTCGGTGTCATCGTCTGTGCGACACACATCGCATCTCCAGCGCTGGTTCTAAGGGGGAAAAGCGCACGAAGGAAAGCAGGCAGGGCAACACATTTAGGGTTCCAGTACTCTCGTACGGGGAGCCAGGTTTGGGCATTCACACCTTCTTTACCGCTTTCACTAACAACAGGTCTGCCGCACACGTCCACACCTAGGAGACGAACGGTCTCCACGATCCCCCGTTCATACACACACATACACCTATCACTCATACAAGGCCGATTCGCGCACCGACCTTCCGCTCTATCATTCGACTATATCTTCCCCTCTAGAGGACGAACGTAGTCGAATTCGAATCACATATCTTTCGATACCGACACCGCGGTCCTTATCACAGCGTGATACAGACAGTTTTTTCAATAGCTGTCAGGTGGAGGATTTTCCAAGAGAAACAACTGTCTTCGTCCTTCTGATTTCTTGGCTTCAAGGACAGTATGTTACAACCATGCACTTTCCGATCCTTTCCGGTTCGTTTCCAGCTGCTTGCGGCCCATTCCGGTTGCAGCTTGCTTTACGGCCGTTATGTTCCATCCAACATACTGTTGTGTCTGGCTAGTTCTGTTGACACATAACCCTTGGGGTTTTCACAATGAAGGTCTTCTGAGCATTCCCCAAATCAAACATATGACTTATGCAACTATGCTTCTCTCTTATTGTTCTTATTGTCTTTTACTGTCCTTATTGTCTTTAACATACTTCTTTCCGCATTAGAGCTATCTCCGTATTTAGTATAAATACGTATTATGTTCTACTGTATCTTTAGTTGAAAATTAACATGCTTTGCCTCTGTATTGCTCCGTGGTCTGACTTCTGCTTCCTTCGTCATCAAGCCGAGTTAGTTGGTGTACCCGCTCACCTACGTGGTATCACTTATGGCCCTATCTGTATTCCGGCCCTTTACATCTTCCGGCCTTTACGTCTTCCGGCCTTCTGTCCTTCCGGCCTTTTTCTGACACGGATATAATACAGTAGATATATTGTCCAGGATGTGGGACAAACATAATATTCATCATTGAAGTTGCCGAGCATATGAGGGCTGAATTTGTTATATCCGTGTTGGAAAAGGCCGGAAGAACGGAAAGGGCCAGAAGTGATACCACGTAGGTGAGCGGGTGCACCAACTAAGTTGGCTCGGAGACGGAATCAGACCACAGAGCTATGTGGAGGCAAAGCACGTTACTTTTCAACTAAAGATACAGTAGAACATAATACATATTTTTACTAAATATGGATATAAGTCTAATGCGGAAAGAAGTATGTAAAAGACAATAAGTACAGTGAAAGACAATAAGAACAATAAGAGAGAAGCATAGTTGCATAAGTCATATGTTTGATTTGGGGAACACTCAGAAGACCTTCATTGCGGAAACCCCAAAGGTTGTGCATCAACGGAACTAGCTGGACGCAACAGGAAAGTTGGATAGGACACAACAGCCGTAAAGTGGGCCATAAACGGCTGGAAAGGAACCGGAGCAGATCAGAAAGTGCATGGTCGTAACAGTATCCCCCTCTTAGGGTTCCTTGCCCCCAAGGAACAAAGAACAAGAGGAATACGATGCCGAAAACGGGATGACAGAAAGATGACACAACATAATGGAAGAGGTCGTGAGGAACTGTGAAGTTGATCATAAGTCATGTGATCATGGGATGTTGATAAAAAACATCTTCTCTTCCTCCATCCACCATGTCGCAACAGTCGCATCAATCACAACAATCGCGTACCACCCCGCAACAGTCGGGAGTCCTCCGTAGACTCTGTTCAAGAACGTTGTAGAAGAAGGGTTGGTCCGGGGGGTAGACCAGAGTAGTGAGGGTCGAGTATATACCCTAGGCTGCGGCAATAGAAAAGTGCCTCGACTATAGAACGGAAGAGGTACTCAGCTCTAGAATGTGGACTCGTAGACTCCTAGGCCCGTCTCTAGACCACTTGTGTTCGATAAGATGGGCAAGGAAAGCTTTAAGTTCAGGCAGGGATCATCGGGGGGATGTTGCTGGAGGCAGTGGAACGCGCGCGCGCTGAGCCTGAGTTCCTGTAGTACCTGCGGGATCTCATCGAGCTTGAGGATGAGGCGGAAGCAGAGGTTGCCGTTGCAGACGCAAACTTGCGTACCGCGCAAGACAACATGGTGGAAGCAACAAATCGTCGCGACCAAATCGTGGAGCTGTGCCAGTGCTTTGAGCGGGGCAATCTCCAGTCCATGGATTACGTTGATGCGGTGGATCTCTTGCGCCGTGCGGTTTCTCTGGACATGGATGACGTACCCGACGAGAGGCTCGATTCTGGCGATGAGAGCGAGGGTGGAGAGGGATCAGAGGAGCCGGAAGAGATGGCGGAAGTCGGAAGGAAGCGGAAGGGAAAGGGGAAGGCAAAGGCGTCGCCGAAGAAGGCAAGGGTGGATCGTGAGGAAGAACGTAAGGAGCGGGATGGCCCCTCAGAAGGTGCGTTGAAACGCCGTAACAAGAGCGCGCGGCATCTAGTGCTATTTTGCGATTTCCTAGGACCAGTATTTATACAACGGGAAAGCGCTAGCACTTCTGAAGTGCTATTACTAGCACTCAGGACTCTGGCTAGGTGATATAAAGGAGAACTGGAGTGAGCCCAAGCTGCCGGTTGTAGCATCAGACACGACTAGTGTGACGCGCTAGTACGGGCTGAAGGCACAAAACACGGGGAAATAACCATAAGCCTACACAGTCAAGGTGCTAGCACCTAGGGAGCGAGACACAGAAGAGTGGTATTGCGGGCACGCTAGCTGGGGTGCGAGCGGCGAGTCTGGGATCTGAAGGGTAGTAAACTATGCGCTAGCAGCCTTCTAGCAAGGGCGCTAGTGAGCGGAACCCCTCTAGCGATCGACCCGAGGCCCGAAACACAGAGGCGAGCACGTGACGGTTGCGACGCGGTCGCGAGTCACAAACAGAGACAAAGTAGATAGCAGAGGAATAGCTAGCAGGCTATTGGTGCGGATGCGCGGGTCACCACATATGCAGTAACGGATAAACGGACTGCTAGCCGGTGCTCTGACTCGTGCTAGATGACTCCAGGCGGCGGATTCAACTCCGCTTCGTCAGGATAGCGATTCCAGCAGCTGATGGCAAGCTGAGGGATCACTCACGATACCCTTAAATGGACGCTAGCGGATCAGTGTGGCTGTTCTGCTTGGCATAGACCCATCATAAAACCAAACGGCAGTCGTTTCATTGGCTGTCGTATCTATCACATCATTTTCACTCATTTATATTATTCATTCTGTTTATCACATGTACCATGGACCTCAGTAGTATAAAGGGAGCACAGAGCAGGCTAGAACCTCAGATTATTACACCCCGACTTTGTACGAAGTTGGTGCAGGTGGTCTCAGGTTGCTAGTGGAGATTGTACACACACTTCACAAGTAGTAGCTTTATTGGAATCAATACTGTTGACTCTGGACACGTCGAGATCTTAAGTTGAGGTTCTAAGTTGTTGGCTCGCGGAGTCTTCACGTATAAAACCAAGGGTGTTCTCTTCGAGAATCAGCTAGCAGTTGCGCTAGCAGCTTTGCCTTCACCCCGATATATTCGTAGTGTGTTGGATCGCCTGCTAGGTGATTGTGTGTTGACTCGAGCCCACTAAGAAGAAGACGGACTAGGTGCCCCCACCTCTAGACCGACTGTAACTTGTCAGTTACTTCGCCTTCACCCCGATATTGACGGAAGCGCTGTTGTAGTGTGTTGGGTCGCTAGCTGGACGCTTATAGTGTCTATTGCCAATACAAAGTGGAAACGTTCCTGTTCTTGGTTAAGGAATAGGTCAGCGGCTTAAGGACTGCCTTGTCGCTTGAGGATTGAAGTCCCTTTGTTGTTAGCCTCAATAGTCTTTGGGTATCCCATTGCGAGGATTTTCACAAACCTACATACTCTGCCCTGGTGCCCTCGATCTAGCGATCCAGCCACCTTGTATCCAACCCATATAACCCTGCCCATCCCAGGTGCTAGCGGTATTGTTGTTGGCAGCTGCGTAGTGCTAGTGTGTTGTTGAACAGCTTTGTTGAAGTCTAGCAGTCGAATTGTGTTTGTTCCAAACCCGTTGGTCGCATACTACGGCCCGGACCCGAACTCACAAAGAGAAGCACTTACATCTTTGGAGGAATAGATTGTTGTAGTGGTGGTTTTGTGGTTGTTTTGTGCAAGCACGAATCTAAGCTATTTCTAGTCGTATATCAAGTGCACCGTTTCAGCGTATGAAACATTATTAAATTCTTCCTTTTACTGACGTCGTCTGCAGCTTGCGATAAGTGCAAGTGTCGCCAAGTGTCGTGCATTGTACTGCCGGGGAAGACGGCATGCAACGGCTGCCACAAAATGCACGTGAAGTGCAGCCTGCGGCCACAGAGCAAGACACGTCTGCCACAGAAAAAGGGATCCCACATCACGGAGGCGCTAGTGGAACTGGGCCGGAGAGGTGCCGTAGTGCATCGGCCTGAGTCCCAGGTTTCTTTGTGGTGTTGCCAAGTTGGCTCTTGCACCAGCGAGATAGTGCCAGAGGAGATCTCCCCCTTCGAGGAGATGTGACACGGCCTGGTAAATACCCAGCGCTGCCTTTGCGAACTCAAACGGCATGAAGAGGATCACGAGCACAAGAGGAAGCGGAGATGGGAAGTGTGGGCAGCCAGAAACCAGCCGGAAGAGGACGAAGAGTCGCAAGTGGGCAAAGGGAGCTCCAGAAGAGCTGGTTGTTCCATGTCGCAGGCTGCAAGACCCTCCTCTCGCCCCGCGAGATCGTGTTTGCATTCTGGAGTTGCGCTACTCGCTCTGATTGTACCCATGGCTTCGCCGGTTGATGACACCAGCCTCATCCAGATGACGATCAAGGAGGAGCACAAAGAGGCGAACGATGCCGCCTTGGCTGAGATCAAGAAGTGCGGGTTGGAACGGGCGGCGTGAAAGGCCGAGAGGAAGGAACAGATCGCGAGGGAGGAAGTGGCAGAGAAGGAGAGGAAGAAAGCCGCGATTGACGCCGAGCTCCAAGCACTCATGGCAAAGAAAGCCGAGCTCAACGCTCCTGCGGAGCTGAAGGAGCCGGTTGAGGAGATGGTTGTGTTGGCCAAATTCCTGGCCGACTTCCCATGCCCGTCCGGCTTCCACATGGAAGGGGGTTTCTTGGTGCAGGATGACGAAGAGCTGAAGGAAAACAAGGACATCGAGTACGAGTTGGAATATAAGTAGTGTAAATTGTCGAAAATGCGAAAAATTGTAAATAACCATTTCTTGATCATAAACCACATAGAGTCGCTGATGAGACAGAAGTGGCCGGAAAGGGACGGAACCATAAGAGGACTGGAAAAGCTGTAAAGCAAACGGGGCGAGGGCGCAACTCGAGCTCACGTACGCAATTGGAACCATAGGCCGTAAACTAGGTGCAGAGGCTGTAAACAGGACAGAGCTGTAAAGCTCAGATACGTTCCCATTCCGGACCGGGTTTTTCCGGATAGCGAGCATGGAATGCAGCCAAGAGTTCTGGCGCGTCCAAGTCGAATGCAGGAACCCATTGGTACTGATCACCGGTATGAGACCAACCAAACCACTCAACGTAGTAAGAAAGAGGGCAATGGCGGTAACACCTGTCGATCTTAGAATCGAGGATCGCCGCAAGTTCGAAGTGTTCATCTCCATCAATGATTTCGACGGGACCAGGCGGAGGTTGTTCGCGGTCTGGGAACAGATTCAGAAAGTGCAGTTCAAGCGTTGAGATGTGGAAAACGGGGTGAATGCGCGAGAGGGCTTTAAGAAGCCAAATACGATAGGAAGAGCCGGAAGTTTTCTCAATGACTTCGTAAGGCGTCTCGGAGAACTTTTCCGTGGGCCGCGTCATTGCAATAAACTCTGTCGAGACAAAGACTTGGTCTCCGACCTCTAGCGGAGGGTCTGGAAGACGTTTCTTGTCTGCAATTTCGCATAATCCTGAGCCTTGTCGACATCGGGACCAACGGCAGTCGTATCGAAGAAAGTGAGAAGCGGGTGATAACCCTTGTTCGCGAAGAATGGAGACATGCCAGTAGATGTGTTAGGAGTGTTGTTGAGCGCAAACTCTCTGAGAGGGAGGAGTTCAGCCCAGTTGTCCTGGTGATACACACAATACATGCGGATGTACTGCTCGAGGGTTTGATTCATGCATTCCGTTTGTCCGTCGGCCTCAGGGTGATGGCCGGACGTAAAATGCATGGTCATATTGAGAAGTTTGCCCAATGCACAGAAGAAAGCGGAAACGAATTCCATGCCTCGGTCGGAAGTGACATGGGACGGAACACCGTGTTTGGAGAAGACGTGGATAAGGAAGAACTGAGCGAGTTGGGCAGAGATGATATGTCTGTCGCAGGGGAATAAGATAAACTGCTTGGATGCACGGTCAACAATGACGCAAATGCAATCAAACTCGCCGGAATAAGGAAGGAATTCTATGAAGTCGATGGATATCGAATGCCAAGGACATAAAGCAACTGGTAAAGGACGGAGAAGGCCATACGGCTTGTGTCATGGAGCCTTGTTGCGCTTGCAGTGAGTGCAGGACTTGCAGTAGTCGCGGATGAAACTACGCATTTCCCGGCCAGGCGTATTCACGCCAGATGAGAGCCAAGGTGCGGTTCTGTCCAAAATGGCCAGAGAGTATGTGATCATGCTTATTTTGCAGGACACGTATGCGGAGTATATCAGGTGTATCGCCTGAAACTTGGGGAACATAGATCCGATTGCTGAGAAGAAGAAGACCGGTTGGATCCATGGTCCAGCGCGTAGGGCCGGAAGAGCCGGAAGTCGCGGAAGCGATACCGGAAACTGTGGCTGGGTCATCAGGATAGTGGGAAATGATTTCGCAGTGCAGCGAGTCAACGTCCATGATGAGAGATGCTTGGAGACAAACGTCCTCGAGGAAGGTAGCGTTAAGTGATGCGGATAACTGGGCGGAAGTGAAGATGGGCTGAAAGTTCTGAGGATTGATCTGGCTAAAGGCTGTATCCCCCTCTTTAGGGTAGACGTCCCATCGTCTAGTTAATGCATCGGGTTTACCTTCGAGCTTTCCGGGTCGGAACCGGATTACCATATTGAAATGCAAAGGTATTCGGACCAGCGTACTTGCCGACAGGTAAGGACCTTAGTCGAGGCAAAGTATTTGAGGTTCTTGTAGTCCATGACAACGTTGACAGTGAGAGGGGCACCTTTGAGATAATGACACCAATGAGTAAAGCAATCAAAAATAGCGAGGAGTTCCTTATCGTGTGTGTCATAGTTGAGTTCCAGTGCCATAAGTGTGTGGCTCTGGAAAGCAACAGGATGGAATTCACTGTCGTCTCCATGAATGGAGAGAATGCCCACAATAGCGTAGTCAGATGTGTCCTTTTTGACCATAATCTGACGGCCGGGAATCCAATGATGGAGTACCAGAGCAGCCGTAAAAGCACTTTTGAGAGTGTCAAAGGTCGATTGACAAGCGGGTGTCCAATCCCACCGTTTGCAGAATAATCCAGCTTTGCGAAGGCGGCGAAGCACCTCGCAGATGTGATCCGTATAATTAGCCGGATCGTCGGAGTACACGAGGATATCATCCAAGTATACCACAACGTAAGTGTCCAAGAGATCCGCAAAGAGGGTGTTAAGGAAGCACTGGAAAGCAGCTGGTGCGTTGGAAAGACCTTCCGGAACGACCTGGAAATTATAGGAGCCGTAACAGGAACGGAAAGCGGTTTTGTACTCGTCGCCAGCGGTGATACAAAGCAAGTGATAGGCGTGGTGTAGGTCCAGTTTGGTGTAGATATGCGCCTTTCCAGGAGCATCAAGGAGATCTGCAATCAGAGGAAGCAGATAACAATCCTTCTTCGTGATGCGGTTCAATCTGTGATAGTCAACGCAAAGCCGGAGACTTCTGTCTTTCTTCTTAGCGAAGAGAATCAGAGCGCCATGGGAGGAACGAGACGGATAGATGAAATCCGCCTTGAGGTTCTTGTTGAGGAACTCCCGAAGCGCGGTTAGCTCGGTTGCGGAAAGGGAATAGATGGGGCCGACCGGAGGCTCAGCACCATCGACAGTCTCGATCTTGAGATCGAATTCGCGATGAGGCGGAAGATTGTAAGCCTCTGATTCAGAGAAGATGTTGGCAAAATTGTGGTACTTGGCCGGAATGCCGGACAGATTTGCAAAGTCTGGCTTGGCCGCAGAACCAAAGCCGTTAGTCTCGTCGACCAGAGATGCACGGAGCATATACTGGACAGTGCCTTTATTGTGAATAATTGCGTGGAAGGCAGCCACATTGACCATAGACACAAGTGGGGCAGAAGTGAACAGACGAGGTGTAGATGCCTCAAACGGAATCTCCATAGAAGGAGCAGGTTCAAGTGAAGATATCAGCGGTATTGACGGAAGGAGAGCCGGGGATACTGGAGGTTCTGCCATCTCCGTAACTGGAGAGACCGCAACAGGATCCGAAATAGTTTCCGGGAGTGTCGACACAGTAGACTCGTCATAAACAGGGCTGAACTTTAGTGAGGTGTTGTGCCAAGCAATCAACGGATTGTAGCGGCGTAGCCAGTTTAGTCCAAGAACCAAGTCACAAGCAGAGTCCAGACGGGTGACGTAGAATTCCATAGAATGGACATCGCTAGAAGGGAACCGAGGGAGCAATTGGAGCTATCGGTCAATGATGGATGAGGAGCTGTCGAGATACTAGAGTTTAACCGGAGGAACCGCATACGGAGAATACCCATTAGATTCACAAACCCTAGTAGACACAAAACAGTGTGAAGAGCCGGAGTCGATCAGTGCCCGCAAGCGGGAGTTGAATCCTGTGGCAACTCGTTGTACAAAAGACGGATGCAGGGTTAGGCCCACGTCTGGGGTAGGGAAGCTGGAAAGAACGCCGGAAGGCCAGAGAAAGTCCGCAGAGAGTAATGATATATCAAGGTCAACATAAAAGGCATTAGGGGAAAGAGTGGACACGTTGAGAGTAACCTCGGGAAGCACCTCGGAGTCAACACGGCTCGGACCAGGTGCAGAGGTATCCGAGCTGCTGCCTATTTTTTTTGACTCGGAGGAAGAAGCATCAGCGGCAGCAGGTGTGGGATCAGAAACAGTCGCAGCCTTGCCTTGAGCACCAGCCGGACCTTTACGGCACTCAGCCATTTGTGACCCACGCCACCACAGAACATGCAGAGGTTGTTCTTCATGCACCTCTCGTGCTCCTCTAGCTTGAGTTCGCCAGTGGAGTCGAGCTTAGCAGCATACTGTTATATCCGTGTCGGGCGGATTCCAAATAACCGGCTGGATTTAAGCAAGCTCAGCCGGATTACCGGGTGGTTGATGAATAGGGCCGGACAGATTGGTCCGGATGTAAAGTGATACCATGAAGTGTGCAGGTACACCGACTAACTTGGCGTCGAGGTAGAAAGAAGGTAGGGGACAGACAACGGAGCGATGCGGAGGCAAAGCACATTAATTATCAACTGAAGATACACGCAGAGTAATAACCGTATTTATACTAAGTACGGAGATAATCCAAATGTAGCGAGAAGTAAGGTAAAGACAATAAGTACTTGTCGAGAACAATAAAGACAATAAGAGGAAAGCATGTGTGCATAAGTCATATGGTCAAACGTGGGGAAACACTCAGTAATCCTTCATTGCGTAAAACCCCAAGGGCGTGCATCACGGGCAAAGCCGGATGCATCAGCATGTTGATCGGACGTGTGCCCAGAGCACGGATGACACGTCCGGATGGTTGGAAGTAACCGACCGGAAGTTCCGGTTCGGTTAAATGAACCGGATGGATAAAGCATCCGGATTAACCGGATGCTTCTGGAAAGGCATGGACATAACACATATGGTTTGGCCTGCTTAGACCTGGAAGCCTGAGCCGCATTACCGTTGGCCGGAGTATTGGCCGGAGTGTTGGTCTTGGGTCAGCAACAGGCACTGGGTGCAAGCCATGATTTCCGCAGTATTTCCGCGCCGCGGAAATACTTACTTTCCGCATCATTTCCGCATCATTTCCGCGCCGCGGAAATTCGGCGGAAATATTGTATTTCCGCATCATTTCCTCAACATTTCCGCCGTATTTCCGCAGGTGCGGAAATATGATACCATGAGGCTGCCACAAGACCTGCTATATAAGGAAAGAAAATGTAAATTACTCAGAGTGGTAATTGTTACAAGGTCTCAAGACCTGCTATAAAAGGAATGAAAAAGGTAATTACCATGTATTATCATTTCAGATTTGGTACTGGTATGTATTTTATGTGTGATTAAAGAGATTGGGGGTAACTACAACTCAGTCCAAAGCCTGCCCGAACTCAGCAGCGCATTGGCCGTGCACGTCCCGCCTGCCCGTCGCCCCCTCCTCCTCCGGCTCGCCCTCGCCCTCCCCTTCCCGCAAATCCACCACAACCTCCACCACAACGCATATGAGCTCCCGCTCGGTCAGCAGGATCTCCTTCAGCAAGTCCAGACAGGCCTTGGCCGCCTCGCCCAGACCTGCCGGCACGAGGTGCGCGGGGGCCGCTGGGGGTGCGCCGCAGCGTTGTCGGGCTGCGCGTTGGGCTGGGGCGTGAAGACGGACCCGTAGACGGCCCTGTGCATGGCTGGGTCGGCGTCACACATGCGCGCAAGGAGGGCGGGGAGGGTCGCAGCGGTGAGCGGGACGTGCAGGAGGGGCGGCGTGGCGGACATCTCTGCACTATGTATAAGTGAAGGTACACATATCTAGTGGTGTTGGAGACGTACGCGGCAGGTTTGAGGGCCATGATATGAGGTCTAGGAGCACATCAATGATGCTCTTCTCGCCCTCTTGTAGCTCGCTGGGGTCCTGCTTGGGACAAGCCGCGCGAGGGCAGACACAGCCTGGGTACGGATCGTCGACTCCTTGTCGCATGTTGACCGGTCGATGAGGATTTCTCGGAGGGCGAGGTAGGTCTTCTTCCGGCAGCGGCTCCCCGCGGTGCGCAAGCAGGTGCAGCCCGCTCGCCTTCCCGTGGTACCTTACCTGCTTGTCCTCGTTCAAGCTCAGCTGCCCCACCGCGCCTACCAGCCCGTACTCCCGTCCCCGCCTTGCACCCCCGCCGCCCCGCTCCTCCCACGCGCGCCGGCTTTCCCGCATGTACGATGTGCGGCAGCAGCGGCGACGGCGAGTGCGGCACATCGACATTGAGCTCCAGCTCGCTCCCCGAGCCTGTGGGCTCTCCGCTCCCGCCGAGCGGAAAGACCCGTTCTCGTTCGCGTACGACGCGTCCGTGGCGCTCTCAGGCCCCCACGCACGATAATCCGGCCCCCCATCTACGCGCCTCCGCAGCCTTCTCCCCTCAGTCCCACTGGCGCCGGCGCTTGCGGGATACCGCAGCGGGAGCGCGTGTGCATGTGCGCTGTGCCCTTGCCCCGCATGGCGGTACTCGCCCCCGAGCGCGGTGATGATCGCGGGGTGCTGCAGCGGCCCGAGCTGCCCCGGCCCCGAGCTATGTTGTGTGCTCACCTGCTTGCTGCTGCTGAGCATACAGCGACACCGTATACATCCCATTCCCGTTCGCCACACCCACGCCGGCAATCGAGCGTGGTCGCCCCGTCCCCACAGGCGACGGGCCGAACGAGCGCAGGTGCGGGTGCGAGTGCGAGTGCGCGAGGGCGTGCGGGTGGGGGTGCAGGGGTTGTATGTGCTGTTGTTGGGACGGGTGCACTGGGGAGTGGAAGCTGATGTTGCCAGTGCTGTCGTTGGTGGTGTTGTTTGTGTTCATATTGCACCAGCCGTATTTGATGCGAGCTCTCCCCCAGCCCTGCCGATGCGCGACAAACCCCGTGTCCGTGTTTGCCCTCTATTCCCCCTCAACAAATTGACAATGGTCGGGTCAACGGGCCACCGAACGCAATCCGCACAGGACACATTGCCTGCTCCTGCAACCGGCCCTCGAAGTCAAAATCACGCAGCTCCGGATGCTCGACGAATCTGACCGCCGAGTACCGCTGGTGTGGTGTAGGCGGATGACGGGGGCGCGAGCGACGGCGCGGACGAGGGGGCACAGGCGAGGAGGCACAGGCGAGAAGAGGCACAGGCGAGGGGGGGCGCAGGCAGGTGACAGAGGCGCAGGTGACGGAGGCGCAGACGACGAGGTAGGGGTGGGTGCGGGGTGCGGACGACAGAAGCGCGAGCAAAGGGGTTGCGGGTGACAGGTGGTGTGGGTGTGGGGGGTTAGAAGAAGTCAGCTGCCCGCAAAAAATTAACGAGAGAAAGACAAAAAAAGCGGCAACACACCTTGACATCGTGCACCCCACAAAGTGGGCCATGGGTGAGTATACAAGGCCCTCCCCCCCCACTCGCCCCAAATCTGCTCGTTCACCTCCTTCGCCGCTGCACCTTCTACCTCGCGCATCTGCTCCTCCACCTCCCTGCTCGCGGTCTGCGCACGTTCAACCCCCTCCTGCAGTGCCAGCACCTTCTACCGCGCACCTCGGCCGCCACACGCTTCTCCGAGCCGCGGCGGATGGCGAACGTTTACGGTGGTCTCGATCTCCAGCTGCCTCCACTCGATGACATCAAGCGTGGGGCGCGAGCACGGCGCGATGTACGCGCCGTATGCTTGATGTGATACCGGTGCTGCAGCTTGATCTTCTCGACTGGGTCCATCTCGAACGCGCCTACACTGGGGACAATGTACAATATAACTGGCCCGGATATTGCCCGGATATAGCCCGGATATTAAGAATATCCGGGCAATATCCGGGCAATATCCGGGGTCCGGATATAGCCTGGATATTGCAGCCAAACAGTCCTGAAAAGGAAACATAACACCTTCCTATCTTGGTAATTTCTGGATTGCTTGGAAAGGAACAACTATCCCATGATCATGATTGGTTCAGGTAGATAAAGCATAGAGATCATTGCCCCTGGTCTCTGATCAAATTTGCTGCTTGTTTCAACTTTCATCTAACATTATGGACACAAATGAGCTGTACACTGTATTGGTGGTGGCTCTCCTGGCATATTTCACAAACTATAGGTTCTGCTTTCAGTCTGGACATTGCTAAGTCATGGGAATGGAGGACAGGCCGTTTTGAGTAGTAGCAATCAAGCACCAATATTGCTAATTGTCATCAAATGTACAAGTATGAATGAGCTTCAACTATCCTATTCATCTAGATTGTAGAGCCTTAGGTTCATGGCTATTCATATGCAAATTCCATTGTTTCGAAAGACTAAAGGAAGCACTTGTGTATATGGTACTTGAAGGTGATATCACAACAAGGGTTTGTTCCCTCTGAATCCCCACAGGGAAAACCAAAGTAAGCATGTTGATTAAATCTAAGGCATAACTGAGAGATCTCAAAAGTACAACTACAAGAACAGAGCCAGCATTGGGCCCTGTCATTTACTCTGATATGTGGGATATTAGTGGTATCATCAATACAATTTATGGCACAACAACTGGTCATCCTGAGTTCAAAGCCCAGGATTTGGGGGTCATGCCAGCTATTATCTACAGGCACACAGATATCTACAGGAAACTATTGATGAAATCACAGAAGTTTGGTTGCAAAGCCATGGTGTCGAAGAATTCGTGGAAGCCCTTAATCCACAAGGAATGCCAGCAACAGAGCTATGTTGGCTCTGGGATCTTAATGATGATAATGATGACTGCAGTGAATAATTATTATAAGCAGCTCTATCCAAGAGAAAATTGACACCATGAGCAGCCTGGCATCGGACCAGGAATTTCTCATTGCATTGATCACCTCACTCCCGGAATCCTGGGATCAATTCACAAGTGCATACCTAGCTGCCAATAACAGTAGGTTGACCACAATGGTAGCTACCAACAGCAGCAGTGTACTTTCATCCTCCTCAGAGACAGCTAGCCCCATCCTGCTGACTCACATGAGCTAGTGGTCCTCATTTTTTAGGAGTACCGACATCAGAAGGAGAAAGCCAGAGAATCAATGGGATCATCAGCATTGTTCGGTAAGAGTCAGAGTACTTACCAGCACAGCCATTTGTCAAAGGATTATGGATGCTTCAATTGTGGAGGTCCTGGGCACATGGCCAAAGATTGCTGGGCTAAGGGTGGCAGCAAAGCAGGTCAGCACCTGCGGAACTACAAAGGAAGTAGCCACAAAGGGAAGTGGAATGGTAAAAAAAAGAATTCAGCTAACCTAGATAACAACAATTCTGAGGATGAGCTGCAGGCTGCATTAGTATGGCCATTTCGACGAACCCCAATTCAATCCCCGTCTTTCAAGGGATACATGGCTTACAGACTCTGGGTGTTCAGTTCATATTGCGAAAAACATCAAATATTTACCAATTACACACCTCTGTCTGGGGAGACCATCAATGGCTTAGGCGACAACATGTT